>JAZHEH010001687.1:1720000-2295000 GCA_036589455.1 Ateles fusciceps
ATTGATTGGTAAGATGTCAGAGACTGGGTGGTATCTGAGGATACAAATAATCATTCAGGGATAAAAATCTGGGGAATATGGATGCACTGGGAAGCTTAGACTTGTGATGGCAAGTGAATCAGGCAGAGATTTAAGAGTGACAGATCCTTTGTGACTTAGATGAAGATGAGCCATTAGTTCCACCTATACTCCTGAGTATTGCTACAGGGCAGAGGCTGCCTGGGTCACTAGACTCACAAGAGCACAGAGTGTTGTGATGCTTTCCAAAACATCTGGTCTTTCATGCAGTCCGTGGTGGGGTTCAAGTGGTCTGAAATTCAATGGTGATATTTTCTTTCATTCAGTTATGTAGCTATAAATGGGGTTTGAAACAGAGTGGCATATTTAGTTTGAATGAGAGTACCATACTGAAAAAATATATATCTATATACACATACACATATATACGTGCATGTGTGTGTGTATAGAATCTTACTGAATTATACATGAGGAGCTTTCTCAGTTTCAGTTATTTTTAACATGAAATATTATTATTAAATATTATTCATTTGACAAATATTTAAGGATTAGTGGAGAGAAAAGAATGTAGGAAGGGAGGTCTTCCAGAAGAAAGTGACATTTAAACTCATACCTATAGGGTAAGAAAAGTTATCACAGCCAGCAAAAGAGGAAGGGGTAGTTTAAGCAAGCAAGCAAGAAAGAAAGAAAGAAAAAGAAAAAAAAAAAACATGTTTATCTGCCAAGAGTGAAAGAACAGCTTGGCCCTTCCAAGAACTGAGGAAGCTGGTTTGGCAGAAATATGGAGGGACCTAGTAGGGGTAAGGCTGCAGACATAGGGGCATATCACTAAAGACTTTTTATACTGTTTTGAGGAGGGCTGTTGTTTTCTTTTCTTCCTTTTTTTTTTGAAACGGAGTCTCACGCTGTCACCCAGGCTGTAGTGCAGTGGCACAATCTCGTCTCACTGCAATCTCTGCCTCCTGGGTTCAAACAATCCTCCTGCCTCAGCCTCCCGAGTAGCTGGGAGTACAGGCATGTGCCACCATGCCCAGCTATTTTTTTTGTATTTTTAGTAGAGATGGGGTTGCACCATGTTGGCCAGGATGGTCTTGATCTCCTGACCTCGTGATCTGTCTGCCTCCGCCTCCCAAAGTGCTGGGATTACAGGCATGAGCCACTGCGTTGTTTTCTTATAGTGATGGAATGCTGTTTAACTTCAGAAGAGCATTTTCTGTTTTGTGTTGTGTTTTAGAAGGATTAGCGCAAGCAAAATTGAAGACAAAGAGTCCATTTAAGAAATTGCTGACGTTTTAAAGTGAGAAATTAAATAGGAAGAAAGAAAACTAAAAGGGTTTGTGAGCTTCATCTGTAGAAATAATAGATCTTTTCTGACTGATTAGTAACTATGGGTGAAAAAGCAATCTGGAAGGTGTAAACAAATTAAGAATCAACTTTCAAAACATGTGCCAAGTCTCCTATGAATGTGATATCTGTAGAATTTATTTCTGATGACTTACCATTGCTTTTGCAATATGGATCAACATCAGTCTAGTGCTTTCAACTTATATAAGAAGAAATGATATTATTTTTCTATCAAGCAGCTCTTAAGAAGGAGACATAATCCCTTACATATGTATATCACTTGATCACACTCACCTTGTCAAAAGAACTAAATGCCTGAGCAATTACAAGAAAAAAATCAGAGACAAACTGAAAAATTATAACCTATAGGGAGCATATACAAATTTCACAAAAATTAATAAAATGCTTTTCCTTAGGGAGCATCTTATCACACAACAATAAACTAAGCCAATATTCACATTATAAAGGAATTTTTTATTCTTTTATTTTTTTCAGAGACTTCCTTCATATAGGAGCTGGAGGACACAGCACATCGGAAATCAAGAAGAAAATAAAAGTAAAAACAGGAATTCTAATGTCATTCCATGTATGTACTTATTTTATTTTTTGTGTCAGATAACATTAAGCTGTTTTGGATTTGTTTAATGTGGGACACACACATACGGATGATCTTGAAGCAGGTTTTCAACATTTGATTCTTAATAGGGAAGAATTTAATAGGTATTGAAATATTAGTTATTGCAAGGACTTACAATCCCATTTACAATGGGCTTTGGGGGAGTAGACTGTATTCAGTGTTTTCTTTTTACCAATTATTTCAAAAATGGGTTGTCATAAAAGTGATATATTTGAAGCTGGGAGAATAACGACCAAGTCCCTTTTATCAGTTCTCTTTCATTTTTAGTTTATTTCAGTTATTTGCTCTAGGGTAATTGACAAATAGTAAAAATTACATCCATTTGTTCTCTTTATGTTTCGTTTTTATTCCTTGTACCTAGGTGGTTGAAAGTAGGGGGAAAATATAAACTATACATCATCAAATTTAACAGATCAAAATCTGCACAGTTTTTAAGACTTGAATTCTACTATTAAGCATATTAAAATGATCATATACGGTAATTTTATTCAGCTGCATACACTAAAATTCGCATGGATAAAATGTAACCCAAGCTGATAAACTAGATGACTAAATAAATCAGATCAGCGCGTGGTTGACCTAGTTAATTTTCACAGAAGTCTTTATGAATGTAGTTTAAAATATGGAATTGATGGTGATACGGTTAATCACATCGTTTGACCAAGTTATTATAAATTAAAGAAATTGAGGAATAGTGAGAAATTATGGACCAAATACATTTTTTGGACTAAATAATAATCTAAGATATCTACATAAAATTGTTAATTTAATGTTAATGCAGTATAATTGAAAGAAAAAAATCTAAGCTACGTATTTTGTAAACTTAGGCAGAATTATAATCGTCCATGGGAAATTAAAATATATGTCTCAAAGATTAAATAATCATATGTAATGTTACGCTATCTATTTGTGGTTTGACATGGAATTATGTTCGGGTTTTTTCCTAAAATCCTTTCTCTTAGATTTTTGTTGTATAATCTGTTTATCAACGAGTACTAAGTTTTACATAGAATCTTATTTAACGTAGATCAATAAATTTCCGTAACGCAGTCTGTCTCTTTTGAAATACTTTTAAATGTCCCCCTGACAGTCAAGAAGAAATCTGATTTTTTTAAAAGGAAGCTTACTACTGACATCTTATTTTACATAGATGACTTCAACAGAGTGCCACTTAAACATGAGCTGGAAATGAGTAAAGAGAGTGAGCATGACTCAGATGAATCCTCTGATGATGACAGTGACTCAGAGGGAGCAAGCAGATACATCAATGCATCTTTTATAATGGTAGGTACTTAAACCGTCAAAATCCAAGATCCAACCATTTTTAAATCCCATCTATGTTATTAGGACCATTCATTAAGTGATTTTATAAAACAGTAATGAACTTAGTCATAACTATGTATAGATTGGCGTGAGACTTTCAATTTTAATGCTACATTTTAACTTACTGAAAGATTTAAAAATACTAAAACCTAATAACCTGATACAAAATAAGGCAATGTTATTGGTTATATTTTATGACAAATAAAGCTATGATCATATCAATTTTAAATATAGTAAAATTTGAGCTAATACAAATATTTGAAAATATTTATACTTACTCAGATACCCAAATTGTAGACAAAGCCAAATTCATATATTTGTATGGTTAGAAACTTTTCATTCAGACTAACTGAATTATTAGGCGAGTCTGTGTCATGTCTTTTTAAAAAATTAACTGAGAATTCAAACAATAAACTTTAGCCATTTATTAAATACTTATTGTTTACACACTAAGTTGGATTTACTTATTTTCCAAAATTTCCTAAAGCACACATTCATAAAATATTAGTTTAATTAAGAGATATAATAAGAACGTAAAGACACTAATTAAAATTAGTATAGATATGACAAAGGTAATTTGAAATGCTTAAGTAATTCCTTTTTACAATCACACTAACCTTTATAGAGAAACAAAAAGGCGTGACTGGGTACGGTGGTTCACGTCTGTAATCCCAGCACTCTGGGAGGTGAGGTGGGCGGATGATCTGAGATTAGGAGTTCAAGACCAGCCTGGCCAACATGGCGAAACCCTGTCTCTACTAAAAATACAAAATTTAGCCAGGCATGGTGGTGCACACCTGTAACCCCAGCTACTCGGGAGGCTGAGGCAAGAGAATTGCTCCAACCCAGGAGGGACAGGTTGCAGGGAGCCAAGATTGCGCCACTGCACTCCAGCCTGGGCAACAGAGTAAGACTCCATCTCAAAAACAAAAGAAAACAAAACAAACAAACAAGAACAACAACAAAAAAAAAAACGAAAGAAAAGAAAAGAAAAAAAAAGGTGTTTCTCTTTTGTGGAAAGGAAAATTTGTTTGTTTCACAAGATATGTTGTAATCTTGATTTCACATTATTAGCTAAGAATTACTATTATCTGTATAATTATTTCACAGACAGCTATTACAGTGTTTCTTAGACATAAGACTCTTACTATTTGTATGTAACAGCACTGTTATCAAACTAAATGACTACATTCCCAAATGGTTATTTTAAGAATCTACTGAGTTCTCTTCAGTAGTAACAAAGCCCCACCCTTTTTTGTTTAAAAAGAGTTATTGGAAACCTGAAGTGATGATTGCTGCTCAGGGGCCACTAAAGGAGACCGTTGGTGACTTTTGGCAGATGATTTTCCAAAGAAAAGTCAAAGCTATAGTTATGCTGACGGAACTCAAACATGGAGACCAGGTTTGTACCTTTGAGGATTTGTTTTGAGCCTCTCTGTCATAAAACTTCATTCTCCAGACTTGGATTGCTTGCTGGATCGCCATGCCTACGTCTTTTTGATCCCACGGTCACACAATTCTGTCTGCTCAGTCTCACCCCGTTCCCCCTGGTGCTGGCCTCCACCAGCAGTGTCTGGATTCTGACAGTCTCTCCTGCCGCCGCCTCCAGCCTTGCATGCCACTCACAGATTAGCCAGGACACAGCAACGCCAGCGCCACAGCGCATAGCAGCTACGTTTTCACTCTGTTCTCCCCCATTTTCTCAAGATAAAAACCAAACTCTTTCTGTGATGTCTAACGCCCTCAACAATCAACCCCTCGTGTGTCTTTCATCTTACGCTCATTTTTATGTTTTCCATCCTCTCCACTCTGGACAAACAGGTTTAGTGCCCACGTCTGAACACACAATTTTCATTGTTATCACTGAATCTAAACTTATTGATATTTCATGTAACTACACGTGTGCTGTCTTCCAATTTTGACCCTATTCTTTTAACAAGGCAATCCTGAAAAATGTATCTATGTATCTTTATTCCCATAAAAATTATTGCCATAAAATTCTATAGTTGAAGGTGAATCTAAAATATAATTTGATTTTTTACTTAATGCTTGTGATAGCCATTTTATCCTTTTCTTAGTGTGTTCAGTTATTATTAACTTTTCCCTTCTGGTAGATCTCACTCAGCTTTAGCGCCGACCACATTATCTGACATATGTTCAAGCTTATTCAATAAATAACCTCAGAAGTACGCCAAAAAATTTATGATTTATTATATCCCTCTCTCTCCCCCCAACGCACCTCTCTCTCACCCTCACGTGGTCCCCTTCCCCTGTACATGGAAAGTTGCTTTTAATGTTTTTTTTGAAGGAATATACATCCAGATTTCTAGTATGGAATTCCCACCATCTTTTTCTTCATTCAAATTGTGGAAGCTGGGAAACAGGATGGAAGTGCAGGCAGAAATGCCTATCTTTGTCAGCAATTGTGGGGTTGTAGTTGGTGGACAACAGTTTGTCGAGAGAAGAAACGCTTTTGTGATTCACCTACTCTTGAGTCTGGCCTTATGCTTAGATATGCAGACAAAATATGTAACGCTGCTCATGGTGTTGGTTAACAAGATGACAGAGACAAAGCTCCAGAAGATGCGGTCTTCTTCCTCAAGAACCACTGAAGGGACAGTGGGACCTGAGTTACTGAAAGGGTCGTGAATAACATTGACTCATGCCAGCCGTAAATACTGAAGAGGTGATGAAGCATGTGGAAAGTGGGAGCAAACTCCAAAGACCTACGCTAAGGAAGACGGCTGTTCCGGGGGGTGTGCCAGCCACCTCGATGGTGCTCAGCTTCCTTTTTCTTACACAAGGAAATACCACATATTTATTAAATGAGTCTCCAACACTTAAACTAGATTCTGGATTTTTATAAGCAGCTTTCAATTTTAGAACACACAAATTTTCATTTAATAGAGAAGAGGCACAGATGGAGAAGAGAGAGAAAGAAAGGGAGAAAGAGGGAGACGGATCCTTTGTGTACCTTAAATAGCAAACAGAAATTGTTGAATCATCTTCTTTTATCTAGGAACTGTGTGCTCAGTACTGGGGGAGAAGGAAAGCAAACATATGGAGATATCGAAGTTGACCTGAAAGACACAAACAGATCTTCAACTTATACTCTCCGTGTCTTTGAACTGAGACATTCCAAGGTATGAAAACAATTTGGAAATATGTTTCTTTTATATAATGCATCCAGCAGCAAAACAAATATAAATTACTCTATCCCAGCAAGGCCATCCTATAAATAGTTTCAGCATAAGATTTTTACATTATTTAAATAAAAGTAACTGTGAAAGGAAATATGGCTATCAAATTATAAAATAAGCTGAACTTCACCAGAGTTAATGCTCTCCTCAATTCTGATTTTAGAGGAAAGACCCTCGAACTGTGTACCAGTACCAATATACTAACTGGAGTGGGGAACAACTTCCTGTAGAACCCAAGGAATTAATCTCCATGATTCAGGTCCTCAAACAAAAACTTCCTCAGAAGAATTCCTCTGAAGGGAGCAAGTATCACAAGAGTGCACCTCTCCTCATTCACTGCAGGTGGGTGGCATTTGGTAGAATGGGCTCTAAAAATCATAATGCTTCACTTCTTGGTTCATATGTTCCCTTATCTATTTATCCTTATCTATAAAACACGCAGTCACAGTAAAAACTTCTTATCTTGCTTATGTTTCCACAGCTCAACTGTCATAAAATATAATAGAAAAATATAATAGAAGTGATTCTATTATGCAATAATTTTAAGTTGTGTTTTTAAATACTTGGTGTCATGTCATCTTGATTCCTTCATACCTAACATTGAACCGGGAATGTCATTTGCATGAATAAATTAACGAACGGAAGGGTGTGTGAACAGATAGGTAGATGGATATCACATTACACATATACTTATATACATTGATCTACCCTATTAAGTGTCACAAAGACACCTAGTATGTTTAATGAACACAAAGGTCATTAAACATAATTTAACTTAAATATTAACTCAAATCACAAAGCTTAGCAATTTTGAGTTGAAACTCATGATTTAATTTTCCGAGCTGAACCAAAGGGCAAAGATTGTGATAATAATACTACTACTAGATTTTATTAGTTCCTTCATCTGTGATAGATGCTTAAATAGCCGCCTTAAATAAGCAATATAATTGAACGAAAAATTTATAATATAAAAGTTTACATGAAAAAGAATATTGAAATAAATGAGAAATGAAAACTAGTAAAGTAAATGAGAAATGTTAATCTAGTGAAAAACTTTTAGAATTTTTGAAAAAGCCTAATTGTTATTATTGGAATTGCATATACTAGAATCAATCCTTTAGAAATAGACAAATTTTCAGCATTTCTTTGAATTTTTGAAGGCGAAATTTATGTGAAAAGAAAGCGGAGGAAGGTAAGTTTACACTGTAAAACTATATATGTTTCCCACGCACAAAACTATATATCTTTCTTAGAGTATGACTGAAACCCACTACATGTTTTTTTTTAAATTTATGGTCAATAACTGAAGTGCCCTGCTCATAACATATTGTTTAAATTGACTCTTTATGATAATGCTTTACGGTTTTCATTGTTTGGTAAACTATTTGTTCGCCTTCTTTTTAGTGAATAGTTCTACAAGGTATCACTTTTCTACTGACCAGAAGTAGAAACATTCGTAAAACATGGTAGACAGGCGGAAGACTGAAGAAGCAGCATGTGCTCTAGTAATTGACAAAATCTACGGTCTAATATTTCCGGTTACATCAGCTTCAAGCTATACCTTTCTCTTCCCTAAATCTTGGTTTCCTTATCTGTCAAATTGGCATTCTGATATTGGTTTCAACAACTTCAGATGTAAATAAAAATGCACTAAAATCCATAAAATACTCAATAAGAGAAAATATATTTTTAAACCCTGAGATAAATATGCTTTCAATTACAGGATTATCATAACCCTAAAATGAAAAAGTTTACCTAAAAATGCATTTAGCATAAATAATTTGGTTCGTGAAAGAGGTTGGAATAAAATAATTATGATAAACATGAAGTAAACAATATATTCTCTCTATTCCTATTTTTAATTCTAGTATCACCTTTTTTTGTAACAAAAGATTATTTTCTATCTTTTCTTTCTTTTATAGGGATGGATCTCAGCAAACGGGAATCTTCTGTGCTTTGTTAAATCTCTTAGAAAGTGCAGAAACAGAAGAGGTAGTGGATGTATTTCAAGTGGTAAAAGCTCTACGCAAAGCTAGGCCAGGCATGATTTCCACATTCGTAAGTATACTCCGCCATTGCTTTTAACATGCCTTGCATGATTTTTTTTTTCTTTTTGATGGTTTCCATTTTTTTCTCCTCTTCTTTCCTCTCTTTTGTCCTTTTTACCCTTTCCTTTTCTCTCATCTCCTCTATTTTCTTTTCCTATTTTTTCTCTTTTCTACTTTTGCATAATAATTCATATTGAATTATCAGTCGAAATAAGAGCCTTAATTAAAGTTTGCTAACACTTTGTTGTGAGTTCATGAAGAGTCTTTCCTTAAATGCTCATGAATTTCTTATTTTTCTTTCCTTCAATCCTGTATCTATTTGTGCTGTGTAACAAACCACTCCTGAATTTAGGAGTCTAAACAAATAACATTTACTATTATTCAGTAGTCTAATGGTCTGCTGGAATGTTCTGCTGATGCCCTCAGGCTTAGCCAATAGAGACCAGGCTGACTCCTGTCTACCTTTAGCTGACGTGTTTCCTGTGGTTTGGCTGGTCTAGCATGGCCTACACTGCCAGTAGGCTGGCATGTGGCTGCCATTTAGCTATGGTGACAACAGTGAGCAGGCCACATGTCCCTCCTCTTCCAGAAGACTAGCCCAGACTTATTCACATTAAAACAGTAAGTTCCACAAGGGAAAGAAGGCTTTTGTGAGACCACTTGAGGCCCAGGCTTGAAAGTGACGCAGATATCTTCTTCTGTATATTATTAGCTAAATAAATCATAAAGCCAGCTTAGATTCAAGGGGTAGGGAAAAAGACTCCACTTCTTGAGAGGGTCTGCAAATTCACATTGCAAAGAAATGTGGTTACAGGAGGGAAGATGTGTTATATTCTTGTAATTGATCTATTGTGTATAGCCTCTATGTGTTAGTAACTGTAGATGGTCATCTGGGAATTAATCATTCTTCACAATGTAAACTTAATTACACAATGTAAACTTAATTATATTTATATTTTAAAATATAAAGCTTTAAATCTCATATGATATTGAGATTTCCTATCTGGATTTTTAAAAATGTATCAAGTGTTTCCTATATGTTCTTGCCATTAAGAGACGAATTGGTGAGTACGAGGGAAAGCCAGGTATTTACTAATCAATGTAGTAACTAAAATGACGAAGAAATTGTAAGAAGAACGTGAATGAGAGCATTTAATTTAATCTTTAGGAATCAAGCAGCACTTCTCTAAGCACGTGATTCCTGCTCTGATTCTTAAATGATGTGTAGGCATTAGACAGGAAGATATTATAAAACATGGCATCAGGAGCAAAGGCATGGAAATGGCCCATGAGGGGGAGTGAACACCAGTTTGGGGTTGCTGCAAGGTAAAGTTCAAAGAGTACCCTGCAGTCAAGCCTTTAGGACCATAAAGAAACTAAATTATTTAAAGTTTTTTAATGAGAACATACCAAAGTACTTTTCTGTCATCCCATACTTCCACAAATAAATGATTAGTCCTTGCTAATCTTTATCTGGCATAAAAAAAATCACGTCAACTTTCTTCATGTAATTTCCCACTTAATTCCTTTACTAGGAGCAATACCAATTCCTGTATGACACCATTGCCAGCACCTACCCTGCCCAGAATGGACAAGTAAAGAAAAACAACCATCAAGAAGATAAAATTGAATTTGATAATGAAGTGGACAAAGTAAAGCAGGATGCTAATTGTGTTAATCCCCTTGGTGCCCCAGAAAAGCTCCCTGAAGCAAATGAACAGGCTGCAGGTTCTGAACCCACAAGTGGCACTGAGGGGCCAGAACACTGTGTCAACGGTCCTGCAAGTCCGGCTTTAAATCAAGGTTCCTAGAAAAAGACATAAATGGGGACACTCCAAACCTCATGTTAGCTGTTATTTCTATTTTTCTGGAAGTAGGAAGTGAAAATAGGTATACAGAGGATTGATGAAATTCATTGAAGCAATATTTGTGGAAGGGTTCTATTTTACTACTGTGGAAAAATATTTAAGACAGTTTTGCCAGAACAGTTTGTACAGACACATGCTTATTTTAAAATTTTATCTCTTATTTAGTCAAAAACAACTTCTTTGTAGTCTTTACGTGTGTATGTGTATGTGTGTGTTTGAGTGAAGACAGAGAGAAAAAGAGAGAGATAGAGAATGCTTTCAAGTGAATCTAAAAGCTCTCGCTTTGCCTTTTTGTTTTTATGAAGAAAAAATACATTTTATATTAGAAGTGTTAACTTAGCTCGAAGGATCTGTTTTTAAAATGATAAACTATGTGCACTCAATAAAAACATGTTCATTTCTAAAATGACCTCAAGATGTCCTCCTTGTTCTACTTATATATATCTGACATAGTTTACTATTTTACTGCTAGAAATAGTAAAAAAAAAAATGGTATGTGTGTGTATAGGTACTATGAAAGAGTTAACTAAATTAACGTTTGGAAATCTTGTATTCCATATATTAGCATTTAGTCCAATATCTTTTTAAGCTTATTTAATTAAAAAATTTCCAGTGAGCCTATCTTGCTGTCTTCACATGGGGTTTACAGTTTTGCAACATGGATTATTACCTGTACGGCATTTAAAATTTGTTGCTTGATACTTTTGACCACAAATTATATTTTGTAAAATTGAACTTAAATAAATATCATTAAAATAAACAAATGTAATATGTACTAATATTCATTGTATAAAAATAGAAGTTTACAATTATATTTGTTAAATATTTACATATGAAATTCAATATAGCTATTTTAATGGAATTTTACATTGATATGAAAAATATAATATTGAATATTCATAGTTCCCATGTTAAATCCCATTCATGATTTTCGTTAAAGCATTTACTTTGAATTTCTTCAGTGCTTAGACTGCTTTTACCAGGAATGGATATCAATAATCATAATAAAATTCAACCATGAGTTTTTTCTTGTTTATAATATATCATGTTATAAATTCATTACGAAATGTGTGTGCACCTATTGAAATATGTTTAATGCCGTTATTAACATTTGCAGGGCACTTTTACAGGTCCCAGTTATCCAATAGTCTAATAATTGTTTAAGATCTAGAAAAAATTGAAGAATAGTGGTAGTTTTCATGAAGTAATAAAAACAACTCATTTTGGTGAATTCTGTAATAGCTTATTACAATGGTCAAATACAACATTTAGGTTGGTTTGATTTTCTGTATCTTTACACTTTTGTCTGATCTTATATTTCTTAACTATACAGCATCAATTGCTGTCCGTTCAACTCACATTTATTTTGCTTCCCTACTTCTAATTATTTTATTGTTATAACATAAAATTAACAATTAACGCTTATAGTATTATATAGTTCCTTGTGTTTATTTAACAGATGAAAAGAAGTAAGTTTCACGATGGAGCAACAATTTCTAATTTATGGTAAGGTTACTTACTACATCTTTACTTATTAATGAGAAAGGGGGATTAGAATCACCAATTGTAGGCACAAAAAATAAAATTTGCTTTCACTTATCTCTTTCATCACTCTATTATGCCTTCGTTTCTTATATTGATCAGTTGCCATTTTCTAGATAATGTAGTTAAAGTTTGCAGTTCTCATGTTCAATATAATATTATGATATGTGTCTATGTTATCTGTGAATTGCTTCAAAATACAAATAGCAGAAACTCTAAATAATCTACAAATAAAATTTTTCTTCAGAAGTTTCCATTGTAAGTAACATCTTCCAAATGTGGTGGTTGTGTGTTTTAAATGCGTTTTCCACCCGACACTATCCTTTCAAAGATAAATGATACTTAGAAAATAGAACAGTAATAATTTCTATTAGTTTAAGAATCAAGCCTGAAGCATTTTTTTCCTACATATGGGAATTTGTGGTAAAGAAAGAGATAAAGTGGTGGTTCAGAAATCCCATTACTTTGTGAGAACATATATCAACCAGAAGGTGAGACCCATTGCACTAGAACATGGAATTATATGATTTTTAATAGTATTTTTATATTATTATCTGTGATTTATATATAAAAATACAAAATAATAGAAAAATAATATATAATGCATAATATATAATACATAATAATTTTTATATAATTTTTATACTGTTGTCTATGATATTTACCTTTAGAAATAACATGTGAATTATAGGACCGTGTCTATGGCTATGGGTTGCATTCATGGGGATCTGTTACAAGTTATAAAAGATTTATTTGCTAAAGTTTGGCATTGCCATTGTTAATCCCAGGACCCAGTCAGAAGTATTAAGCAAAAAGTTTTGACTTACAAAAGCCTGGTCCATTGTAGGGATAATGTTCTGAATCCCATTACATTTATTGGGCAAAAAGAAACTTCTAGGTTTCTTTTAAAGTTGTTCGCTTTATTTCTGGTATTAGAATTCGATGAAAATAAAACCCTAAACTTCAGGTCCCAAGCTATTAATTGTGTACAGAAGTAACAGATAAATATTTTCGTTAAAGAGATATACATTTAAATATTTCCTTGCAATAGGAAAACTGTGTGAAGTGATTAGCTGGACGTCTGTCTTTGCAATGATAATTTTTATTGTGTTGCGCTTCCACGCAGAATTCTTGTATTCATACAGAGAAATTTTCGTATTTATTTTTGCTTTTTTCTTTCTAAAACATTGAATATTAAGTTTATTTTTTACAACTAACTAGGACTGATCTTCATTTTAGATTTATACCAGATATTGGTTAGAAGATGTTCTCATAACACTGTATTAGATCTAAATAAATGAATGATAATTGCTCATAGCTAATAGCAACATGTTTCTTGATATGAAGGTCTTCAAATGTACCACTTCAAAGGAAATGGGTATCTGTTAAAATGAGTAGAAAAAGGCTGTGCTTTCATTCTCTTGCACAATTTTTACATCTGGAGTGATCTGAGGTTCTTCAAAGACATTCAAAATTGGGCTTTTTATTTCCTGTTTTAAGTGAAAAGATTTATTCTGCTAAGAGTCCATTTTATTTGTATTCATTCTTTTGTAAACCTATTTACATTTCTCTTTACATTTTATTATTTGCTCAAATCAAGAGTGATTGCTAATTTTAATTAACATTTGCAGGACAATTAAGAGCTTTCGTTAATTTACAACAAATGAATTCTTGTTGCTAAGATCCCCTAAAGACAAAATCTTTTTTACTCAAACTTCACGATTTCTTTCTTCACAATGACATGGAATTTGATTGTCAGATAAAATACAAGGCATTGAATTACATTTGAATTTTAAATGAAACAGGAAGGATATTTTAGTACAAGTATGTCCCATGCAGTATTTGGGCCGTATTTGGACCACAAACTGTTTCTTGTTTATTAGAAATTTAAATTTAACTTGGCTTCCTAGTTTTCTTTTAATCTTCCTAGTTTCTTTTTAATCCAACTATATCTACTTCACTTAAAAGAACATTTGTAGTTCTCCTTGAAGAGAGATCCTTCCCCTCCCTAGTTAGCTGTATTCCCATGTTTTTTATTCTTTTTGTGGCAATTGTGAATGGGAGTTTGGATCTCAGCCTGGCTATTGTTGGTATATAGAAATGCTAGTGATTTTTCCACATTTACTTTGTATCCTGAGACTTTGCTAAAGTTATTCATCATCCTAAGAAACTTTTGGGCTGAGACTATGGGATTTTCTAGATATAGGAGCATGACATCTGTGAACAGGAATAGTTTGACTTCCTCTCTTCCTATTAGGATACTTTTCTTTCTTTCTCTTGCCTGATTGCCCCGGCCAGAACTTCTAATACTATGTTGAATAGGAGTGGTGAGAAAAGGCATCCTTGTCTCGTGGCGGTTTTCAGTGGGAATGCTTCCAGCTTTTACTCATTTAGTATGATGTTGGCTGTGGGTTTATCATATGTGGCTCTCATTATTTTGAGGTATGTTCCTTCAATACCTAGATTATCAAGCGTTTTCAGCATGCATGGATGTTGAATTTTATCAAAAGCCTTTTCTGTAGTTATTGAGATAATCGTGTTTTTTGTCTTTAGTTCTGTTTCCGTGATGAATCACATGTATTGATTTGTTTGTTGAATCATCCTTGCATCCCAGGGATAAAGTCTACTTGATCACGGTGGATAAGCTTTTTGATGTGCTGCTGGATTTGGTTTGCTAGCATTTTGTTGAGGATTTTTGCATCAATATTTGTCAAGGATATTGCCCTAAAGTTTTCTTTTTTTGTTGTATTTCTGTCAAGTTTTGGGATCAAGGTGATGCTGGCCTTATAGAATGAGTTAGGAAGGAATTCCACCTTTCAACACTTTCTTTGGAATAGCTTCAGTAGGAATGGCACCAGCTATTCTTTGTACATCAGTAGAATTCAGCTGTGAATCCATCCGGTCCTAGGCTTTTTTGTTGCTGTTGGTGGTGGTAGGCTTTTATTACTGTCTCAATTTCAGAATTTATTATTGTTCTATACAGGGATTTAGTTTCTTCCTGCTTCATTCTTGGGAAGGTGTATGTGTCCAGGAATTTATCCATTTTTCTAGATTTTCTAGTTTATGTGCATAGAGGTATTTATAATATTATGTGATGGTAATTTATATTTCTGTGGGGTCAATGATAATATCCCCTTATCATTTCTGATTGTGTTTATTTAAATCTTCTCTCTTTTCTTCTATATTAGTCTAGCTAATGGTCTATTTTATTAACATTTTCAAAAATCCAGCTCCCTTTCTGAGGCTGAGGAGGGTAGATCACGAGGTCAGGATTTTGAGACCAGTCTGGCCAATATGGTAAAACCCCATCTCTACTAAAAATACAAAAATTAGCTGGGCATGGTGGTGTAGGCCTGTAGTAGTCCCAGCTACTCAGGAAGATGAGGCAGGAGAATCACTTGAACCCAGGAGGTGGAGGTTGCAGTGAGCCGAGATTACACAGCTGCACTCCAGCCTGGGTGACAGAGAGAGACTCTGTCTCAAAAAAAAAAAAAAAAAAAAAAAAATTCAGTTTCTGGAGTCATTGATCTTTTGAATTTTTTTCATGTGTCTCAATCTCCTTCAGTTCAGCTCTGATTTTGGTTATTTCTTGTCATCTGCTAGCTTTGAGATTAGTTTGCTCTTGGTTCTCTAGTTGTTTTAGTACAAATCACTGCTCAAAGAAATCAGAGAGGACACCAAAAAATGGAAAAAGAGTCCACATTCATGGACAGGAAGAGAGTAATATTGTTAAAATGGCCATACTGCCAAAAGCAATTTATACATTCAATGCTATTCCAATTAAACTACCATTGATATTCTTCACATAACTAAAAAAACAAAACAAAACAATTCTAAAATTCACAGGGAACCAGAAAGAGCCTGAATAGCCAAGGCAATCCCAAGCAAAAAGAACACAGTTGTAGGCATCATGCTATCCCACTTAAACTATACTACAGGACTACAGTAACTAAAACAGCATGGTACAAATACAAAAACAGACATATAGACGAGTAGAACAGAATAGAGAACCCAGAAATAAGATTTTACAGCTACAACTGTCTGATATTTGACAAATCTGACAAAAATCAGCAATGAGGAAAAGATTCCCTTTTCGATAAATAGTACTGGGATAATTGGCTAGCCGTATGCAGTAGATTAAAACTGGATACCTTCTTTATACCATATACAAAAATTGACTCAAGATGGATCAGACTTAAATGTAAAACCAAAAACTATAAAAACTCTGGAAAGCAACCTAGGTAATACCTACCATTCAGGACATAGAACAGGCAAAGATTTTATGATGAAGATGCCAAAAGCAATTGCAACAAAAGCACAAATTGACAAATGAAATCTGATTAAACTAAAGAGCTTCTGCACAGCAAAATAAACTATCAACAGAGTACACAGACAACCTACAGAATGGGAGAAAATGTTTGCAAACTATGCATCTGACAAAGGTCTAATATCCAGAATTTATAAGAAACTTAAAAAATTTTATAAGAAAAGAAAAACAATCCTCTTAAAAAGTGGGCAAAGAGCGTGAACAGACATTTTCCAAAAGAAGACATACATGTGGCAAGCAATCATATGACAAAACGCTCAGCACCACTGATCATTAGAGAAATGCAAATCAAAACCACAATGAGATACCATCTCATATCCATCAGAAAGGCTATTATTAAAAGGTCAAAAAAAAAAAAAACATGCTGGCTAGGTTGTGATGAAAAAGAAGCACTTACACGCTGTTGTGGGAATGTAAATTAGTTCAACTATTGTGGAAGACAGTGTGGAGATTCCTCAAAGACCTAAAGACAGAATTATCATTCAAACCAGGAATCCCACTAGTGGGTATACAACCAAAGGAATATAAATTATTCCATTATAAAAATACATGCACACATGTAGCATTATTCACAATAGCAAAGACATGAAATCAACCTAAATGCCCATCAGTTATAGACTGGATAAAGAAAGTGTGGTACATATACACCACGGAATACTATGCAGCCATAAAAAGAATGACATCATATATTCTGCAGGGACATGGATGGAGCTGGAGGCCATTATCCTGCATTAGTTTAATGGAGGGACAGAAAATCAAATATCCTGTGTTCTCATTTACAAGTGGGAGGTAAATCATGAGAACACACCGACACATAGAGGGGAACATCACACGCTGGGGCCTATTGGAGGGAGTGTAGAGGGTGGAAGGACAAAGAGGATCAGGAAAAATAACTAATGGGTATCAGGCTTAATGCCTGAGTGATGAAATAATCTGTGCAACAAACCCCCACGACAAAAGTTTAACTATGTAACAAACCTGCACATCTAGCCCTGAACTTAAAATAAAAGTTAAAGATTTTTTTTAAGAACATTTGAGGGATCAGCTTTGTAAGGTAATGAGATGAAAAGATTAAATGAAACTATTTACACTAGTGTGCAAATAAGAACTTAAAAAAATACTGAATCAAGAATATGTATCTCATTACTTATAAATAAAAAATAATTATTATTATAATTAACATTTATTAAGGTGCAACACATGCCAACTATCTGTCACCTGTTTTATACCTGCATTGGTTTCTTAAGACAAATCCTTTGCCACATACAGTCTTATTTTATATGGGGTAGAGGGTTGGAAAAGTTCAGTACCTGGTCTGTTACAGTAAGTGACAGATCCAGGACTTGAACCAGCTCTTACAAACACTGTAGGCTGTGCTCATCATCCACCTTGCAAATATCAACTTCATGTGCTTTGAAAAATTGTTGGAGAAAAAACCTGAAGTTGTTTTCTGTCTTTTCTTTATTTCATGATTAAAACAAAAACAAAACCGTGTGTAATATATGCTCTCAGCAACACTGCACAACATAGTGAGCTTAGCTGAACTCACAGCATTGAAGTTATTATATAAAATAAACACACTTTTAAACACCCATGGGAAAGAATTATTCTCATAATTTGTATAAGCAAAGATCGCCTCATCGCTCAAGTGAGTGCCAGGAAAGAAATCACTACAGTAAATCACAAATGTCATTGTTCCATTGTCCCACAATTTGGTAATCAGAACAAGTTCTTACTGTTTGGATCACATTTCTGCGTGTTTGTCAGAGGACCCATCAATCAGTATTTAAAACAAGTTAACAGGGCACCGTAAAATGCAAACCACATTTATGGAGAGAGTGACTCATTCACTCTGTCCGGGGGTGGCACACGGCGTCCAGCAGAGCTCTCTTCTTCTGATCTAGTTGTCCCCAACTTAGTATGCCAGGGAACTGGAAATAGACTTTCTACGTAAAATAACACTTGCTTTTTCCTCTAGAAAAACATTGCTTTCTTGATGAGTATTCACCCTTTCAACACAGTAAAAGTGGAACCTCTGGCGCATTTTTATTTAATTTTCCAGAAAAGGGAAGTTTATTGGATTCAGTAATATCTTTCATATGTAGCAGAGAAATCACAGCCATAGAAGCTGTGTCCTGTCAAAGAATAAAAATATTTGCTTGAATTTTTATGGGTTGTGTAATCTTTAGATTTTTACGCACAATTTTTGAAGTGGGACGAGGATTCGGCACCAGGGAAGGAAATAATCTGTCCACTATTAACACATGGTGTGGAAGCTGGGAAGAGAACTTGGTCACCCACAGAACCTGCCATCACCGGTTAACATGAGCTTAATGTAGGGGTCTCCTCATGGTGTAGTTTGGTCACTGCCTGCTAAGAATTTTCATTTGTAATCAATAATTCTCATTTGTCTTTAATCCAGATTAGTCCATCATGAATTACATTTCAGTGCTTTTGCTTTATGCTATAAGTTATAAGACAGGAGTGAAAGGGATTATTATAGCTTAAAACATGGCATGTAGCAAATGCCTTTATAAAAGAGCTTTCATTTATATTTATTTGTTTTCATTGCATTGACAACTTACCCTTAAGACAGGGATGGAAACCAAGAATATGCAAAACATCTAAAGCTAAAAGTTTGGATATTTTTCTCACAGTTACCAGAAATTAAAAAAAACTAAACTTTCTCAAGGGCCATTTAGTATTTGCTCTGAGTTACCCTGAATTGACCTGGCAAATAAATTTCCCATCGTTTCTCTTATGCCGTGGTGGGTCTTTGCAAACGACAGCAAAGCACCGTTAGGTATTTAAGGTAACACTCTGTAGAAGGTTTCAGCACTGATTCTTTTGACATCGTGGGTTTTTTTAATGCATTTTTTTACCTTACACTATTTTTTTTCACTTGGATGTAAGCTGATTAGATTACCAACTCTTTAATAAACTCTTTAATAATAAAAACTCCCCAGATCTTTGTCCTAGATGCTGAATCTTGACTTTGATCCCATACAATCTTAGAGCATCTGGTCATCCTAAATGATAATTCTGCATCCATCTTGAAGGAACACAAGTAAAACATAAAGAATCACACTTACTTTAACAAACAAGAAGCAATTGTTCAATAGCTAGAGAAAAGTAAATTATAGGAGAAAATTCATATTAAGGTTATAAATGCAGTACACTTTAATCTGGGTTTTCCAGTGTGTGTGCAAGTATATAGGTTTCCCCTAAGACAGATGAATGTTTCTCATCTGAGCTCACAGTCAGTTTCAGTTTTATAAAATGCATTCTTAAATGAACCAAGTTATTTTTATAAATAAAATATGCTTTGGCAGTTTTCTCTTTGTTTAAAGTAGCATTAAATCATGGAAGTCAAGTTTCTCTTTGATGGGAGTTACTGGGAAATAAACTCTATTTGTTTTTTCTAGAGATAGCAAAATATTTGTTTCCAATTTAAATGCAGGAAGTTAAAAAAGTTCAAAACCAGTCAAATCAACGACTTTAGTCAAATTACTAAAATCTTGTAAGTTTCTCTCTACAGATTTGTGTAGTATGTTTTAACTCAAGGCCCTATGGTCGTTTAAATAGGGAACCTCTGAATTTCAGAAATAAAGTCAATTCTGTGTATATATAACATTAAAGGAAGAGATTAATTTTATTTAGCATAGCAAGATGACATCCTTTGTCAGCTATTTATTATTTAATATAATTCTGTAGAGATTTACCTATAAGACATCTATCCAGTAATACTAGCTAAGACTTGTATTTTGTGATTTTATGTGGTAACTGAAATTATTACAAGTGCAAGACATGTTATGACATTAATTTTTGCAAAAAAAAGGAAGAATTGGATATTGTCTGGAATTTCTAACTACTCCATTGAAAACTCTAGTACTTCTTCTTATTCTGATTATTTTATTTTTTCCATGCCCTCACCTCAATTCCTTGTGCAACAGTATCATCAGCGCCTTCTCCTACATTGGCCTATGAGCTCTATTGCTCTGTTGACAGCTAAGCTTTTATCAGTCAGATTTCTCTCCTCCTTGCCTCCGTTCCCACTCCAACTGCTGCTCTACTTGAAACTACTACTATTTTTAAAACATAACTTATCTATTGACACTACGAGATATGAGTAATTCCAACATCGATTCAGGACCACAATGTAATGAATAGATCTTTTTCCTGTTTTCAATTGATCTCTTTCACTATCCCCTTTGGTGTTTTCCCAAATGTGAACATCTCCATAGCTACTACTTTCATCAAGTGCCATTGATTCTTTTACTTTAAAAAAATAGCAGACATTCCCCTAAATTTGTTCCTGTGCATTTAAAAACATATTCTATTCTTATCATGTTCACTTTTCCTTTCCTATTCAGAAGTTTCCCTACCTTTTATTGGGCCAAATTCTTCATCTGTGGTCTTCATGCTTTTTGGAATAAGTATTACTTTGTTAAACAATACATTCTTATTATAAAAAAGTAAATGATACATAAAATCACCAATAAAAATGTTACTAAACTATCCCAAATCCAACTGGAAAGTGGCCAAAGGAGAATAGAGAGTTCACAGAACAAGAATTCCACAAGGCCCTAAACACATGCTCAACTTCACTCAGATAAGATAAATGCTAATTAAAACTGCATTGAGATTAACAATTTTCAATAATAAATATGCAAAAGCGTGTCCATATCCTGTTGTCAGGGTTGTGGAGAAATAAGAACTTTCATGATTTACCAGCACAAAATAAACAACCTTACAAATGGCAATGTGGCAATACCTATCAAATATATAGATGTATTTGTACATTTACCTAGAAACTCTACACCTGGGGAGTTACCCTTGAGACATATCGATTCAGTTACAAAATATCGCATGAACAGATTATTTATTACATCTCCCTTTGAAATGGAAAATTATCGGAAACTGTTCAAGTGCCTAGCCGTAGTCATCCAGTTAAATAAACTAAGGTAACTCTATTCATTACCTACAGGGAATGGCAGGAGATGGTGACATGGGAAGGAGCTTGGACGTGTTAGCATACAGTTTTGAGTTTTAAACTGTGAATCTATTCCCCATTTGAAAAATCATTAAAGCAAATTCTCTAACACATGGTTAGATATTATCATTACTATATTTTGGTGAATATTATTCTAGTTATTTCTCTATACACACAGAAAAGGGAGAAAGAGGTATGAAAGGGAGAAAGAAAGATATGAAGGAAGGAGGGGGGAAAGAAAGGATGGAAGGAAGAAGAAGGAACGCTAAATCAGTAAGAGTATTTATAGATTTTAAAAAATGTAGAAAAATCTACAGTAACAAAAATTTGGAAACATGAAGTATAGATTTTCCTTTTATTAGAAATGATTATTTTTTAATTCAATAAACATAATGAAGAAAAAAGAATTGTAATAAGTTGGAAAAGAATTTTTAACCTATAGCCAGATTTCCTTTTTTACAATATGTATTTTATGACTTTATACTGAACCTAAGCCAAAGATCATAAAAACTTCAAAACGGTTTAATTTCACTTACAATTTTTTGTCTTCCTGCTACTAAAGATAATGAATTGTCATATTCAGACTTCCTCCAATATTCTCTCTCTACATCTCTTGTTTGTTTAAATTTACCCTGCTAAATTCACAATATGGATATATAATAATATTATATATATATATACAAAATATATACATATCCATATATATAATACTAGCCCTGCAGTAGACCTATACTGAAAAACAATCAGAATCTAGAGTCTTTGCAGGACTTTTCCATTGCTAAAATCCTTATTTTCATTCATCTTTTTTTTTTTTTTGAGAGAGAGTCTCACTGTTTTGCCCAGGCTATATGTAGTGCAGTGGTGTGATTTTCGGCACATTAAAACCTCCGCCTCCCAGGTTCAAGTGATTCTCCTGCCTCAGCCTCCTGAGTAGCTGAGATTATGGGTGTGTGCCACCACGCCTGGCTAAATTTTGTATTTTTAGTAGAGACAATATTTTACCTTTTGGCCAGGCTGGTCTCGAACTCCTGACCTTAAGTGATCTTCCTGCCTTGGCCTTCCAAAGTGCTGGGATTGCAGACGTGAGCCACCACACCGGGCCTCATTCATCTTTAATTAGCTTGATTTCATTATAAAATAGAAGTGGGTCTTATCAAACTTCTTTATGCTACTGTTTCCTTCTGATCTTGAATATTTGACAATATCTAGTGTTTTTATTATGGAAAGAAAGCATAGCAAAAATTTAAAAAAATTAGGAGTCTTGGCCGGGCGCGGTGGCTCACGCCTGTAATCCCAGCACTTTGGGAGGCCGAGGCGGGCGGATCACGAGGTCAAGAGATCGAGACCGCCCTGGTCAACATGGTGAAACCCCGTCTCTACTAAAAATACAAAAAAATTAGCTGGGCGTGGTGGTGCGCGCCTGTAGTCCCAGCTACTCGGGAGGCTGAGGCAGGAGAATGCTTGAACCCGGGCAGCGGAGGTTGCAGTGAGCCGAGGTCGCGCCACTGCACTCCAGCCTGGCGCCTGGTGACTGAGTGAGACTCTGTCTCAAAAAAAAAAAAAAAAAAAAAAAAAAAAAAAAAAATTAGGAGTCTTTTTTTTTTTTTTTTTTTTTTGGTCTCAAAGAATTTTATAATCTTCATTTCACTGAATTCTGTCATTGATTGTTGCTGTGGAATGTTGGAGCCGAACCAAACTTCTTCTCTTATAGGCATTAACTTGTGTTTTCTTCCTGGATGATTGTGTGATTCTTTCTTTCCATCTTGCTCTATCTTGGTGCTAATCTCGCTGTTTGGAGTCTTCCTGAGACACAATGCGCATTCTTAATCTTTACATTCAAATTTTAATTTTTTTCATTAAATTTTAAATTTACTATCTTTGAATTTCTCTTTCATGCATTTGGCCTCCTTCAGGGGCAGTTGTTCAGTCTTCCACATCCATTAGTTTCCTTCAGATTTTTAAAGGAGTCTCTCTTTTGTTTTCCAGCACTGACTGTTCTCTTGACAATTTGCTCCCTTCTGCCTGTCCTGTCAATTTCTTCCTGTGTCTCTTTTTCTCTTGCAGCCATTTCATTCTTCTTTGAGTATTTACGTGTGAAAGGGTGAAGATAGAAAGGATGCAATGCCTTGTTTTTGTATTGAACATCTCAGTTACCAAAGTTTCTTTGCTAATTAAAAAAATCTCATTGTGCTTTTTTTCTACTCTTTGAGAATCTTCAACTTTTTCTACCTTCTATTGACGTTTTCTCTCTTAAATATAATTTTATTTCCACAAATTCTTGTTAATTTATTCTCAGGACATTCATTTTTTAATCACCTTGTGTAGATGCTCTGTGATGGGAATCGCTCTCTGAACATATTTGTTACCATGTTTTCCTATTCCAGGTATTGCACTTTCCATGTTTCCTTTGCGCAACTCCAGACTTCCTTGATGAGATAACTTGAGTTCTTTCCCACTTACTGTAAACATCTATGCCTTTAAGACACATTCCAAATATCGCCAGATCTGTAAAGACTGTCTCACTGCCTCACAGCCAGAGTTTATTAGTCTCTTCATCTTACCTTCATAGCACGTTGATGATAATTCTACTGTAGTATATATCATATTCCACTGTAACCTTTTGATAAGTATCTCCCTTAGGAAACATCATTTCTCAAGATCAGAAACTACACCTGTACCTATCTGCATATCTTTTTTTGTAGCAACTTGTAGTAGCAGAAACATCTAAGTGTTCCATAGTTATATTTTAATTGCTATTATATGAATAAGTCCCCCTTGGTTTTAGTCATGACAGAACTTTTAAATTGTTTAATTTTTGAGAATTTTCTTGAGAGTAATTTTAGTTTCAATCAAGAAAATTGAAACAAAGTAGGGTGATATCCTACATACCCTCTGCCACTACATATACATAGCCACCACCACAACTTTTTTGAAATATAGATTATATCAACCTCCAGTAAAATATTTACTACAGATAGTTCTCAACTTTATTATCATTTTTTTCTCAATCACATCACTCACACACTTGGTTTTACGTCTTAGAATGAATGTTGTGCTGTTCTCCCCGGCTTCCAGGATGCTTCGCTGCTTGAGTTCTCCACTGGGACTAATCATTTTCAACACTTTCACTGCACGCTTCACCCCCTGTGTCTTTCTCCATCCTGATTCACCTTAACAGAGTTCAACCCCCAGTGAGCTGCCACATTCCACTTGTCTTTCAAGCACCTGGCACGTGATGGGTTTGGGGGACATTTACTGGAGGTGTTTTAAGTGAAAGGAAGCAAGTTTTGGGGGCCTTTACGGCCCGCCTCAAACCCCATTTATGGAGCAGAGTTAAATTCTCATACAAGTGTGGCAGTGAGACTGGAACACGAAAGTGGGGGCTTAAGTAAGCGGGATTCAGAGAGGGACTTTACAAAGTGAGGGAATGGAGCCAAATATACTTAGCAAAGTTGTTCTGAGGTCTCTCTCTCTCTTGAAGATTTTTTTTCTTTTTTTTTTTTTTACCCGGAGGGGAGCACCTGGCTGTAGGACCTCTTGCCTGGTTTCTTTAACTTAACTAAAAATAATTTCACACTCCACCTACCAAGTTTTAAGACAGGAAATGGGGATTTCTTTAAAGCAGCTCATAAAATACGATGCCTCAAAAGTCTCCACTGGAGTTTTTTTCCCAGTAGACATGTGCAAATGTAAATATGCCATTAATTTCCCTCTGGATGCACACTGAACAATTCCACTTCACCTAAACAAACACGTAGTTCTGTCATAGGACAACATATAGTAAAAATAATACAATGTTTCATGAATTTTACAGGGATGCAGTGAAGTGACTTTATTACTAAATGGGCATTTAAAACAATATTTCTTGTTGTTTTAAAAAACAATAAGTAAAAATAATACAATGTTTCACGAATTTTACAGGGATGCAGTGAAGTGACTTTATTACTAAATGGGCATTTAAAACAATATTTCTTATTGTTTTAAAAAACAATAAGTAAAAATAATACAAATGTTTCATGAATTTTACAGGGATGCAGTGAAGTGACTTTATTACTAAATGGGCATTTAAAACAATAATTTTTTTCGTAAGAGTCTATATTTTTAATAAACGAAGGCTTTATAAGTATAAATAGCTCATGTTCATAGAAATAAGCTAAAATATAAGTGAATTTTACCAAGGGAAAGTATAATTTCTCTGTGGTATTAAATAAGAGAAGCCCTTACTTTTTCCATTGTATAAAGCTCTTTAAAGCCAGGCTAGCCCATTATAGAGAGCAAAATAGATATTCTATCCAAGTTCAGTAAAAACAGTCATATTTGAAGCTGAAGTTCTTCATAATGACATATATCTAAATTAGAATAACTGGCTCCACAATTAACACTAAATCATTAATTTAGAGATAAGACTGATACTTAATCCTATAAATTCATAACATCTTTAAAGAAAATATAAAGATTCCCGAAGAGGTAGGAGGCAGTGAATTCATGATAAATGCACTGTGGAAACTCTGGCCTTCCTTTATATACTTGCTTGATACTGTTCTTCAAAGACTAGAAAAAAATCTTGAAAGAATATTCAAACTTCTTAACAGTTCTGACCCCAATAATTTATCATCTAAAATGGTGGAAGAAGTAAGTCCCTGAATGCTCTCTGGAAAGTTAATCTTCTCTGAGCTGGCAGCATGATTTCAATCTCAGTCAAACTGGGTCTTCTAACTCTTGCTTTATAAGAAGTAGACAACTTAAAAAAAAAAAACATAAAACATACAATATAAATGAATTATGTGGTGTTTGTATGGTAGAAATAACAGACAAGTAAATTACACAATGATCTTATACTTTTTTATTGTTCTAAATGAAATTTTTATTAATTAGTAAAACAAAGTATCATAAGCATTGAGTTTTTAAATGTGGATTTCAAGAGTGTCTCTACATAAATATAGTCTACTTATTTTTTAAATTCCAACTTTTCCTTTACCTAAGACCAAATTATTAATGTTGTAAACAATTTTAAAAAATTAATTTGATAAAATTATTCTCTGAAAAAAGAAAATAAATTTGTGAAGACTGGATTTCCAGTCTTGGACACTTTTTCATCCAAAATATGTATTTCCTTTCTAAATGAATGCTGAATTAAAAGCAGACTTTTACAAAACTGTTTTTCATCAATTTATTTTTATATTTTATTATTAGGTAACACAGAATAGTAAATTTGGTGGGAACAATCCATTTTCTCTGGGATAGCTTTTTTATACTGAAATATTTTTAAATAGATGTGTTTGAATGCCATCACCTTGTTGTAGAAAATAGAATGACCACCAGGTCGCGCTAAAACCTTAACAATGGCTTGATTCTGATGGGGGTGGGTGGGTTTCTAAATGCTGCAGCTTAAGTGTGCATGTCAATAAACCATACAGTACAGTCATACTTGCTTTCATTACAGGTTTTCAGGTGTATGCTGATATCTTATATTACTGAGGTTGCCTACACTTACTTAAGAAAAGTACTTATAGAATAAATTGATTGTATTCTTTCTGTGGAAAATAATTTATTTACATTACGTTTCATACAACCTTCCCAAAGTGGACCAACCTGGTATCTTTACTAACTCTTTATAGACATCCACTCCTAGCTCACTGATGGCAGCAGACGCTCCTGGGAAGTGAGTGCCTTTTCAGGGTCCGATATTCCACTTGTAGATTTCTTACTGTACTTTTCAGCCCTATTCCTTTCTTCAGTTCACATAATACTAGCTTGCAAAAAATATATAGGTAAACAGTATAGGTTGGGTTATATTTTTCTTTGACCCAAATCAGAGCAACGTTATAAAGACTTTATGTATCTGACAAATATAAAAATACATTTCCTGAAGTCCATTTATGTAATGTATATTAGGCTATGTGGAAGACTCAATAAACAGTCTTCTCTGCCAAAATACTTAGTTAGCAGTATCTTAGCTAGATGGTAAAGTTCATGTAAATTTAGGTACTCCAACATCCTCTTTGGACACATTTTGAAACAAAAGAATTCATTAAATAACAAAATATAATGATAGACACATATTTAATGAAAATAATATAAGAAATATACATTTCAGAAAAATGTGTATGCAAAACTCTGTGTTTATAATTTGAAAGTTAGAAACTGTTATGATAACTCACAGTAACAGTATTGCCTTACTAGAAGTCATTTCTGCCTTCCTGTCTTGTTTTCGTACATTATTTTCCTTGGGCCCAAGCTTCTCTCTGCTGGACTGGTCGTCTTTAGAGGTTTTGCCTCTCACAACACTGGCTTCAAGGTCTTCTCTAAATCACTCAAAAGCTGGAGTCTGCCAAACTCAAATATCTTCAGAGATTAGGAAAATAACAAAATATTAATATTATAAAATATTAAGTGGTGGCAGTTTCAAAAACATAGAAAACATATACTTTACTGAAAAGCACTCAAATTCAATTCTTTTAAAAACATGGTTCTGGCCTTACAAAACACACAGCAGCCTGAACATCGGCCATCTCAGTTATATTTTACCAGTCCTATTTGCATTGTGTAAAACTGTTGCTGTTGGTCTGCTGTTACTTTTCTCTTTATCTGCCTCTGTTTGCTTGCGTTTGTATACTGTAAGTTCCAGGATGGGAGGAGAACTAGCAGGAAGACAGAGCGGGAGAAAGAGGAAGAGGAGGAGGAGGAAAATGAAGAGGCGGGAGAGAGGATCTCCCTTTCACTCCAGGGAAATAATGACTCTTTTGCTAATTATATTTGGCACTCGAAACAACACCTTAATCTGTGCTGGGTCAGTTTCTCTATACAGCAGTTTTCAGGGATTTCTGTTTAACTTTGACATTCGCTTATATCCATTCCTCTTACTGTGTGGCTCCCTGCCTCCAGGAGTAATTACTTCAGGAGATCTCAAACTGTCCCTCTAGGCAAAGCTTCCCAACCACGTGAAGGAGTCCCTTGTACACTTGGACACTGATCCTCACATGCCTCACCTTGTTGTGAAGCCATAGGAACCGTGAGGTTACCTGTAGGGATAAGACGCCTCGTGCAAGAACTAGAGCTTCTCCTGCCTACTCTTTACTCTAGTGAGTCTGTCTTTCTCTTTCTCTTTTTCTTTCTCTTTCTTCTTTCTTTCTTTTTCTTTCTCTTTCCTTCTTTTTCTTTTTCTTTCTTTCCTTTCTTTCTTTCCTTCCTTCTTTCCCTTTCTTCTTTCCTCCCTCCCTTTCTTTCCTTTCTCTTTCTTTCCTTCCTTCTTTCCTTCTTTCCCTCCCTCCCTCTCTCTTCTTTCTTTCTTCCTTCTTTCTTTCTTTTTCTTTCTTTCTTTTCTTTCTTTCCTCTTTTCTTTCTTTCTTTCCCTTCCTTCCCTCTCCCTCCCTCCCTCCTTCTCTCACTCCCTCCCTCCCTTCTTTCCTTTTTTCTTTCTTTCTTTCCTTCCTTCCTTCTTTCCTTCTTTCCTTCTCTCCCTCCCTCCCCCACTCTTTTCTTTTTCTTTCTTTCTTTCTTTCTTTCTTTCTTTGTCTCTCCCTCTGTCACCCAGGACAGAATGCAGTGCCATGGTCACTGCTTACTGCAGCCTCAACCTCTGGGACTCAAGACATCCTCCCACCTCAGCTTCCTGAATAGCTGGGACTACAGGCACATGCCACCACAGCTGGATAATTTTTTTCTTTATTTTAAGTAGAGGTGGGGATCTCCCAACGCTGCCCAGTCTGGTCTTGAACTTCTGGGCTCAAGCGATCCTCCTGCCTCAGCCTCCCAAAGTGCTGAGGCTGCAGGTGTGAGCCATCATGCCTGGCTCCTGCACGCCTTCTAACTACTTTCATTTACTCTGAGCTCACGAGGTGAAAAAGTTGGGAAGAACTACCTTATGAAACAATGTGGCCCCTTAATCACACGATCAGTTATCACTTCGGTCAAGTGTTTGTGGTCTGCAAAGCATCTTCACAGGATCGATTCGTCTGTCCTATGACCCGTATGGACTTCAGACTCACTATCGCATATCTGTGGCGTCTTTGATTTATAGACCCCAAGAAGGCAGACTCTGTATCATAGAACCTACAGCCTATCTACTTTGTGGGCTGAGAAGGACTATTTATACCACCATCAGGCCAGGGTGAGGAAAAGGATTGTCACCAGGAGGAATGCAACCCAGAGAGGCAAATCATCTTCTTTTTCCCTGCTTTCTTACTTTCTTCACAGCATCCTGGCAAAAGGCAAAAGGTCTTTGATTTTTATACAAACACTTTTTCTCTTTTTCAAACTGCTGCTGTCCCCAGGAGAGGGAAGTTCTTTTTATTAATTATAAATATTTTAAAATTTTCCTTCATGTACTATTTGTGACTGGCATTTTGAACCAACTGATTTCACAGCTTGGGGGTTTGACCTTCCATTGCTTTTGTGTTTGTAACATTTCTGCCCATTAATTTAGGATTTTCTTTGCCGTCCTGATGCTTTGCCTGTTCTCCTTACTCCGCCAGTTCTCTAGTGCTTCACTCTTGACTGCATGCATTAACATCTTACAGTTTAAATATTCACTTCCTACTTCTTTTGTGCTTAATCCTGACTCTGACATTCAACTATTCCCTGGTCTTGTTGAATTGCCTCCTTTCAGCCTATTCTGCCCTTTCCTTACTAAACAATCTTGTACTGCTTTCTAATTTCCCAGTCTCAACATCTGCCTTGAACTCTATTCCAGTTCCTCCAAAGATTATTTCTGGAGCATTTAAACGAGTATGGAGAACTGTGCTCTCACCCATGTGGTTTTTTTACCCAAGAAAATAAGTTTCACTCAAAGGTAAAGCATCAGATCTTGTTTTCTTCTGCTTTCTGGCCAACACTGTCTTATTTCAAATGCTAGGAACCAGGACGGGCCTGACTCCTGCTCACCCTCTTCTCTCTCACAGGGAGCTCTCAGGACAGAAGAGCCTCTCCGTCTAGCATTTGTTGCTTTGTGAGAGTCATTTATATTAATGTGCCTTGCGATGAGAAGTCAGTCAGGTGTCATGAAATTCAGTAAGTCAGGTAGAACGTAAGGAGGTCCACCTTATTAGACTTATTTTTTAGATAGAGATGTAACTCTTCAGTTTCCTTCCGAAAATATTGTATTGAAATAATAGACTTTTTAAAAAATGAAGGCAAACATTTTAAGTGTTTGATTATGGTTTTTAAGTTGTATTGATTTTTTTTCCTGTTCAAATATTCTTTTCTGTCCATGTCATTGCTGTATATAGCAATTGATTGTTAGAGAAATTGCTTGACTTTACCTCTCACCTTTGGTTAAAAATATAAAGAAATAGCCACTTCACTCTTTACATAGGTTTTTCTTTATCCTAAGTACATTGACTGTCTTTTACCCCCAAAAAAATTCCCACAAAAAGAATCAGAATGAAAAAAAAAAAGAAGCCTATTATTTTTGTCTGCTTTTAGAACTCAGATTAATTAGTTAGATGAAATCAAGTTCTATTATTAATCTAACAAACTAAATATACCGAGTACAGAGTAATTGCAGACATCTTCCCTCCACCAAGTTTATTTAAGGTTCTTTGGCAGGAACTGGTGCTGGAACAGGCAGCTTCTTGGATGCTTTCTACTTGCAATTTGATACCTAATGGTTTTCCTCTTGGCTGAGAAACTTCGCAAACAGAAATGAGCGATTGATCACGTGACCTGAGCACTCCGGGAGCTTGGGTCTGTGGAAACAAGGGGCGGGCAGCGGTCAATGAGATGAAACCTGCTTGTGGCTCTCCTGTTCAAGATGCAGCAGGCGACAAACACATCCTCAGAAGGATAAAGCCATGTCCTTAGAGTTCAGGCATGACCTCCGAGAGCCGGTTAAGCATTCTTCTCCATCCTGGGTGAGACGGCTGCTTCCACGCTGCTGGATAGCCTTTTGGCCAAGACAGAAAGCATCAAAACCACGTGGCATTAAAAGCCTGAACCGTGTTCTACCAACACGGTCACACAATTCGGGGAAATTTGCTTTGCTGTTCCTAGCTTCACGGTTTTCATCTCTAAAATTGGGATAATATTTAAAAGTTACCATTTATTCAAGGCAATGACCCAAGAATGTGTTAAGGACTTTGTATTTTCTCATTTAATCCTAAGTGGAAAAGCAACGGAAACAGCAGAGTTTAATCATGTGAGTCTATGTTCTGACCTCTCTATACCGCACTTTTTTCTTCAGTAACCTGGAAATTATGACAGATTTTACCTCCCAGCATTTCGAAGATTACTTGAGATAATAAGCAAAAGTATTTACAGGAGTGATTGATCCACGATAAGAATTCAGTAGATGATGGCTATGATTAACAGTTCTTAAAAGGTAGCTGTTATTCCCACTTTAAGGATGTGGAAATTGGTACCAGTAACAGTTGCTAAGTAGTGGATCTGGGATTCAAGCACAGGTCTATTGGCTATTAAAACTTAGCTCAAACCACCAGGCTAATAAAAATTCCTATTGCCCAAATCCTCTCATTCCCTTGGCCTTCTCTCCCACCCAGCCTGCCTTAGCTGGGCCAATTGGTCTCAATGGAGCACACTGACACTAATTGCTACTCATCTAGTTCCCAGACAAACCCTGACTTGAGAGAGGAAGTTTCAAACCAGATCAGCTTCTCCATCCTTTGAGGCTGGATATTGAGTCACTCTTCCTGTTACTGTTAACTCAGGACAAAGAGTTCCAGCACTAACCGCAGAGTCTTGTCCTGTTCAGTAAGGAATGCACCACAGCCATCTCATGAAAAGAGGAAGGCCTTCTGATGCCGGCCGCTGCCTCCAAGTCCCACTCCTGCGGTAGCCCCTGTATCTCTTCCCCTCTAGACCTCCATACTCCCTAGTTCTCAAAACCAGGCTCTGTGTGCTGTTAGTACCGACAACACTGTCATCAACACTTTACATACATCCCTTCTAATATTTATATAAAAATAAATTCTAATATTTATTATTTCCCTTGTGGCTATTAGTATCTCAAATTTAGATTGGAGAATTTAGAATCATTAAATAATGTTTACAAGGTCACACAACCATTATCTTTATAATGATAACAATCTGCATTTATTATTCACGAATGTATCAAATTCACGTAAAAAAAGATTTCTCAAACCCAGCATTATTCCAGTCGGTGGTGAGAGTGTGCCATTCCCATTAGTTGAAAGAACATTGAATTTCCAAACAATAACTCTACCTACACCACGTCACCTCTGCTCTCATCCCATTGGCCAGAATTCAGCTATATGGCTACACCCAACTAGGCTGGGATATGTGGCCTTTATTTTGCGTCCATATAGAAAGCAGAGATTCTAACTGTAGATGAAGAAAATGGAAAGGCAACAACTTAGCAATATCTGCCACAGCACTTCGTAGTGTTTTATTGTGAGTCCCAAGTGTACTGTGAATGTGACAGCGCTTTTGTGAGTTCAAAAGGACTGAACTAATACGAGTTGCAGACTTCTAAAGAAAACCTTGCATCACAAATCTTGAAATGGTACCAACTCATGACAATAATAGGTAGCAACAATCACATCAAGTTTCCCCAGGTGCAGCAAGCTTCATTTCAGCTGGGAATTGCCATGGAGACCAGGGTTTATGCTGCTGAGGGTGAAGTGCAAAATGATCACAGGAATTCTGGACTTGGAAGATTTTACCATTAGCGGTGCTGCAAGCCATTTGATTTCCATGTCTGTCATCTTTTCTAGACAGGGATTCACACACACACACACACACACCCCCCCTCTCATTTACTGTAGTTCTCATATGGCCATCTGAAAAGGAGTCTACTGACTGTGCACTTTATATTCGAGGACTTTTGGCTTGGGAATTGAGTTTGTCAGGTATTGTACTAGTCAGCTTTGACTAAGCCAAGTTTAGCATCCAATTTTCACTTTTATCTGCTAAACTAATGAAAAAGATGAGATCATCACTCCCTCAAAGTAATAGTATTCTATAAATTTTGCTTTCCACAGCCACTACATAAGAATCGGGCTAAAGGTTGGTGGGAGAAGAGCCATAGGCTCCCTTTGGTGGTCTGAATAATCTACTATGGATCACACCGCAGTCACTGGCCGGCTGGCACTCTTGGTTCAGCCGAGGTCCAGGCATAACAGGCCCGCCCTGCTGCCTCAGACCGAGGTGTATTGAGGAGGAGACACATGTGGCTGTTTACACAGGGCCTGGAAGCTGGGACCTGGCTCATGCTGAGCTCAGCTTCTCACTTCTCTGAGAACTGGAATTCCCCAAATTTCCCCCAAATTAAAAGAACCAACAAACTGTATTACAAAAACAAACAGAATTTGTTTTTTTTTTAACAAATAAAAAACTAATTTATGCTAAAGCTTTGTTGCCTTGAGTCAAGCCAACCGCATGACCCACTGCCAATGCTTTTCTGTATTAACTTCTCAAGTTTGCAAGCTTGGTCCTTGCCGGAGAAAGTATAGGGTTTGCAAGCCACTAATTGGCCTAAAACCCCTCCTCTATTTTATATAAACACACAGCATAGTATCAAAAATAGAGTTGCATTCATTAGCCTAAAAATCCAGCTTCCCATGTGAAATCTTTTTTTATGCCCCTCAAGATTTAGGTCCGCCTCTAGAGTTAAAGGAAAACTTGTTTTTTTAACTTGTACTCTGTAATTTCACATAAAAAAAGAAAAAAAAGATGGCTTTGATTTCTATTTTTGCCTATTAACATATTTTATAACCAGTAAGGCAGAAAACGAAAGTTTTCCCCTCCACTATTCAGTGCTAATATTATTAGGAAAGCGAATCTGAAATTAAGCGAAACCACAGCAATAACAACACAGCATAATCATACAGGTATGTCTTGTGTTATTGCATGTTGCTTCGCTGTGCTTTGCAGATATTGATTTCTTTTAATAAATGGAAGATCTGGGTTTGTGGCCACCCTGCCTCGAGCAAATCTACTGGCGCCAGTTTTCCAGCAGTGTGTGTTCACTTCAAGTCTCTGTGTCAGCATTTCTCAGCAATAAAGTATTTTTAATTAAGGTATGTACTTTTTTTAGACATAATGCTATTGCACACTTCACAGACTACAGTATAGTGTAAACATGACTTTTATGTGCACTAGGAAGCCAAAATAGTCGGTGTGCAACTCACTTTATTGAGATGGACTGGACCCAAACCCGCAGTATCTCCGAGGTATGCCTGTAAAAACAGCGGATATGTTTCTATGGATGCTGTCACAGATTGGTGATTACATCTTGATCACATTTTGCAAAGCTATTTGTTTGCAATCCTTTATGATTTTCAGTCTTGAGTATACTTGGCCCCCTCATCACTCTAAGCAGATGACTCCTCCTTCTGCTTCACTGAGAGCAAGGAGATTGAGAGTGTTTCCGTTAGCAGGTCCTTTCCTAACTCAAAATCCCTTTATATCCCAATTCCTTCAGGCCTTCTTTTCCCTCAAAGGATTAGGCATCGCTTCTCCCTTCCTTTCTACATGAGACCCCTCCACCTATATTCTTGATTCCATAGACTTAAACTACTCCGCAAGTTTATCAGCCTGTACTTCTTCAAACTGATTTCTTCCCTTTATCTTTCTGAACTACAAACAAGTTTTTCCCCTGTTCTAAAAACAATGCCCTATTTTTCCATCTCCCCACAGCTTCTTAGCCTACCAGACCTCTCCTCCTGATCAATTCCAAATTCTCAAAATTATAGTGTAAATCAGCTGCCTACATTTTCTTATTCGTTAGTTGCTCTTCAAATCTTTGAAATCTCATCTTTAGCCCCGTATCCCCTCCTGAAACTGTCTTTACAAATTTAATAATAACCTCTGGATTACTGAATTTAGTAATTCATTTTAATATTCATGCTTCTTGCCTTCTGTAGCATAGGAAACCATAAGCACGAATTTCCTCATCCCCATCCTCCACTAACCTGGACCTACAGACACCAGCAGCCCACTGCCTTTTCCTCAATGCCATGAACCGGCATTAAACATTCTAAGGGGTTCGGACCTAGAAGACGGACACTGATTTCCCCAAGGACAAGGAGCCCTGCTGGCCTGTTTCTGATTGTAGGATTGTGACTCTGATTTTGACCCTTTTCAATAATGAGGTGAATATTTTCTTAGCTTCCACTATACTACAGTATCCAAATTTGCATTTTTCCACTTCTACACATTCTCCTCCTCTGTCTTGTACGGCATCAGCAGCTCCTCAGAGAGACCAAACTCACATTTTCAATTCACTGCTAGATATTCTCATCTAGTCCTAATAAATGGAATTTGCAACCTCCTAGTATTCCAGGATCAAGGTCTCAGCGTTGTCTTTGACCTCATCCCCTCCCCTCACTGCCCATAATCACCAGGACTGGTTGATGGTCTTTTTGCAAAGACTCTGGCAGGTGTCTATTATTTTGATTCTTGCTGCCAAGGCTCTAGTATACGCCCTTGCTACCTTTTGACAAAACGATGTGAATACTCTTATGGTTTCCTGGACTCCAGTTGTTCCCATCTTTGGTTTATCTAACACATTTAAATACTTTTCCTATAACATATCTTTTCATGGTTCTTCCATGACTCACAAGGAAACGGCACTAAGATCACTCTCTTTTTCTGACTTAGGATCCCCTACCATGTGCACCCCATAGCTAGTTGAAATGCTCTGCTCACTGCATGCTATTCACCTATATTTTTATGTTCCTAAAACTTCAATGTGTTTCCTCTACCTGGAAGGCCTTGGGACTGGAGGTGTGAACTCTAAAATCTAGCTGTCATTTTATGTCCTAACTCAAATGCTATCTATTGCAAGAATCGTTTCTGGACCTTTGTTCACTTCTTCCTTTGGATTTATGCTCTTGCATGTAATTTCTCCCTTAATTTAAATCCCACTCATATTTTTGTCTCCTGTACTTAGCTACGGTTTATTTGAGAGTCAAATGATGATTAGTCATTTCAAGAATAAATTAAGGGAATGGGAAGATCAGAATACAAAGGAAGAAAGGAACAGAGGGAGAGAGAAGAAAGAGAGAAAGAACTATAGGAACAGAAGTAGAAGGAAAAGGAGATGTAGAGAAGATAGAGAGGATGAAATATGAGAAAAGAGGGACACAAGGAGAGGAGAATAAATCAGGGAAGGTGGGAGAGGAGCAGGAGGAGGATCACAAAAATGGAGATGACTGGAAAATTCAGGACAAAGAACTTCTGTCACAAGATATTAAAATATGTTTTAAAGCTACTCAATTTAATACAGTGTGGCACTAATCCAGGAATAGACTAATAAAACAGACTTGTAAATATGTAGAGACATAATTTACACTAGACTTAGCAATGCAGATCAATGGGGAAAGCCAAAGAGGCAATAGATTAGTCATATGGAAAAGAATTAAATTGTTTCCCTCTTTCATATCATACACAAATGTTAGTTCCATCATTTATCAATTTAAATGCAAAAGGCAAATTATAAACTTTTAGATAAACAAGAGAATAACTTTCTTGTTTTAGGGTAGAGGACTTTGTAAACAAGATACAAATAGCACCATCCCTAAAGGAAAAAAAAATTATACGGTTCATTATCTTAAAAGAGCTTTTGTTCATTGAAAGATATGTTAAGAATGGAAAAACAGGACAGAAAAGTGGAGTATATACTTGTAACACACATGACCAGTGCAGAATCAATATTCAAATATATACACATGCACACATAATTTTAAGTCCTGTGAAAAACTGAAAAAGAAAATAATAAAAGTTGAACAGGTTTTATATAGTAGTGCTTGGAAAAATAAATCTCTAGTAAATTGCTTTGACAAACATTTAGTTTTAAATATATAAATTTGAAGCTATAATGCTTTATAACACACTGATTTTACATATACTTGAGAAACTTTCATAATTATAAAATGAATTAAAATAAATGAATGACAGCTACAAGTATGAGAGAAAGAAAAAGAAACTGTAGAAAAATGCTTAAAAATCATTTCATTTTTGTAAAGGCCCAACACAGGTCAAAGTAAACAATATACAATTTACAAATCATATACATATATGCATGCATACATGTATACACATCAATATTCTAAAAATATAAACAAAAAAACTAATAATACAGCTTTCAGGACATGCTCACACAGGAGCATCAAAGGTCAATTAATATTCTGTTTCTTTCAGAACACAGTTGGGTACTGGGTGTTCATTCATTGAATTCTTTGAATTGTACCTATGAATTCTGCAGCCTCATTTGTTTGTATCATATATTTAGTCTACGTTTGTGTGTGGATAAATACATCTATACAGTCATGTGACATTTAATGATGGGAAGATATTCTGAGAAATGCCTTGTTAGGCTATTTTATCATTGAGGGAACATCATAGAGCGTACTTCCAGAAACCTAGATGGTAGAGACCACTATACACCTGAACTACATGGTACAGCCTGTTGCTCTCTGGCCTCGAACCTGTACAGCATGTTACTGCACTGAATATTGTAGGCAATCATAATGCAATAGGAAGTATTTGTGTATCTAAATATATCTAAACATAAAAAGGTATAGTAAAAGTGTGGTGTTATAATCTTATGGGAGCAGAAACATATATGTGGTCCACCATTGACTGAAATGTTGTTATACAGCGCATGACTGTAGATGTAAGAGAAAATAGAAGAATTATTTTAAGGCAGTAACTAAATTATTTAAACAGGCAATTTGGAGCTTTTAAAAAAGTATTAACATCACTGATTATGAGAGAGTATATATCAAGTATATATAAAGACAACTAGGATGAGTGAAGACATTGGGAGAAGACAATCAGGAAAGAAAATGGAAAAGAACGGATTTCCCCAACAGCCTCACACCTCTCAAAGGATAAAACTACTGACTCATTGCTTGGAATGATGATACTGGGCCATGTTGATTCCTGAGCGTAAGAAGGGAGTGAGGGAGCAGCAGAAGAGGGAAGAATATCCTACTGACAACAAAGAAAATTTCCTAATGTTCTAACTTTTCTCTTGCAATATTCTTCCACAACTTGATGGTCCATTCAAAAATACTCAAAAAAGAAACAAAATGCAATCTCTACAAAAATATTACCTCCCAAAACAGATAGGAATGGAAAAAAAAAAAAAAAAAAAAAAACACTGAAGAAAACTGCTTGTTGAACACAGGTATAAAATTATTATCACCAGGAAATAGATGGGGGATACCATGACCCCAAGCCACCCCTTCAGTAACTCAAATGGATTTATGAAAATGGCAATTTGAACTCTAGTTAAAGTAGAGCTACAAATGTTCAAAAAAAGAAAATAAAATTTAAAATATTGAACTGACAGAAACCAGAAAGAAAATGAAACAGAAAAATAAAGCCATCAAGGTGCAAAATGAAAGAGAAGTTGAAAATTTGATTAGGAATATGGAGAAAAATTATAGAAGAAAAAAAGTTTTTAAAATCTATATTTTTCAAATATTTTAAATGGAAAAATGATATTTATAGAAAACGGACAATGGGATCTCATATGTGCAAGAGTGTGGTAAACAAAGAGGAAAATGGAGGAAATTGAATATTCAAGCATATTTTTCCAAAATAATGGAAGATAAATTTCTGGACTTCAAGAGCGTGTTGTGTATAGTAAATAGTTTGCAAAGATGGGCACCAACTGCTACTCCCTGGCACTCCTCAATTTCATAAGTGGAGTGTATTTCCTGTTACCGAAATTGAAGTTGACCTTGGGACTGGCTTCTACTAATAAGATGTGGTAGGAGTGATGTTCTGGAACATCCATGCCACGCCCTGAGGAGGCCTAACACTTTTTCGTCTAGTAACAACCCATCTCAACAAAAGACTTCCTTCCCTGAGCTCTCAGATTTTCCTAACACTCAGCACCTACATGAATTGGCGTATATTTCAAATTCAATAATCATTACATTGCAGATAATACGCTGCCCTAGACCTTAAAAAGTCACTTTAAGATTTTTGTCAGATTAGTATATATGTATTGATTGACCAATGAAATCAATTCATAGAGGTAGTAAGGATCACCACTGGAGAGAAAAACCCCGTTGAAGATAGACTACAAAGAAAAAAGTGCTAGCAATGAATAATCTATATTTAGAGGACAAAAAATAACCTGATAAGTAATTGGCCCATGTACTTTGGAGGTCCCTCCTGTTACTATTAGTTAGATCTTAGATAAGGATGCATATATTTAAAAATATTGCTGCACTCAGAAGGAAATAACAGAACAATTAAAAATGAACTAAATAATAATGGAAAAAAATGGAATAAAGAAAATTAGCATTATTCTGATTCTAATAACAATACTCAATTCTAGCTCTAGATTAAAAAGTCTATGAGAAGGTATGGCTAGCAAGTTTGGAGGGGTACACATGAGACTCCAAAATTAGGCCAAGTGACTTCAAATATGGGAAAATAAAACACAAATTGCTACAGAAGAAAGGAAGAAATGGTATTGCTGCCCCTCAAGATCCTCACAGGTTGAGTTTACTTGAGTTTTCAGTTTTAGAAAAATCACCAAACAGTAATAACTTAACAACTTGCTGAAATGTGTTTTATTCTCACCCTTTCAGCCTATGCCTCTCAAATTTTCCTTCAGTCTTTAAATAATGAACTGATTTCCTCTAAGGAAAATAATATATTTTATATATATATATATATATATATATATATATATATGTAATCTATATTATAATGACATGTATAATACAATGTAAATTATATTACAATGACATTTATAACATACTAACTTACAATAATATGCATGATATAATATATATAATATAGTACATGTTAATGTACAATATATTATATTAAAAGAACGCCTTAAACTTCATATGGACCCAAAAGAGAGCCCGCATAGCCAAGACAATCCTAAGCAAAAAGAACAAAGTTGGAGGCATTGTTAATATATTATATTATACTTAATATAATACACTTAATATTTATCTGAAATATATAATATATAATGTTTATTAAATATAGCTCATATATAAACATATATTCACCTAGGTTATGTGTCTCTCTATGCAAGGAATAATCAAGCCTAATATGTATTTCTTGGTTCGTATTATTACCTGCTTACTGGCTGTTTCCCAGCCTGGATCATCACACCCCTCATTTTGACGTTACTAAACCATTCATTCAATAGTTATTAGGTATCTATTATCTGCCAGATCCAATACACCAAGCAGTGGAAACAAAGATCAACTATATACATATGATCTCTGTTGCACTAGCCAGGGTACATGCTAAGCTTCTGTTAACAAAGAAACCCCAAAGTATAATGAAATAAATAAGAAAATGTGCATTTCTATCCTGTATGTCTGTGGACTGGTACGGCCATCCTCCACACTTATACACCCAAGAAGTATGCTCCAATTGTTGCTATACTACAGCCAGTATAAAGGGAGAAGGAATCAGGGGACTTCATGGACAATCATAAACAAGGAAAAGACCTGAAAGGATCATACATACACCTACTCACATCTCTTTCATCAATGTGTAGTCATGTGGCCACCCCAGCTGCAAGAGGCCACCTAGCTGCAGGAGGGTTGAAAACTGTGGTCTTTCACTGGGTAGTTCTGTGCTCAGCTAAAAGTCCATTATATGTAAGTGGAGAAGGGTAGATATTGGGGGAGCAGTAGTGGTCCAGCCACACCTATTTTCACCCCTCCTGTAACCCCCGTGATAACTAACATGTAAGTGACAGATAGCGAGCTTTGCCTTTGAAACAGACTTGGGAGTCATGGATGTACCTGGATGAAATTCATTTAAGCTGAGACTCCTAGGATGTTTAAGAGTTAGTTAGAGAAGAAGGAGCAGTGAAGGAGTGCTCCAGGTAGAAGAAAGAGTGTGCGAAGACTAGATGAGGGCAAGCATAGTGATTCGTAGAACGTTTCTCTGAGTTCCAAATCGGTCTCCAGTGCCTCTGAATCCCTAACACAGTACAGACACTCAAAAGGTATGTAATGAATAAATACATGAATAATCCATCGAGTTCAAATACCAGTTCTTCTCTAGTGTTTTTAACAGGTGATTTTCTACTCTTTGAAAGCTTCTAGTGATAAAGTGCTAATAACGATACTAGGTATTTATTTTTTCAGCCAATCATTTATGCATTTATTTATTCAGCCAGTCTGTCAATCATTCAATCAGCTAGCATTTATTAAGTATCTACTACTGTAAATCTCTGAAAATAGAACAATGAACCTAAAAGAGAGCCCCCATTCAAATCACAGTCTATTAGTGAAAGGGAGAATAAAAATTAGTCAAATAATCACAAAGTATAAAATCGATACTGAAACAACAAATGGCAAGTGGTGTTATGAGGACCTTACCTGGGATTTGGTCAAGCCAAAAATGGCTTCCCTGAAGGTATCATTAAAACGCACTCTGTAGGATATGGAGGAATTAGCTACTGAAAAAGGAAGGGAAGCAATACCTGAGAAGACTATCAAGTGGAGGCTTGGTGTCAAAAAGAGATGAAGAGAAGACTAGTCTGGTTAGATTGGGGCTGGAGAAGGAAGCAGAAAGCAAATCAACCGTTGGGTTATAACCATTAATGGATTTGTTTGAATTTTAGATCTCACCAAATGTCCATGTTTTCTTTTCCCACATACATGTAGATCTGGTCATGTGAGCAATTCTCACCAGAGGACGGTGAGCAGAGAACTTCTGGCTAAGTTAGTCAACAACAGGTGTGCCTTCTCCACTTTCTCTCTTTCATCCTGACACCTGGAAACAAAGCACTCTGACATTATGAGGTCGTATGAGGGAACTAGCTTGGGTCTCCAAGCCACTGCTCACAGGAACGCACTGATTTATGCTCCCACTCAGTCAATTCTGCTCTCTTTGGCTTAGAAGATTCTTCTGTCCCTTGTCAACTCATTGTCCTCTTGTACCCATCCATTTATCTCCCTCGGGGGGAGCTTGCCCCGTTAGTAATTTTATTGCTTTGTGATATCATCGCCCTGGTCCTTGCTCCTGTCCTCTACCGAGGATACAAATGATAACAATGGCACACAGTATTATAGACATTCACGTAAAAGTCCTCACAATGGAATACAATGGTGAGGTGAGGGGAACATTCTTAACCCAGAATATATGACTTAAATCCTACCTTTTGTAACTGGCCTTGCTTTGTCACAGTCAGCCAGTAACTTCACCTTTGTAGGTCTCAATATTCTCACTTGAAAAATATCCACAATAAAAATACTTAGTTGTATAGCTGATGTGAAGTCCTTAGTATACGGTACTTGGCATATCATAAGTGCTCAATAAATTTTATTAATAGCTATTAATATAATTTTCCTTATTAGACATTAGTTAAGAAATAATATAATAATAATGCAACCAAAACAAACAAAAAGCCTTCATAACTAGAGGTAGTTTTTCTATTTCTTTGATGTACAAGACCTCAACATTTTCTGGATAAGTCTTAATCCAAATTGAAATACCAGTTCCTTATTTTAAGACTTCTCATGGTTATTTGCAGGAAAATTGCCCGTTTTGATGTTTTGGTATTCATTTAAATTCAGATTATTTACTCTTTGTATATAACTGAGTTATTTCCTTCCAGTAAATCTTCTAAAGGCCTGCACTGCTGAATTATCGACGCTGTGATAGCCTTTCTATTTGTGTGACTTTGCCTCTCTGCTTTGCATCTTTCGCTTCCTCACATCCCTTTGGCCTGCAGTTTAATTGAAACAGACTTTGTCCTATCCCGGCTTTTTTAGGAAGAACAGATGCCCACCTGAGTTTGAGAGACGAAGATGTGACGACACTAAATTTGCAAAGCTAAGTAGCTACCTTTTTGACCGCTGCAGCTTACCGTAGTTGTTTTGTGTTTGCAATTTGGCCAAGGCTCAATAGGAACACAGAAGGGGAAGTGATTTTTCTGAGATGGTCCGGGGTAAGGAGTAGGGCAAACTTCAGGAAAAGAAGTGACATTTGAAATATGATTCGAATTTTCTCAAGAGAGAGGGAGGTATATTTCAAGCAAAAGGTCACTAGGATGCCTCTACCCCTCTCTGTAGCTCTGGCTTCTCTCTGGTTGCCAGAGTAATGTTTTGAAGGCAAACACCAGTCTGGTTCACACAATCTTAGGAAACTTGATTGACCTCAGGATAAAAACTGGCAACAGGAAAGTAAGCAGTGTAATATCTCAAGCTCATCACAAAGGAAACCACTTTCACAAAAGTTTACAGGGGTTAAGTGCCCCTCCACATCGCAGCAGCTGTCACAGTTCCCTCCCCATTCAGCAGCCCTCTGTGATAACCATAGCAACCCATAGCCCACTGTCAGCAGTGTGACCTGTCTGAGTAGACGGAGAGCAAACCTCCGGTCATCCACAGCTCCCTCTTCTGGGAGATTTCATCTAGTGCTGTCATGGGAGTTAGTAAGAACAAAATAGAGATCATTTGGAGTCTATTAGATACTATGAGGTCTCGGGCAGTTCTTTTCCCCTTTAAACCTAATAACACATATCCGAATTATATAATATTATCATCCCATGTGTGAGAAAGGGCTTACAGTGGTGAATATTCAAATATCAATGGAATGAACTACTTTGGCCACTTACCTTAGGAAAAGCCATGAAGAAAACATTCAAAACCATTTTCTAAGGCCAGCCTGTGTGTCTTTCTGCTTGTTTCCCTCCCTTGCTCAGTTGTTTTCAAATGTGCTCTGCAAAGCTTTCTGAGTTTCTTGAAGCCCCCCTCCAGGCTGCTGGGGGTGGGTGATGAGGACAGGATCATACCAATGAGAAGCTAGTGAGCCAGGAGTTGGTGAACCAGTGAATAAGTCTGCAAAAACAGATGAAAATTAAAGGAAGAAAATGCTCTGCATACCACATAAAAGAATTATTGTAGGTTCCTTAACTTTCTGCTCACCGCTAAGCTGATTGTTTTCGAAAGAAAAAAACATAATGCTGTCTGGATCATTTTCAGCTATCAAATTAGATCAATACTGGAAATTTCAACTCCCTTCTATATGAATAAAGTTGATTTGATTTTATCTTGTGCCTTTGGATAAAAACCTTTTACAGCTAAATTCTCATTCACCTTTCAATTCATCTACCATCTTACCTAATAGGTATGTGACTTTTTAAGAAAGGAATGAGATAATATAAGACAAACTGAGTGCTTCACAGAAAAGTCAAAATATAAATAATACTATGAAAAAGGATATTTATGTAAATAATGTATCTATTCAAGAAAGCAGCATGTATTTATTTATTTTACAATAATCACTTTTTAGGATAAGAATAGAGTTTCTTAAAGACTAGTTGTGCTTCCTTAAATCTCAACAAACTTTAACAAATCTTTAGCTATCCAAGCTGTCCTCCTAAAAAACACAAAATCAATTCTGTTATTCTGAGTATTACTGGCCTTACTTATGTTTTCCTAATTTTCTACATTTGTGTCTGAAATTGTTGTGAACTTATTTTTTATGCTTACAAATAAGTCTCATCAGTTGACTAGCATACCAACATGTCTTATCATGATATTTATGCTGCTTTTTGGCAAAAGTCATATTAAATGGAACAGCCTGTCTTCTTCCATGGTTTCAAAAAGCATTCCATGTACTTCTGTTTCTCAAGTTGCTGTACTCAAGAGTGGCCAAGACTGGCTGATTTCTTATTAAATCTCTTTCTCCTTCTTCTTGGGCTTCTCACCTGTCTTGAGGCCAGATGTGACCAAATGATTGAATCATCCCATTCAAATTGGCATGCCAGTATAGAAATAGGAAAAAATCAAGTGGTGTTCCTATTCTCACACAGTCACACAACACAGCACTTCTGACACTGGATGTGTGGGCTTCTCCTATTCATGAAGCAATTCTTCAGTAGACATCAACTAAGTGTCCTATAATTTCATTCAGTTCTGACACTATGGATCCAGGTGTTAGATCCCATATGTTAAGGATTCAGTCCCATAAGACTACCCCCCCACTTCAGATGCCAATCAAAAGTAGTAGATTGTCACCTATACTTCTAACTAACTGGCTATAAATCAGGGTTCCCTTGACCTTCCTTCTCCTGTTTGATTACTTTGATAGGATGACTCATAGAACTCAGGGAGACACTTACTTTTACCCACTTAGTATAAAGGATATTACAAAGAATACAGATGAACAGCCAGATGCAAGAGATGCATCTGAAGACAAGATATGGGAGAAGGGGAGCGAAGTCTCTATGGCCTTTCCAGACATGCCACCCTCTAGGAGCCTCCATATGTTCAGCTATCCAGAAGTTATCCGAACCCTATTCTTTTGGGATTTTATGGAAGCTTCATTACATAGGCATGATTGATTACATTATTGGCCATTGAAAATCAGCTCAAGCATTGACCCCTCTTCCCTCCCTGGAGGTTGGGAGGTGGATCTAAAAATCCTAACCCTATAATCATGGCTGGGTTTTTCTGGTGTCCAGCCCTCATCTTGAAGCTATCAAGGAGCCCCAGTCACCAGTCATCTCACCAGCTTAAAAAGATGCTCTTATCACTTTGAAGATTTCAAGTGTTTTAGGAGCTGTGCACCAGGAAACATGCACGAAGACCAAATATCTATGTCACAGTATCACAGCAAGTAACATCTTTCAGGCTTGCCATGCATGGTCTTCCATGTTCGTTTTCACCTGCAGCCTGAGGCTGATGAGACTACCAATCAGAGAACTGGTGAATCTGTGAGGCTACCGGTCAGAGAAACTTTCTGAAACCTGTTGATCAAGAATACCTGTTGGGACTTCACACAAACAAAAACAAAATGCCTGCAGATATAGACACTAAAATACAGGGGTTTACTCTTAAAGCAGCATGTATTACCTTAATCAAGAACCCATCCTAACTCCTGTCTTGAGATGCAGACTCACATTTCTTAATTTCTACTTGAATACCCTTGAATTATGTCAAGTATGACATATCCAAAACTGAAACAATTATCTTGGCCTTCAAATATACCTTTTTTTTTCTCAGTCACTACCCACTCTATTTACCAAGCCAGGAATTTCGGCTCACCCTTTATATCAGTGCTTCTACAACGTTGTCAGACATACACATCATCGGGCAGATTTGTTCTAACACAGATTTTTACTTCTTCCCACTTTGCTCCTGGCCCAGTGATTCTGATTCAAGAAGTCTAGGGCAGCCCTGAGACTGTCAGGGATGCTGATACTGCCGGCACATGGTTCACACTTTGAATATCCCTGCTGTACACCCCCACCTTCAAACCATCTTACCTTCTAATTTGGTATTGAGTACTAAGCAGTCCATCTTGATAAATCTGTCCTCTTCTTTTTTCATTTTCCAATTGGCCTATTTTAGGTTTCTATTCTCTCTCACATTCATTGTTGCTTTCCTTCACAAGAGGTCTGCCCCGCTCAAACACATTCTTCAACAGCTGTCAGAATGTCTTTAAAAAACCTCTAAGCAACCATCCAACCAACCAACTGACCACCTAATCAATTAACCAATCAACCAATCAACCAACCAACCAATCAGCTGAAATATTGTTTATAAATATTTATAAGCGAGTGGTTTTCTCACTTCAAAAATATAATTTAGTGATTTTTAAACTTCTTCCCTCTTCTATTTATTTTTCCTTGAATAGCAAATCCCTTTCTTTAATAGCATCTTGTGGATAGTGACGCTCATATCTGGCTGAAATCTGTATAGGGATTGGGATACTGGAATTTATTCCTCTTCTCATCTCACCCATATTTTTGTCTCTGATGGATCCCCATGTAAATCTTACTACTTCTCAGAGCAGAGTTTGAAAATAATGTATTTGGATGGACTCTCGGATTTTTTTTTAATTGCACATATGAAAGCATGGCAAGAAAAACTGTTTACAATCCAGCTACAGTTTAGGGGTTGTTTCATCCCTTTTATCTTTCTGAAATGTGTGCTACATTGCAGCCACGCTTCTGGCTACGTTGCTACTGGTTTGTGCTTTCCTTTACTTAGGATGCCTTTCACATACCGCAGAGCCTAAAACAAAAATCCTGTCACAAGTAAAGCTTTCTCAGGTACTCATCCCACTCCTCCTACCACTCCAAGACAGAAGTAATTATTTTCTTGTCTCAGTCTCCATTTGCATCCAATCATAACTGTTCTGTGACTGAACTCTGGGAAAGCAAAGGTCATACCTTTGTATATGTTTGTCTATCATCATTTTTGAATAGAATATTTGAATATGGGAGTATAGGCATATATGTCTTCAATAAACATTTGCTGTGCTCTAGAGCAGGATTTGATGGCTAAGACTCATGATTATGCTCATAAATCTTGTAGGATATAATTTAGAGCCATTATGACAATTTCCTATTATAAAATTAACCACCATCCAAAATTTATGTATATAATTCATCTATGCCTTTTATTTATAATAAATAATAAATACAGGAAAGATAAATTGGTTGTTTTGTCATTTAAGAATTGTGACTGGAAATCTACATCTTCCAAGGGAATTCAATTGAAATTTATTTAGCCATCACACATGAAACATTATCACCACCATGATCTCAGTGAATACGACACTAGAGAAAATGTTCCCATTCAACATGTTCCTGGGGTGCAACAAATAAGCTATTTTGCCAGAGTAAGTCACATGTAAATCTAATTGTCTTTTGATTTTAATGGACACCAGTGATTCCTCTGTGACCAGTTCTAGTAGTAAATAGTTAATAAATTTAAAAGTATACTGTGCTGGAAGTAAATAATTTTTTTTTCTTTAGTTTGGAACAACATGTCCTACTGCAATGCAACAATTTTTAGCGTGTTGCCAGCATGAAAAGGTAAATGGCACAGACCTGACACGTTTTCTCCAAGAAAGCATGCCTTTAATTCAAACCAGAAGTAGCCTCTTCCCTGACAGATGTCAAATTGCTACAATCCCTGATGTTCTCACTCCCATGGATTGTTAATTTCCAATAGCATCGGTGGGAGCTACATATACCTAGAAAGAAATAGCCCCTTAAAATTTGGAGGATCCATTCTGGTCAGCATTTTTCGTGATTGGAATGTATGATGCTTTTGTGTTTTCCTGCCTTGCTATGATTGGTAGAGTTTTTTAAAAAACTTATTTCATATGACATTAAATGTATCAGTTTGAATACATGTCACAACCTGCATTGTTTTATTTAGGCTTGCAAACATGTGGGACCATTTATGCTGTTCATAGCACAGCACTTTACACATGAATAGTGTTTACAGTGCTTAGTAAAGTTTTGTCTCTTTAAATTTTGAATTGGTTTCCAGTACCAAGCTGATGCATTCTAAGCAATAACTTTCCATCCACTGATCCAGCGACATTCTTTTTCCCTTTTGAAAATCATGGCTGATTAAAAGTCTAATGCAACAGCTGCTAGTGATCATGTGATTGATATGTTTTTAAAGGCAGATGTTGAGTATTAAAAGCAGAGCCCTTCAGATTTCTCTGTAGTCCATGAATATTTTTGAATGGCTGCTGCTTTACTTTTCACCTAGTGTTTCCTTAGTTTTTCCCTTTTCTTGCCTTATCCTTCTTTTTCTTTTTTCTTGATGAGCAGAATATAGTTTTAATAAAAACTGGTTAATTTAGAAATATATACAATGCCCAATACATTTCATTCTCCAAAGCAAGTGCTAAAAAAAATCCATCTTTGATGGTGAAGAGTTTTGTTTATTCTTATTAAAGAAATCATAAAAAATCTTCAGGTTCTGACTGAAGAACACAGATACAGTGGAATCAGTAGAGTTTGGGAATTTCTAGATGATCTAAATTGTCCTAGAATAGTACGTATGTTCCTTAGAACTGTATTTCTAAATAACTTTAGTTTTCATTGTTATGGTTTTTATTTTTAACATATTCTTTCACAAATTATCCCTCACATTAGAAGAATTCAAAACACATATAAAAATACATTACTTTGGTGGCTCACACCTGTAATCCCAGCACTTTGGGAGGCTGAGGAAAAAAAATATATATACATTACTTTTAATTTTATTGGAACATTTAAAAGCATTGTTCTTCAATGCCTTTCATGCATTTCTTCTTTGTTAACTCTGATCTGGTAGATTCTATCCTGAAGTTCTTCTGCCTGAGTTATGACAACAGTATGATTTCTGTTATGATGCCGATGATATTTCAGGAAATAATTCATCTGTCAGTGTCTATCCAAAGGAAGAAATTGTCTGTGAGAAAGAAAAACAATAGTACTTATAGAGAATCACAGCATTTTAGAACTGCAAAGAGCTTTGGAAATCACTTCAGAGAGAAAGTATTTAAAACACTTGATATTAAATGTAAAGACTTGGGAGTGAAAGGTGATTAATCATACATAAGCCACAGGGCCCTCAAAGGATTCTAGCATAGCCAGCACGTTTACCACTGTGGTTGGAACTTGTGAGATTATTCCAGTTTGGATAGGCCTATAGGATCCAGTACGTTCTTCTGGTTACCCAGCAATAATGGAAAACCCATTAGTTAAGCCCAAATGAAATCACCACGAAATCTATAAGCTATAAAGTCCAGTTTCATAATAAATACTATGCTTTTATATAGTGCCTTTCACCCCTAAATTACCTGGGGAAAGCCACAATATTATTCCCACTTTATATAGAGAGAGTGAAACAGTAATTTATCAAAGTGACTGAATAACTTAAGTTTTCTGTGAATAAAAATATATTATTGGAAAGCAAGTTATTAATTTATCTCAGCCCTTAAAAAAATGATTTCTCAAAGGAAAAGCAAGAATGTCCATATTCAGTTCAGGAAAAAAAATCATTACACCTTGGTCTTTCCTCATTAGCATTCACAAGTCATGTGTGATTTACATGGATTTCACATTTCTACTCATGTTATTACTATTATCCTCAGCCTCAAAATCAGCATTCATTAGTCTGTATGAATTTAGAACAGTTTTTAAAAATTTCCAAAACCTTTTTACATGTATTGGTTTTGTTTTGACATGTACAATATTTGGTCTGGGATTAACAATTAACTGTTGCTCTGAAGCTATAAGTAGCTGTTGTCATTAATAATACCACTTTCACCAACAAATGCTGCTTCAGTAGGAACCTGCACCAGGTACATTGTCAAGGAATGTGCTCAGAATAGCATCCACCAGGGTCTAGAGTTTGCAATAACCTATTTTCAACCTGGTCAATGCATCTCCTTTATTTTTAGCTTTAGTTAATCTACATAAATTTCCTGGCAATTTCTAGTGAGATTCTGGCCCCCTAAAGCATGTTAGCTAGGAAAAAAAAATGCATAAGAATATGATTTATATTGTAAAATCATAATTTAAAAAACCCCAAACATTTGGTTTTCTTGAAATTTTAAGTGAGCTTGATTTAAATACAGTCCTAAGTTATAGCACCTCGACCACACTAATGTGCTATTGTATTAGTTCATTTTCATGCTGCTATAAAGAAATACCTGAGACTGGGCAATTCATAAGGGAAAGCAGTTTAATTAACTCACAGTTCCACATGGCTGGGGAGGCCTCAGGAAACTTACAATCATGGCAGAAGGCATAGGGAAAGCAAGTATTTTCTTCACAAGGCAGCAGGAAAGAGAGTGAGCACAGGGGAAACAGCTACTTTTACACCTTCAGATCTCATGAGAACTTCCTCTCTATCATGAGAACAGCATGGGGGAAAACACCCCCATGATCCAATCACCTCTCACCAGGTCCCTTCCTTGACACATGAAGACAGCAATTTGAGATGAGATCTGGGTGGGGATGCAGAGCACAACCATATCATATCATTCCATTTCATCCCCTCCCAAATCTCATGTCCTTTTCACATTTCAAAACCAATCATGCCTTTCCACAGTCTCTCTAAGTCTTAATTCATTCCAGCTTTAACCCAAAATTCCAAGTCTAAAGTCTTATGTGAGACAAGGAAAGACTCTTCCACCTATGTTCCAGTAAAATCAAAAGCATGTTAGTTACTTTCAAGGTACAATGCGGGTACAGGCATTGGGTAACTGTTTTCGTTCCAAATGAGAGAAATTGACCAAAATAAAGTCTGAAACCCACCTGGACAGTCTTTAAATCTTAAAGCTCTAAATCTCTTTTGACTCTATGTCTCACATCCAGGCCACAGTGATGGAAGCAGTGGTCTTCCACAGCCCTGGGCAGCTCTGCCCCTGTGTCTCTCTGGGGTACAGCTCCTGTGGCTGCTTTCACAGGCTGGCATTGAGTGCCTGTGGCTTTTCCAGTCACATGGTGCAATCTGTTGGTGGATAAACCATTCTGGGTTCTGGAAGATGGTCTGCCCTCTTTCCTCTTCCATCCCACAACTCCACTAGGCAGTGCCCCAATGGGGACTCTGTGTGTTATAACCCCACATTTCCCTTCCACACTGTCTTAGCAGAGGTTCTCCATGAGGGCTCTGCTCATGCAGCAGACTTCTGCTTGGACATCCAGGCATTTCCATACATCCTCTGAAATCCAGAAAGAGGTTCTCCAAATTCAGCTCTTGTCTTCTGAACACCTGCAGGCCCAACACCACGTGGAAGCTGCCAAGGCTAGGGCTTGCACCCTCTGAAGTAATGGCCTGAGCTGTAGCTTGGCCCCTTTTAGTCATGACTGGAGCTGGAGTGGCTGGGATGCAGGAAACCATGTCCCAGGGTTGCACAGAGAAGCAGGGCTCAGGACTCAGCCCATTTTTCCCCCTTAGGCCTCTCGGCCTGTGATGGCAGGGGCAGTTGTGAAGATCTCTGACAAGCTCTGGAGACATTTTACCCATTGTCTTCACTCCTTGTTACTTATGCAAATTTCTGCAGCCAACTTGAATTTTTCTGAGAAAATGTCTTTTTCTTCTCTACCACATGGTCAGGCTGCAAATTTTCCAAACCTTTACACTCTGTTTCCCTTTTAAACAGAAGTTCCAATTCCAAGCCATCTCTTTGTGAATGCATATGACTGAATGTCTTCAGAAAAAGTCAAGTCACCTCTTGAATGCTATACTGCTTAGAAATTTCTTCTGCCAAACACCTTGAATTACGTCTCTCAAGTTCAAAGTTCCACAGATCTCTAGGGCAGGGGCAAAATTCCACTAGTCTGTCTACAAGAGTGACCTTTCTTCCAGTTCTCAAGAACTTCCACATCTCCATCTGAAACCACTTAACCTGAAATTGCATTTTCCACATCACTATCAGCATTTTGGTCAAAACCATTCAACAAGTATCTAAGACATTCCAAAGTTTTCCACATCTTCCTGTCTTCTTCTCAGTCCTCCAAACTGTTCCAACCTCTGCCTGTTACCTAGTTCCAAAGTTGATGCCACATTTTCAGATTATCTTTATGGCAGTACCCCACTCCTGGTACCAATTCTCTGTATTAGTCTGTCTTCACAATACTATAAAGAAATATCTGAGACTGGGTAATTTATAAGGAAAAGAGGTTTAATTGCCTCACAGTTCCACTGGCTGGGGGAGACTTCAGGAAACTTACAATCATGGCAGAAGGCAAAGGGGAAGCAAGCATTTTCTTCACAAGGCAACAAGAGAGGGAGACAGAGAGAGAGAGACAGAGAGAGAGTCAGAGCACAGGGGAAACTTCTACTTTTACACTATCAGATCTCATGAGAACTCCTTCACTATCACAAGAACAGCATGGGGAAAACACCTCCATGATCCAATCACCTCCCCCCAGGTTCCTTCCTCGACACATGGGAATTACAATTTGAGATGTGATATGGACACAGAGCTAAACCATATCAGTTATTTTATTGTTTCTGTTCAAAGACTCCTTTGATTTCAGTCAAGAAAGATTGCAAAATACCTAATCTATGTACCATATGTGATAACACTTCAATTACCAATAAAGAAATCTTTAAAATTTACTCCTACTACAAACAACTTTATTTACATGTTGCTGTTGTTTGAATGTTTGTCCTCTCCAAAACTCACCTTGAAATGTAGTTGCCATTGTTGAAGTATTAACAGTGGGGCTTTTAAGAAGTGATTAGGCCACAGGGACTTCACCCTCATGGGCGGGATTGATGCCATTACAAAAGGGTGGCCCTGTCTTGCCCTCTCTTGTCCTCTCTTTGCTCTCTTCTGCTGTGTGAGCAAGAGTATTCCTTCCCTCTGGAGGATGCAGTGCTCAAGGCACTTTCTTGAAAGTAGAGACCAGGACCTCTACAAGACACCAAACCTGCCTGTGCCATGATCTTGAACTTCTCAGCCTCTAGAATTGTGTGAAATAAATTTCTGTTTTTGATAAATTACCCAGTCTCAGGTATTCTAACAGTACAATGCAGTCCAAGACACATGTTAATAGGTTTATCTCAATGCTTTTAAAAATCGTGGTGACTATTACTGCTAGTTTAATTCAGAGTTTCTCAACTTCTGCAATATTGACATTTTGGGCTAGATAATTCTTTGTTGTAGAAGATTTTCCTGTTCTCAGAAGAGGTTTAGCAGCATCCCTGGTCTCTAACCACTAGATGTCAGGTACATTCCCCAAGCTGTGATAATCGGAAATGCCTCTAGGCATTACCAAATATCTCCTGGGAGCAGAATCGTCCCTGGTTGAGAATCATTGGTCTAATACGTAAATTTCTGGTTTTGGTGCTCAATGTTGGTATCATTCCTTAATGTTTAGTACCAATATTGTCATGGTGCTTCAGGCTCACTGGCTTCCAAGGGACACATGGATTTCCAAAGGACACATGGATTTCCAAAGTGAAAGATGTGACTTCAATTTCAGTACTTATATCACTAATCCCAAAAAGCAATTGTCTCTGAGTCCCTTCCTAGATAGATTGCTTTGAAATAGTCACTGATTGGTTTTAGATTAGCAGGCTTAAGCCTCAGAGTTTTTATTTTGCTGTTGTTACTTTTTTGTTTGTTCGAAGTTTAGGGCTGAATGCTAATACAATAGCTTCCAGAAGTCAGAATTTCTTGTGATTTAATATATGTATATATTGGAAAGCTTATCATCTTTTAATCTCAGTATACAATACAAAATTATAAACATTTGATAAATTAAACTGTTATAATAAAGCAGACATACTTTAATTTCTTCTAATAACACATATTAAAATTCATTTGATTTCTACACAGTTTTAGTTTATTATTCTTTTATGAAAATATATTATCATATTTTACAGCATTATAAGGAGTCTCCTACTCCAATTCATACCATTGCAACTAAATTGAGAATTAATAAACATTTCCGATTTTTCTTGTTTCATCCCACGTTATGCCAAATACACCTGATATGTTTGCCAGAATGAAACTTGAACACAAAGAGCTTTTTGCCTTTTTGAAATTCAACAACAGATGCATGTAAGCCTAGAATAAGAAACAGCTCTTTTGAAAATTTAAATTCAAGCAGCTGCTTTGCTGGAAGACAGTGTATGCTGGGCAGAGCCTGAGAAGTCTGGATTTTATTACTTAATATAAAACAAAACTCAGTTTTTCCATCTGTTAAATGGTAAAAATATCTGTTTTGAAAATGTTTATGAGGAGTAATGTGATTATTGTGATGCACGAACTATGCCTTAAATTCTTTCAAGAAAAGCTGTACTCATTTGTGTTCTTTTTATGTTTGTACATATTGAAAGAGGATATCGAATAACTCTATAAACTGTTGAACATGTATGATAAATACCCTTTGATGACTAAAAGTGCTTGAATCAATTCAAAATACCAACATGTTTATGTTACTATAAAGTTGCTACAGCATTAAAACATTGGTTTATATTTCTCATTTTATAATTTCAGAGTGAAAGGAAAAACTTTTTTTTTTTTTTTTTTTTTTTACAATCTGAAACAATAATAGTAGAGTCAGCCGTGAGTTACAGAACTCACGAACAATGAACAATGCCCAAACTGCTCACGTATGACTGTTGTTTGTGTCTCAATTGATCACAGCTACAGTTTTCCAGTTGCCATTATCATGGCTATATTTATTCTAGTTTGGGAATACTGGTTTCAGATTAATTATACTCAAATTTAAATACAGAGATGTGGTTCAGAAAAATCGCTTCGGGTTTTGGTGGGCAGATAGTGCTTAAATGAGGGAGAAAGAAGGCAAATGCTAAGGAGATGTTTTATGCATGCTCAACAACACAAAAGTGCCTACCATGGTACTTTAATGTATATAATGGGAGCTTAGTGAATACTTGTTAAATTATTTACTGAATGAATAAAAACATTATGAATGGGTATGCAAAAAAAAAAAAAAAAAAAAAAACAAGAACTATAGAAATATAAGTAAGTGATGGGTTATGTTAAGTTAGGACCCTAAACCTTGGTTTTGATCTTGGTTCTGGTTTCACCCCTTATGCTAGAGAGTGGTTTTTACTTTTAAGGTATATTTCTGAAGTTTCAACTGAATGCCCAAGCTACTCAGCAAGGCTTCGTCCCCTCCGGATGAACCAGAAATCACCTTTTCTGGTAGTGCACAATATTGAGTGTTTTCACTCAGCAGTGTGCCCCCCAGGACCCACACTGTGCTAAACCTGTGGAGGCCTGCCTTGTGTGTGTCAAATCATCTCTTGGCAGAGAACCTGAGAGGGAATCCCAGGAATACTTCTGGGGCCTCCCATTCTGGGTAGTTTCCCCCTTACTGATATCTTGACCCAGAAATCTCAGCTGTCTCATCATCACAGACTCCAATCTCTGTTTCTTTTACCACAATGGACTGCTGTTCTCCATCTGGGGTCTACGCCCATGCACTGCAGTCTGGAAAGTTCCTTCAAGCAGAAACCTGGGTAAAATATAAGGATCATTATATGTTTTTCTTTCTTTCACGGATCACAGCCTTGCCTTTCTGTTATCCAATTTTTTTAAGTGTTGTCTTGCATATTTTATTCAGTTTTAAGATAGTATTCTGTGGCACGGTGGGCAAGTCCCACAAATGTTCCTCTATTTTTGGAAGTGGAAGTTGAAACATATATGTTGTTGGATGTTATATGTAATACTGTGAATCACTACAAATCTCATTTACGTAAAATCTCAGTGAGAATTTATCTAAAAAAGGGATGTCCAATCTTTTGGCTTCCCGGGGCCACATTGGAAGAAGAATTATCCTGGGCCACACATAAAATACACTAACGCTAATGATAGCTGATGAGCTAAAGAAAAAAAAATGCAAACAAGTCTCATAATGTTTTAAGAAAGTTCATGAATTTGTGTTGAGCAACATTCAAAGCCTCAATCCACATTCATCAAAAGAATCTGTTCCCCTTTTTTGACTAAAACCTTATTCTCATCACCTTAAAAATTACAGCAAATTTTTTGTCACTGCATCTTGGTAAATGGCTGAGCGCTGTTTGATGTGCCCATCTCTTCTCTGTTCCAGTTCATTCAAGTTGATCTTTTCTTGTTTATTTGAAATGATAACTGAGTCTGGCCTTTGAGCTTAAAAATAGCAAGGACAAGGCATAAAAACAAATGCAAATTAAAGAAAATAAAGCTCTCATGAGAGACTTGATTCTACAAAAACAAAATTGCATAAGCTGTACATAACAAATAAGAGAATACGCAGTTGAAGTAAAATAGTTCAAAGAGAAATCTGGTTTTCTCTTGAATCAACTTTCAGTCTGACATATTTATAATGCCTGCAAAGGGCAGCAGATAGTATTAGAATGGTAAATTAAAAGTTGTGTTCTAGTGCGTCGCTCATTCATTCATTCACACATTCAGTTTAAATATAAACTCACCTAGCGTGGCAGGTATAGATTAAGTATAATTTCAGAGCTTGCGAGTTTATTTCAGGTTTTAGGAAAGGAGATCCCACATTAGGGTGATAAAACTGAAATGACCTTCTGCAAAGTCAAAATGTAGCTTTTTTTGTAGTGAATTGTTACTACCCAAAGATTAATACTTCTGAATAAAAAATAAAGCTAACAGAGTGCCTGTGTCGGTGCATATACCTTAGTCTGGGTCCCAGAATTGGACATGGTTTGGAGTTCATTCATCCATACTTGCATTTTAAGGAATCTTGATGAATTTAAGGATTTACCTTAGGGTCGTAGAACACAAAGCTTACTGGATCACAGTGTAATAGATACATTGCCCTGGACCCAATAATTCAATATAATTAGAATCAGAAAATAACCAACTAATGTAACTAGCCATAGAGAAAGACACTATACCACCTGTTTTCTGTTTACATGAAGAAACATGATAATAGAATCTGAAACCTTCCAAGGAGTCAAAGCCATGGATGATCAGATATTTAATGGTCATCCAGTCCTGGTATCTCAGGTTCAGGAAAGATGCTTACATATCTTATATTTTAACAAAATGTCACTTCTTTGCTAGATGGGCCCCACGACATAAATCAAAGTCCCCATTGACAATGAACTTATTATCACCTAAGAGTTAATTGTAGCTTTTGAAAATTTAGAAAAAAGAGTGGTTAAGATAAGCTACACATTTTACGAGGCAAAACATAGATTTAGAGTTTAGAAATTACTGAGTTTAAATTTTGCCTCCCAGTTTTCTCATCTGTCAGATGGACTTAATGATGTATGCCTCTTAATACTTTTGCATTATTTTTCAAAATATTAAAAATAAGAAAGTTGTATTACTTCCTCAAACATGAGCTAAATACTATTGCTACCTTAAGTAAATAGTGAAGAAATGGAAGCTTAGAGAAGTTAGAAGAATTTCTTATTGTCCCATAGGTGGTGAGCAGTAGACCTGGTAGTCAAACCCAGGATCTCAGCCCTTACTCTTCATTACTGCTTAAAAGGTGCCTGCAGTGTTCACAGAGGAAGTTCTCCACAAGGACTAAGTCCTATTGTTATTTCTCCCTTGAAAGAGACCCGGCCTCTGTCCTACTAAGACCCATTCACACATGGCTGTTTTTAGCATTTTCTCTCTAGGCTAAGGTCCTCGTTAACTAAATGTATGCCCCAAATTGCTGTAGAGCATCGTAGTTAATTATCACACTCTGACAGCAAATGCCCAAGTTCAAGTTCACGATCTACCGCTCACTGAGTGTGCCACCATTAGAAAGTTATTTAGCCTCCCTCTCATGGTTTAAGACAGGGAATGATGATAGTATTCGATTTACAGGGTGGTTATATGAATTAAATCTGATAATTGAATTAACTTATTAAATTTAATTATTAAATCATTAAATGTGATTGGAATATAGTAGGTTTTTCTTTTTCTTCTTCTTCTTTGACAGAATGTCACTCTTTCACCCAGGCTGGAGTGCTGTGGTGCAATCTTGGCTCACTGCACCCTCCACCTCCTGGGTTCAAGCTGATTCTCCTGCCTCAGCTTCCCGAGTAGCTGGGGTTACAGGCTTGTGCCACCACACCCTGCTGATTTTTGTATTTTTAGTAGAGACAGGATTTCACCATGTTGACCAGGCTGACTCGAACTCCTGACCTCAGGTGATTCACCTACCTTGGCCTCCCAAAGTGCTGGGATTACAGGCATGAGCCACCGAGCCTGACCCAGAGTAGGTATTTTATAAATACTAGTCATTCTTATTCTTATTTTTCACTAAGCTTGAAACAGGGAAGACTTTTGTGATGTACTGTCCAAATGGCAAAACAGAAAGAAGATCTGTTGACCTGGTTTTCTTCTTTATAATGAGAGTGTCTTTATGGCACTCTGCCCTCCTGCAACATTATATGACCATGATATTAATTTGCTTAGTACCAAGAAGGTACAAGCCTCTACAGATGCAGTTCACAGAAAGGTACATTTTTGTTCACAAATGTCTCTGGGATAAAGCTCCTTTGATTGATATGTGCTATTTCTTGACTTCTTAGACTTAAATTAGCAGAGCTAAGAAACTTCCAGCTAAAACTATGATTAATATGTAAGAATCTCCAATATACACTCACTCTCTTGGGTTATCTGACAGATTCATGGCTCTCTGGGCTAATCATTTTCCTTGGAAAGTGCATTTTTTTTACTGTTACTTAAGACCTCAACAATGTCATTTTATAAATGACTACTGTAGTAATTTCATCACATAGTAATTCATTAGCCACATTCATTTTTAATATACTATATTCATATTTTCATGTTCATCCAGAAAGACTCCCAATTTCTGATTACAGTCTGGAACACATGTCTCTAATAACAGCTCTTGCTTTGCCAATTTTTAAAAATATAAAGACACAAGCGTTGTGGAGTAGGTTAGATATTCTAAGATTAAACTGATGAGATCAGGCAAGCCTGACTGCTTTGTTTTCTAGAAGTCAAACAGACTGCAAATTTACAGGCTATAAGTAGTTCAGTGAGACAGCGAGGCACCACTGGGGAGACAAATGCTTATTAAGTTCATGGATTAATGCAGAAAGAGTGTGTGGAGCACTGCTTCAACGGCTGAGGCTTTAAGCAACACAGTTTGAACACCACAGTTGTGTTGTGACAAGCTGTTGGCCGACACAAATGGAGTCAGTTCTAGGGTTTTTATTCAGTTAATAAAAACTCTACAAATTAACTTTGGTTTTGTTTGCTTGTTGGTGGTTTGCTGTATATACATTTTTTAAAATGCTCTTGTTTTATCAGTTCTTTCAGTGTATTTAAGATCTGGATATATTTTTTAAAAATTAAGCAGGATTCCAACAATATCATGGCTAATGTTACCTTTCCCCTAATTCTTAGATTACTAACAAAAAACAACTTTCGTGTGTTTGAGTTAGCCTTAATAAAAAGAGACACACAATGAATTATTTTTCCAGCAAAACTTTTTCTTCCTGTCTCCCTTCATCCTGACTTCCTTTCACTTAATAGTTTTTCTAGTATTTTTCTGCCAATTTTTACATTTTGATCTTGATTTTTAATCTCTATTCCCATGTCTTTCTGTGTGTGAATTTTAAGGGAACATAGATATAGACCCTTATGTTAGTGTTAGTTTTGTCAGATGTTTGCTTACTGATGCCCCTGATACCGAGATAAAACACATTTGGAGAGAAGAGAAATGGACCTAATAACTAAAGGGAGTTGGTTCTCTATGTTACTGTCATACGAGAGACTTGTGTTATGGACTGAATGACTCCAAAATACATAGGTGAAAGTGCTAACCTCCAGGACTTCACATGTGACTGTGTATGGAGAAAGGGGCCATTTTAAGAGATGATTAGATTTAAAATGAGATCCTTATGGTGGACCTTAACTGATATAACCGGTGTCTTTATAAGAAGCGGAAAGTAAAACACACATATTCAGAGGGAAGACCATGTGAATTCAGAGGGAGAAGATGGCCATCTAGAGCCGAGGAGAGAGGCCTCCTGAAGAAACCAATTCTGCCAACACCTGGGGCTTAGAGTTTAGCCTTCAGAATTATGAGAAGATACATTTGTGTCATCCAGGCTCTGCAATCTGTGGCACTTTGCTCTGGTAGCCCTACCAAACTAATAGAACTGGTTTAATACATGTCACCATTTCTTCATGAGACTCAGGGGTACAAGTATAAAATGACATTGTTCCGTTTTTCATTCAGTCAGCAGTTACCAAGAAACATCTTACCACACTGACCAAAACAGGAAGCCGAGGTCCCTGCCTTCATGGAGCTTACTGAAATGTTATGGGCAAAACTGTTTTGTAAGTAAAATTGTTAAATGCATTTTTTGTATTATTGAAAGTATTTTCATTTTCAAAGCCAGAATTGGAAAGGGCTGCATTAATAGGAAAGTTGAATTAGAGAAGTAAACATAATTACATGTATTCATCTCCATAGTAATGGTTAACATTTATTGAGTGCCTACAATGTGCCAGGCACTTTTTTTTTTTTTTTTTTTTTTTGAGATGCAGTCTTGCTCTGTCACCAGGCTGGAGGGCAGTGGCATGATCTCGGCTCACTACAACCTCCATCTCCCGGGTTCAAGCAATTATTCTGCCTCAGCCTCCTGAGTAGCTGGGATTACAGGCATGCACCAACATGCCTGGCTAATTTTGTATTTTTAGTAAAGACGGGGTTTCTCCATATTGGTCAGGCTGGTCTCATACTCTTGACCTCAGGTGGTCTGACCACCTCAGCCTCCCAAAGTGCTGGGATTACAGGCGTGAGCCACCTCGCCTGGCTCATCTTTTTTAATATCACGTGGCAGAGAGGAAGGAGCAAAACCATCTATTGGTGGTTTCCAATTCTACTTTGTCTAGAGAACTGCTTTATTGAAATGTTTATTTTCAGGTCATTACAAATTATTAATTGGCAAATTAAAGAATATTTTATTTTAACACAGATTTAGTAGAAGATTTATACTTCATATCTATAAGTAAAACGATATTAAGGACTTCTACTAAGAATGGCTTTTAGAATGCATCTGTGTGTTTCCTGCTTAAAAACAAAAAACCACCACCATCACCAATATTAAAAGTTATTGGGTGATTTTTAACATGTAACAAAGCTGCCTGCCCATTTTCCTTTAGGCAAATTTTTCCCCCTCATTAAACCAAAAAACTTGCTTATGTCTTTAGAAAGCTGTCAAACTAAACTGCCCTAAATTATTTTAATAGTTTAAGTAATTGCAGGTGATACCAATGTTCGAGAAACTCATACCTTGCAAAATTAAAACAATGATATGAAAAACAAGTTACATACTTTTCCATCTGCAAAAATGGTAACTTTCCTATCAGGAAGATTTGTTGCTGCTCTGTAGGAAGCCGAATTCACCCATGTTTATCGAACAAATACAGTGGTTTATACAACTTTTAAAAGGTGTGAAAGCCTGAGTTTTAAAAATCATACATATTTTTGAACAGAAATAATCCAACTAAGTGAAACAGATAAGAGCACAATGAGAATGGTGCCATTGCATGTTGGGAGGAAATCAGGAACAGGCTTGGGAGGTATTGTTGAACAGTTGAGGACAATCCGGTGAATAGGATATGGTTAGTCCACTGCTTTGGCTGGCGTACATCCATAGTTCATAAATCAGCTGTGTTAGAAAGACATTAAGTACTATTGCTGGGCCTCCAAGCCCACAGGTTCCATTTTCATGGACTCAGCCACGGATCAAAGATATTCAGAAACAAAAGCAATAAAAGATAGCAATTCAACAGGAAAAGACCAGCCTGGACAATATGGCCAAACCACATCTCTACAAAAATTAACCAAGAATGGTGATGTATGCCTGTAGCCCCAGCTACTTGAGAGGCTGAGGTAAGAAGATTGCTTGGTCCTGGAAGGTTGAGGCTGCAGTGAACTGTAATTACGCTACTACACTCCAAGTCTGGGTGACAGAGTGAGACCTGTCTCAAAAAAAGAGAAAAAAACAATACAGTATAACGACCATTACATAGCATTTAAACTGTATTAGATAGTGTAAGCAATCCGGAGATGATTTCAAATATGTGAAAGGCTATACACAGGTTGTATGCAAATGTTACGTCCTTTAATATCAGAGACTTTTGCATCTGTGAAGTTTTGTATCTGAGAGGGGCCCAGGAACAAATTCTCCACGGATCATCAATAATGATGGTTCTGTAGACTACAATTTGACTTTGTTTAGCACGTCTGTGGTTAGAGACCCTTACCTCCCCTGATGGGGCCACTAAATTTTGTTCAGTTTTCATGAAAATGCTACTGTACTCAACTGCATTATTGATTCTAATTGTTTGTTGCTGTGACTGTAAGAAGGTTGTGCTTCCCACTTCCACTGATTTTAGGCTTGTTTGTGTGACTTGTTTCAGCTGACAAAATGGGAATGGGAGTGAAAAGTGCCACTTCTCAGCAGCAGCTTAAGAGCACTCATGTGATTTTATTGCAGCCTTTGATTCAAGAATGGCATATCCCTGGTGGAGGTTGCCTTGTAAGCCCGGGCCCAGAAATGACTAAATATGAAGCAGAGGGAAGACCAAACCATGCTGGATATGACATGAATATTAAAAATGAATCATTGTTTCATGATGCTGATAATTGATCATTTGTTACTGCAGCACAATCTAGCTTAAGCTGATTGATCAACCTAAATGAAGTTTCTTATTTGGCCCAAATACAGTTCAAGTACTAAAATGAGTCACATCATGTAAAGTCTGGCATTTCCTCTGTCCTTCTCACTCTCCCTTCCCACTTTTCCTCCCAATATCTTTCCACCAATAGCTCTGGAGTGATAACCATTGTGTTAGTATGTTTACAGTCTTTGAGTATATGTAACAGAGATCTTCATACAACCAATAAAAGTCATAAAAATCAAGACTAGAGATCATCCAGTCCATGCTTTAATTGCACACAGGCTGGAAACTGAATCCTGAAGACACATATTGACTTGTGAGGGTGTGTGCAGCCAGTGAGAGACAAAGTGAACTATAATAGAAAGCTATTATCAAGGTTCCTGGTTCAGAGCAATTTCCATTAGAGAACTTCGGTCTCTTCAAGGAATTTCAGGATGCTACACTGAGCTCTGACACAATATTTTTGTCTTTTAAACATTTGGAAAATGACTCATATATGTATAACAGACACAGCAGGAAAACAGACATGAAGCATTTAGGGAATGAAATTATAACTTCTTAGTCTGTTTCCAAGAACCGAGAGGAGGCACAGGAAAGACAGGAAAGCAAGCAGTCTTGGCTATCTATCCTTGCTGGGTTAAGCAGTAGAGTCTCATCAAAACAAACTTTGTGGATCCCATGAGCATATGAATCTCCGGAATCCAAGTTATTTCTCTGCCACAAAAGGTAAGGCAGCACGAACACTCAAGAAAGGCCCGTCTGCTGGCTTGACTTCGCTTGGGAAAAGTAAGCTGCTTCTTCTGATTGTTAAAATACATGGGTTGGCACCCTTTTGTTTTTTCTTCCCAATCTTCTCCATTCCCTCTTTCCTCATAAAATGACATGGAGCTGCCTTTAAATTTTGTGCTTTATTCCAGAGATTCAAAACATGAAAATCACCGTGACAGGTTTATTAAAGTAGTGACTTCCAAGCTATGTCAGTAAAGGGCACTGCTCTGGCTCATCCCTGGTCCTGTGGCCTTGCCTTTCAAGGTCCCATTGGAGGTAAAAATAGAAATTAATGTATTTTGCAGAAGCTGCTCTGTCATCAACCTTCTGATTCTCTTCAAGGACCCTGGCTCATGCTGCCTCCTTCTTCAGTCTATGACTTGTGAGGATGTCTGCTCAAATTTTACAAGTAACAGACTGAGTTTTATTACCCAAATGAAGCATCCATTTTATTGAAGTTCAGAATAAGATGAAGTCAGGCAGGCAAAAATATTTCTAACTTAGCAAGAGCTTAAACTCAGTAGACTTTAGTATTTAGGAATGTTATGAAGTGTGTGCTTTCCTTTCATAAATTATTATTCCAGGCATGCCATTTCACATACCCCAAACTGCAAATAACCCCACATGCCTACAGTGATCCACCTTTCTCATTCTGGCATTCTGGAATACCCACAGTATGACATGTCTAATTTCTACATACCCCTACTTTCCCAGGGTACAACCAACACGTCATTCTCCACGCCTCCTTCTGCCGCAACCTTGAGATTCGCATTTTCCATCTTTCAAGGAGTTAACAAATTAATTTCTTTTTCTTTATACTCTCTGGCATGACACACTTATATCACTTCAATTTGCCCACTTAGCTTTGGGAAATAATCTTCTAACCATACCAAACTTGCCCCCTTCCAATATACACCCAATCCATAGATACATCTTTTGAAAATGTTAACTCCCTTTATTCCAGCCTTCTGGATGAACCATCAATCTTCCTCTAGACATTAGGGTAGAGTCCTATAAGCAGTCTCTAAGACTGACTTCATGTGTCTCCTTCCAAATGCACAACTCCATTTTCTTTCTTTCTTCTAAGTTCCAGTGATATAGAGCTTCTCTCTGATCTTCAAACAGGCTGTGTTTTCTCCCACCCCAGGGCTTCCATATATTATTTCGTTTGGCTAGAATGTTCTTTCCATCAACCTTCCCTTATTTGTTCTTCAAGTATCAATTTCCTCTAGATTCCTCTGGCCAAATGCTACTCCCAATAGAAATGTGCACTTTTCATGGCACTTACTACATATATAAGTATTTGTTTAATAGTGTGGAAAGGGAGATACCTATCTTCTTTATGGATGTCTCTTCTGCAGCTAACAGAATGCCTAGAATGCAATACCTACTTAAAGGTATATTTGGTGTCTGACTATTCTCTAAAATTGTCATGCCCCTCTTCAGATTTTATTATAATTACACCAGTTTGGGAAACCTTTGCAAAGAGATGACTTGGCAAGAATGTCAGGGAGAGTCAGGAAATTTGTAGAGATAAGGTTACGGAAGAAGAGCATAACAATGTCTAATGAAAGATGTACTTGCAATAAGTAACCCTTCAAGAAAGAGGAGAAAATTCAAAAAGGGATGTTGACCCAAAAAAGTGGAGGTGAGAGAAGGGATCTAAAGAATAAAAAAATCCTTTTAGCAGAGAGAGAAATTTTAGCGGCTCTTGCTTTCTCTGGGAAATCTGAGCAATAACCAGAAATCAGCCTACAAAAAAACTCAGTGTTCCAGGCCACTAAATAGAGGTTCCAGGGGCTTATGTCTGTTATTTCCCCACATCCCAGACAGGAAAAAACACAGCCAGAGAAGCACAGGCTGCTCTACAGTTCATCAGGCATAAAATGCCTGACAGCTCTCTCGAGATCACCATATCAACAAGTGAAGCAACCTAGCTTGTCAGATATTATCATTCCTAGCTTGGTCAGCACTGTGCGTTTCTGGCCCTGCATTGTTATACAAGGTGCTGTATAGCTAGACCAGATGATTTAAGTTCCCACCATGTTTTACCAAGACCACTATTTTTAGGTTTGTGATCTCATGTGTTTCAATAGAGGTTAATCCTGTATACTGCATTGAAAGACAGAAAATCCCATTATCTAAAATCTGCACACAGAAAATATTTAATAGCTGCCCAAATGTATCTTACACTATAGAATATTACTCTGTGTGTGAAGAGAAAGCAGACATAAACGGGAAAGAACATTTACCAGGTACATAAAATGCAGCGGGCCCTGTGCTAAACATGTTCATATTTACAGGGAAATCACCAAACACCTCTTATGTCCCAAACCAATGACATAGATTTAACTAGATTTTGATTCTACTTTTAACAATAAACAACTCAGCACTGGATATTTAAAACAATCTTGGAAAAGAAGAGCAAAGTTGGAGGACTCATTCTTCTCAATTTTAAAAGGTATATAAAGCAACAGTAATTAAGGCAGTATAGAACTGGCATAAAATTAGACACATAGATAAATGGCAATTATAAAGCAATTATAAGGTTTTTAATATAGACAACAGTGTCCCAGTTTGGAAAAAAAAATGCCATAAATTTAAGGGGTTCTCGATGATAAAGTCACATTGCAAAGGCCCTGAAGAGAGGGTAGAGTGAAGACTTGTGGGCATTTCTTGATCATCAATATACGATTAGTCTACCTTCTGCCACAACTAGTCATATCACTTCCACTTGCAAAATCTTCTTACCCCCTACCAAGATCGCCAAAGTTTTATCCAATTGCATCATGAAGCTTGAAATTGCTGCATAAAGCTTGAAATTTTACATCAGGTCCTGATACGGTTTCTCTTGATGCAGAGATTTAAGGACCAAAAAGACAAGTTATGTGTCCCACATCCTCCTAGCATACAAGGATAGAAAAGAAGCGTGGTAACTTTAACAAATACTCTCATTTGGAAAAGAATGAGTAAAACACCAGTCACTGACCCACAGCATTCTGAAATCCTACTGAGCAAATATTGCTAAATTTCCTACTCTGGGAGGGGGAAATATTTCTTGATTAAGTGCTGTTTTTTGTTTTATAATCTGGGAGTTCTCAAGTTAATTGTTCTCTATGGATTTTGATTTTACCTGTGTGTCCTTTCTTGGCTTTGCCAGTTGAGACTACAGTTAACCCTTTAACAACATGAGTCTGAACTTCCTGGGTCCATTATAAGTGGATTTTTTTCAATAACTATATTAGAAAAATGTTTGCACATTTGTGATGATTTGAAAAAACTCAGATGAACCATATAGCCTGGAAATATTAAAAAATAAGAAAAATACGGGTATGTCATGAATGCATAAATATATGTAGACACTTACCTATTTCATAATTTACACACCATAAAATACACAAAAATCAATTACAAAAAGTTAAAATTTATTGAAACTATTGACGCAAACAGCAACGGTACATGGTACCATTTGCAGTGGACAGAAATGTGAAGAAATGTAAAGATGTAGTATTAAATTACAACTGCATAAAACTAACCGTAGTGCATACTGTATGAGTGTAATAACTTTTTAGCCACCTCTAGTTGCCATTATGGTGAAATCATGTGTTGTATCCACTTAAAGCATCTTGTGGCACTAATCATCTCCATAGGAGCAGTTGTCTCTCCAATAAATTGTGTATGGCAGTAAAAAGTGATCTTGCCATTCTCACGTATTTTTCATCCTGCTTAGTGCAATACCGTAAGCCCTGATGAACACCTTGAGAGCCATACAAAGTGCCACTAGTGATGTAAGTGTTCTGAAGAACCAGAGGAAAGTCATGATATTACAAGAAAAAGCTGAACTGCTCAATGTAAACTGTATATTGAGGTCTATGGCTGTGGTGCCTGTCATTTCACTCAAGATAAATGAATCCAGGTAAGGGCTATTGTAAAAAAAATAAAAATAAAAGGAAATTTGTAAAGCCCTCACTGCAGCTATGCCAGCAGGCATGAAAATCTTGCACTTTTTTCAAAATACCCTTTTATCTTGTAGTGAAAATGCAGCTTTTATGTGGGTGCAAGACTGTATAAGAAAGGCAATCCCTATAAGAATCTAATATGATTTGAGCGAAAAGCCATTTTGTGGAAACTTAAAGCAGAAGGAAGAGGAAGGATCTAAAGCTGGATAATTTAATTACAGTAAAAGATAGTTTGATTATTTTAGAAAGAGGGTTGGCTTTAAAAATATCAAGATAGCAGGAGAAGCAGCTTCTGCTGACCAGGAAGCAGCAGGCAAGTTCCCAGTGCCATTAAGAAAATCACGGAGGAGAAAGGATATCTGCCTAAGCTGGCTTTTACTGTAGACAACAGTGCCCCATTTTTGAAAAAAAAAAAAATGCCACAAAGACCATTTATTAGTAAGAAAGAGAAGCCAGCACCAAAACTTACGACAGGGAAGATAGGCTTATTCAAGAGTTTTGTGCAAATGCAGTAGAGTTTATGATTAAGACTGCCATTATCTATAAAGCTGCTAACCCCCAAATCTTGAAGGAAAAAGATAAATACCAGCCTCCAGTCTTCTGGTTGCACAACAAAGAGGCCTGGATAAGAAGGTTTTTTTCTGGATTTGTTCTATCTATGTTTGTCCTTGAAGTTAGAATGCACCTTGCTGGTAAGAGACTGCCTTTTAAAGTTCTTTTGGTATTGAACAAATGTCCCTGGCCATCCAGAACTCCATGAATTCTACGTCAAAGGCATTGAAGTGGTATACTTGCTCTTAAACTCAGTGTCTCTAATTCAGCTTCTAGATCAGAGCATCATAAGGAGCTTTATGACTCGCTACACATAGTATTCTGTGAAAAAGATTGTCAATTCTCTGGAAAAGGACCCCAATAGAGAGAACATCATGAAAGTCCACAAAGATTACACCATTAAATACGCCATCATTGTTATAGAAAAAGCCATGAAAGCCACTAACCCCAAAACAATAAATTCCTGCTGGAGAAAACTCTCCAGATGTTGTGTACAACTTCGCAAGATTTATAACAGGGCCAATTAAGAAAATCATGAAAGAGACTGTGAATATGGAAAAAAAAAAAAAGGCATGAGATGAAGGCTTTCAAGATCCGGGTCTTGGAGAAGTTCAAGAAGTAATAGACACCACAACAGAGGAATTAACGTAAGATGACTTGATGGAACTGAGTGCTTCCCAACCAGTGCCAGATGGTGAGGAAAACAGCATAGAAAGAGCAGTGGCAGAAAATAAATTGACATTAGACAATTAGATGGAAGAAAGTTTTCATTATTCAAGACTGCTTTTGACTTATTTTATGACAAGCAGCCTTCTCTTATAGTGGCACTGATACTAAGGCAAATGGTAGAAGAAGAATTATTACTACATAGAAATATTTTTAGAGAAAAGGAAAAAGAAATTACAATATCTTTCCATAAAGTTACAATGAATGTGCCTGCTTCCCCTGCCTCTTTTTCTACCTCCTTCTCTTCTTCCACCTCTGTCACCCCCCGGACAACAAAAACACCCCTTTCTCCTCCTCCTCAGCCTACTCAACCTGAAGACAATGAGGATGAAGACTTTTATGATGACACATTTTCACTTAATAAATAGTAGATATAGTTTCTATTTCTTATGATTTTTTTAACATTTTCTTTTTTCTAGCTTAATGTATTGTAAGAATAAAGTATACATATAACATACAGAAATGTGTTAATCAACTATTTATAATATTGATAATACTTCCGGTCAAGAGTAGGCTATTAGTAATTACGTTTGTGGAGAGTGAAAATGTATACACAGATTTTTGACCACACAGATGTCAGTATCTCTAACCTCCACGTTGTTCAAGCCAACTTTACTTCCATTCCCCCCTCCTTGGCCACTCTAAAGACAACCTAGAAAATAGGGCTGTTGAGAAGCTTTCTTAGTTTTTTCTTGGCCAAAAAATGTTGAAAGCCCACAAGCCTTTTTAATTTTCAAATAGCTTAATTTTTAATCTGGCAGCATTTCTTCCTATATAGCTTCCTTAAAAACTTTTTAGGTTTCCTATAAATCTGATTTCATTCAACTGTAATTATAAAAAACAATGATTATTTTAGTAATAAGCTTCTCTATCCAGACTTAATTCCAGCTACTTAACAAGCCCATGTGCATTTCTCTGATATGTGTTGAGTTTTTGTTCATGTGTGTTGGCTGTGTACATGTCTTCTTTTCAGAAGTTATTGTTCATATCCTTTGTCCACTATTTGATGGGGTTGTCTTTTTCTTGTAAATATGTTTAAGTTCCCTGTAAATTCTGGATATGAGACCTTTGTCAGATGGGTATATTGCAAAAATTTTCTCCCGTCCTGTGGGTTTCCTGTTCACTCAGATGATAGTGTCTTGCCGTGCGGAACAACTGACACTTTCAATAGTCTACCTGAAGTTCTTCTTAACCAATTTCAAAAGTGAGCACGATTTATTTGCTGTTATAAAGCTTGTGTTCATTTTACCAGATTTATCATAATTTTCTCACCATTTTTGTTTAGCCTTTGCTAAAAAATTGCTTGCCATTTTGTCATCTTCTTTCTGCCACCTAGTTCCAAAGCCAACATCATATATTTTAGGTGTTATAGTATGACTTCTCCTAGGTACTAATTTCTGCATAAATTCTTTACTGCCACAAAGATTCCCCCAAAACTTAGTGGCCTAAAGAGCAAGCATTTATTTAGTTTGGAATTCTGCCGCTGTGGGTTGGGCTTATCTGATTGATAACTTACTCACGTGTCTGTTGGCAGACCAACTATGCACTCTTGTCCAGGATAGACTCATTCATATTCAGGACTTTGGCTATTTTTAGCTGGGATGATGAGGGAAACAGGTCTATACTTCTGTCATTTTCAGCAAATTATCCTTAGCTTTAAAAGTATCTACTAACATTGTCTTAAGATTTATACTAATGATCAGTCTATTTTCTATTTAGAAAAAGAAAGTTCTTGTTTCTTTGCAGAAAGTTAATAACTTTTATGTAATTATTTTTATCTCACGTTACTATTTTATAATTGTTTATTTACATTTCTATTGATCAATAGAATTTCAATGCCCAAAACACATAGGAGATTTTCTAGACCAAATTATTGATAGATCGCTCATCTGTATTTCAGGTAGACTATCCAAATATTAATAACAAACTCTAAGGCATGTCTTGTTTGTATTCCTAACACTGAGACTCCTATGAAACACTGTGTCCTCCATGTCCTCCTTGATGCCATGCAAGCAGAGAAGCAGAGCAATGTCTCAAATGACAACACTGCAGGCATCCTTGGGCTACCAGCTCTCCAGAGGCTGAGGTGAGGGGAATGGAGGATTTGCACCCAGGACTCTGTCATTTAGCATGTTTTCTCATTTTATTTCACAGTGACACTTGAAGGGGATATTATTATTCCTATTTTACAAATGTGAAAAATTGAAATGTACAAATCCCAAATTACCTGGCCAAAAATGTTGAGGTGGTAAAAGTTATGGCCACTGCTCAAAGTCAGATGTGTCAGACTTTTAAAATCCAATTTTGATCTGTTTTCTTAAGAGACCATTGTCTAGTGAGAGGGAGAAACATATGTTAACGAAGAGTTATCATACAGACTGTACAGTAGTGACAGCTATAATAGTTTCAAAGTTATATCTCTGATTTCAGTGAAGTAGGTAACCTCAACTTGCCATCATTCTTTCCCTGCAAAATTCTTTCTGGGCTTTCCTATCTTGATAAACTCAGAAGACTGACTAGACCCCAGTAGATACCTATCTATCTATCTGTCTATGTCCTATCTTTCTGTCTATCAATTGTCTCTCTGTCATCTATGTATCTGCCTTTCTATCAATTATCTATCTATCTCTTATTCATCATCATCATCATCTTTATCACATATTGGCTTAACTCAATGCCTAATCCAGTTGTTTATTTTCATTAAAACCACATGTGAGGCTCTTATATATCAAATTCAAGTACACCTCTGCTCTTTTCAGATCTGGGTTTCCTTTGACTTAAGGGTTGAATTAAACCTAAAGTTGCTGCTTGAGGAAAGGTGTTGATATTAAAATCTAGTAGAATTATAAAAGTAAGGCAACAAACTAAATAATGCTCCTGGAAAATATGAAAATAATAAGGACTACAGAGATGGTCCCCACATATTTTCAATTTCCGTGTCCTAATACTTTTAAATCAATATCATGGTATGATAATATTGAAATCATCACAGTGTTTTAATTAATTTTATTACAGCTCTGTCATTATGCCTATGAAAAATGGATATAATGTCAATTTCCTTCAGTGAATAAAATATCTGCAAATATTCACTTTATTAATGGTTCACAGAAATTTGTAGAAGAAAAATATATGGATATATGTTTTCAAATATAATAAACACTGTTTTCACTGGTACCTCATGTCAAACCCACTCAGTTCTAACAAATAGCTGGTCTACACTTCTATTGAGAGTGAAAAGACAAGTTGATGAGTTATACAGAGAAAAGACATGGTTAGAATATTCAGATAATGTGTTGCATTTGATATGTAATGTGCAAAATGCAGGTTTAAGATTCACACATATTGTCACGAATATATTTATTCATATAGGTTAGTTCTAAGAAGAAACTTCAGCACATGCTCCCTCTATGCCTAAACATATTGGGAAATCAGCAAAAGACTCAAAATAAGGATTTGGGCTTCAAAGGCAAGAAAAAATATGTGAGTAAATGTTTTGAAAAGCTTTCTTAACAAAGAATTAATATAAGGAATGTTTTAGTATCTCATGCTCTTGTGAATTGCTTCAACAAAAGAAAACCTGTCAAAAATTCAAACTCTTTTACATGGTGAAAATAAATGACTTCCCATTGTCCTATACATGGAGGTATGAGAAATAAAAAGCCTTCCTGGGAGCTGCTTGTTGTAGCTGTTGTTGCTGACTAATCAGTGCTTAAAAGCTTGTCAAAACGATAATTTATATATTTAGATTGGTGTTAAAATGGAGAGAATGAACCTCCTATGCAGATCAAGAAGTTAAAAGTCTAAGATGAATAGAAAATTAAATATTAGCCTGCCAATGTGCATGAATTCTAGTCACAAATAGACTGTTTTCCTCGGACAGTAGTAAAGTATAAATTGTGTACTTCTAAGACTGATTTGATCAAATGAAATCTCCAATTTATTGAAAATTCTCACTGTGCATCTTCTTTTGCAGCAATTGAGGGGCGAGGGCCTTTCTAAGACACTTGGACAGCAGTTATTGTTCTGATCCTGCGGTCGACTCAGTTGCTACATATGCAAAGTAGAACCAGCAAGTTTTCCTTTGGTACTCAGCCATCGCCTTAGCTATGCCTTCACTCCATCCTAGTGCTCCTGTATAGGTGGTTACATCAAATATCATTCCTGTCTGGTATTAGGCTCTTTGGATCTTAACTGCTATCATTGCTTTTCAGTCTTGCTCCAGTTCTTGTGACTGCTATTTTAAAATTTTTCCCAAATGTAGATACAATTAAATCTTTCTCAGTGGTTCCTCATTTTTCAAACTCCTCAGAACAGCAGATAAATTCTTTGAGTATATGAGTATCCTTCTATCACCTAATCTGACCTCACACACACGTACCTCCTCACATATATCTCCATTTTATCCAAGTCAACTTGACATTCTCCTTCTAACCTTTATGCTTTCACATTTATTGTTTCCTTTGATGAGAATGCAGTCTTTTCCATGATTTTTCTACTAAATTCAAACTTCAAGAATCAAATCAAATAGCAACCCTATATTAGTTTCCTATTGTCGCTGAAACAAATTTCCCTAAATTAGTAGCATAAAACAATAGAAATGTATTATTTTACACTTCTGGAGGTCAGAAGTTGAAAATAGGTCTTTCCAGGCTAAAATCAAGGTGTTGGCAGGACTGCCTCCCTCCGAGAGACTCCAGGGCAGAATCTGTTTCCTAGAGGCCACATTGTGTGACGGAATGGAGAAATTCCTTTCTCCATCTTCAAAGTCAGCAGTGTGGCAACTTCAAAGCTCTCTCTGTGACTCTGACCTCCTTATTCCACTCATAAGGACCGTTGGGATTATATTGGGAGCACCTAAATTATCCAGGGTAATCTTCCCACTTCAAGACCCTTCATTACATCTGCAAAGTCCCTTTTGCTATGTAGAGTAAGATAGTCACAGGTTTCTAAAATTAGAATATGAATATTTTGGGAGACAGCATTATTCTGCCTACCATAAACTCCTCAACGAAGTTTTGTGTTTTGACTTCTCCTCTTACTGTTCACTTCACTTCACTTACTTCAATTAGAAAGTTAATGTATTGCACTGGAAAGAGGGACAACATAAAACTAACTGGTAATTCCTATTAGGATGATGACTGATAATGACCTGAAGTGTTTTCCATCTCATAGTATTTGCATTTTCATTCTTTATCATCAAATACTCCACTAGTGTTACCATTTGATGCAACTACAATCATATTTCACATATATTGTAAACATAAAATAGGTCATTTGTAAGATCCATTTTAAGGGAAATGATGACAGAGGATCCGATCTGTTGTCAATAATCTGTTATCCATGTTTTGTTACTTATTCGTGATAAAGTTGAGCGATATTTTAAAAACTTTGGGGGGTAGAAGCTATTTGTTGCTAAGGCAAGATTTCAACAGAGACAAGAAAATATCCAGGGCTACCATTCATAAAATTGAAAAACCTTTTAGAGTTGTCTTATACGCTAGGGAAATGGGATATCCTCCTTTTCAGAGACGGGGTTCTGGAGCAGCGCACTGGACAAGAGTTCAACTGAGAGACAGCAGGGCCAGGGCCTCCCAGCAAAGTCTTCACTGCTCACAGCCCTGTCACCTTTTGCTCTTAACAAAACTCGGTGTGAATCCAGGTTCCAGGGCTGAGTTTATTAAATATATTGTTTTTATATCACTTTGATCTAATACAAAAAGGTCTTTGGGGCCTTTTCCCTACTTTATCCTGTTTAAATCAACAAAACAAGTATTAATTGTCGTAATTTAAACTGAATAGTTATTACAGGGCTATGTTTTTAAAGAGTAGAAGACACATGATCTTTAAAGTATTTTTTTTAAACGGGAAACCAAGTTTATGAATGTTGCCCACAGATCACAGGACGGAGCCTGGCAGGCAGATAGTCTTAGAACTCCTGCTAAGGCCTGTGTGGTTAAGCTTCCACGCCTCAGTTCACTGCGGCTGCTGCTATGAGATACAGCCCAGCCACAGGGATAAAGGGAAGTCTCAACTTCCTTGAAAAATGCAGACTTCACCATCACCTGTGTGTGTATGGTGCTCAGCTAGTGGCTACTCATGTCTGTGGACCATAGACCTTTTACAGACTCCATAAATTATGGCAGACCTTTAGCTTTATTACATTTATTTCAAATGAAAGTTTACTGGCTTGTAATGGAAATTGAGCTGATATAAAACAAAAAGAAAAGCAAATTAGATTTATGAAATTATTTTAATTTTCAGGTCAACAGTGAGATTGTTTTTAGTGTAATGAAATTTGGAACAAGTGAAATACCAGTAATTGTGGGCATATATTGCTTATATTATATATATTTAATTTCTTTATTTTCATCAATGAAGTCTTTTTTTCCATCACTTCTCAAAGGGCTTGTTTTACGTCATGTCTTTGTAGAGATGGTGATATGTATAGGCAGATGACCTCACTAAGTCACTGCTTGAGCTCATATGTGGTCACTTTCTTCTGTGGATACTATTTCACTTAATAATTGGGTATGGTCTTATATAACAGAAATCTCAAATGATAATGGCTTTAATCAAATTGGAATTCATTCATTCTGTCATTCAGTCACTGAGTTATCCATTCACTCTGTTTATAATAATACAAAATCAAGGTAGTCAATTCAAGGCTGGTGTAGTAGCTCAAAGGTATCCTGACTATATGTTTCCCTCATGTCTGTTGCACCTGCAGCCATCAGGTTGGTGTTTCAGATAGATAGAAAGAGAAGCAAAGTATACAGTTAATTCTCTTTTACAATGTTTCTTGGTAAGCCCCACCCAGATTCTTCTGCTTACATCTATTGATACGATTATAATGGCATTCCTTAGCTTCAGTGGAAGTAGGAACAGTTGTGGGTTTTGTAGGGTTTTTTTGGTTGTGTTTGGTTGTGTGTTTGTTTATGTCTTTTAAAGCTGCACAAATTGATTAACACACAACATCTAGGCTCTACAGGAAAATGTAGCAATCTGTTAAATGAGCTATCTGTCAAAGATGTCATATTCTAAAGTATTTTAATCTTTATTTTGAGACTGAATCATAATGCAGAGATAAAATATGCATGTTAAGATAATTCCAGAATGTCATTACTTGTGAACATTTATTATAGAATGTCTTGATAGGCCTAGTTTCTCCTCTTAGTAAGAGTAAATACTTTGAATCATGATTTTGAAGAGAAAAAACTTATCTTTAGTTCATAAATGGATTTCTCACTTCTGCAATGGATTCTGTGTTTGCTTGAGAAGCTTGTGAAAGCCTTTAATACTAAAGTGAAAAATCTGGTAGTTTTAAGGTGGTTCAGTCTTTCTCGTGTTACCTTTTCTTATCATCAGGGAAAATGTTTCCTTGGGATGGTCTAAGAGAAGGCTTTCCAAATTTATACATGTGTTTGTTTACTGAAACTTCACTTTCAATTTCACTTTCTAATTTTGTAAATAAAAGTGTCAATATGTAGCTTTTCAACCTGATAATGTTGTTGTAAATATAAAGCAGAAAAAAATTAGAATTTTAAAAGTACTATATAAATTATAAGAAGTTATTGACTTCTCAGGCTGGTTTATAAAATACTTCTCAGAGATAGAAAGAATATCATATAATAACTTCTCCCAAAATATTTTATCATGAGAAATCAAAAGTAATGTTATAATTCAACCCTCTAGGTAATGTAAATTTGAGGGGGAAAAGTACCGCATGGCATAGACCAGTTATACCTTAGTTCCAATCACATGTCTTGAAATATAATAATAACCACTGAAAAAGCTTTATCATCTAATTTACCTCCTCAAAATTTTAAAGGAATGACAATTGTAATGGTTCTCAGTGAACACCCAGTTCATCCTCACCACAACTCGTAAGTGCTGCTATCTTCATACTCCGTAAGAAGAAACAGGCTCAAAAATGTTAAGAAACTTACACAAGGTCACAAAGCTAAAAAGTTTTAAAGATGATCTCCTAAGATTTTGACTCTACAACCTGAGCCATTTATCCACAGAATCTCTATAGTTTTCTTTCATATGCCTGGAAAATAAACTTTAATGTTAATCATTGATTGAGAAAGCATTTTAAACATGTTTTGTGTTTCTTTAAAGTTTTAAGACTCTGTACTCACAATACTATGTTTGTTCAAATCTCTGGTCTATTTACCTGGCTAGGGGTCTGGCATAATTCAGTTTCAAAGGTGTTTTGACTATCATAATCTTTACACTTCTGAGACCACGAGGAACTGCTAAAATAATATATGCGGCAGCTAGAAGGCTTTGAGACTTGAGGAAACAATTTATACAATTCTGTTCTGTTCTCAAAATCGCAAGTTAGAATTCATATCATTACCAAATGCCTGACCTTATCAGGTCCCTTATGATTTCTGGGTCTTGGCTTCCTTGCCTATATAATAGAGATAATGGTTCCCAACTCATGGTGTTGTTAGGGGTTAAATAAAACAAAACCTATATCAGAGTCCTTGGCATATGGAAAGTACTTAAGGAGTGTTGATTGAATTACATCAAACCCCTCTGTGACAATGGGATAATTCTTACAAGAATGTTTGTCAAATTGATTGACTTATGATTTTTTTCTTTTTAGCCAAGGAAGCAAAAAATGGCAAAACCAGGAATTCACAATAGAAAGACACCTGTAAAATGAAATTCTACTTTCAAAATAAATCTCAACATAGTCAGTACAACTCAGAATACATCTCCAGAACATGGGATACAGAGTAATTTAATCGAATCCACTTCAGACATCCATTGTACATGATTGTTTATGATTTGATTCTGAAAGAAATTCCCAATCTGAGAAAGAATCACAAATGGTGATTCTCAACATTTATCACATTTGACACATAGAAAAGCTATTTTAAATGCTCTAGGACACAACTGGGTAATCAACTGTAGGCACCAGCTTAGTAGCTCAAGTTGAGAGTAGAAAGGATTTACAGCATTCTCAAAATGCAATAAGCAATTTACACTAAAGTTATAAGTATCTTGATTTTTCTCTGGAAAGAGATTTGTCAGGAGACTTGAAGGAGTGCAAATATTGGGCTTTCAGACATCCACAGACACACACACATACATACATACATGATATACACATACACATGATTATGCATCTCCTAACTGCAAATGACAGCTCTACAATCAAAAAGTAACTTTATATGCATGTATGGAGTGTTGGACTGCCCAGTATTCGCTCTTACTACACATCCAAATATAATTTTTATAATACAAAATGAGTTTTCCTAGTATACTGGAAGGAGCTTAGTGGACAGACTGGGAGTCAGAGCAAAACTTAAGACAGGCAAAACTTATCAAGACCTTTTCTATCTCTTGTTCATGACACCTTCTCCTTCTTACCACAGCGCCTGTCTTTATGGATATAAATGTTCTGGAGTCAGATAGATCTAGACAATTACTTAACCTTTTTGAATCTTTAGTTATCTAGAAAATGACTAGTAACATTTGCCTCTGAAGGTTGTTGGACTGATCTTACAGAATATGTCTCAGCTACCTGGCATGATATAGGCATTTGAAAATAGTATATATTATCATTCATGCTGTCACTTGGCTTTCCTGGACTTATAGCTTGGTCCTATTTACATAATGCTGAATTTTATTGAAAGACATATACACATCCATGACATATACATAACATACATACAAATGCTAGGCAATGAGCTTTGTTAGATGTCAATGAATCAATGTAAAAGTATGACTTAATAATGGTTTCTACCATAAATTAACTTACAATTAGTAAAGAATTCAGCAGCTAAACAAATTAATTGATGTAATTGCAAGTAGCTTCATGAACAGGTTCATGCAATGTCTACATGGTCAATCATAGGCCCTGTACCAAGGCATATGGTTAGAAAAGGCACTTTGGGAGGCCAAGGCGGACAGATCACAAGATCAGGAGATCGAGACCATGCTGGCCAACATGATGAAACCCTGTCTCTACTAAAATATATGATTTCAGCTTCTTGGGAGGCTGAGACAGGAGAAAAGCTTGAACCAGGGAGTTGGAGGTTGCAGTGAGCTGAGATCACACCACTACACTCCAGCCTGGCAACAGAGTAACAGAGTGAGACTCCAAGAAAGAAAGAAAGGAAGAAGGAAAGAAAGAAAGAAGAAAGAAAGAAAGAAAGAAGGGGAGGGAGGGAGGAAGGAAGGAAGGAAGGGAGGGAGGAAAGGAAAGAAGGAAGAAAGAAAAGGAAAGGAAGGAACGAAGGAAGGAAGGAGGGAAGGAAAAGAAACAGACATGGGATGTCAGAATCGATCAACAAATGTCAAGGGAAGAGCCAAGAAGAAGGAGAAGTCAGGGATAACCCTGAGGTTTCTATCCTAAGTGACTGAGAAGGCAGAGGGGTCTAAATAATCAGGTAGGGTGGGGGAGTAAATGATTTCACCTTCAGTTAAGTTGAATTTAAGTCATCTTGGACCATAAAGAAATGCCAATGAGGCAACTTCAAATTTCAGTATTGCTTCAAATTATTTCTGTCTTTCATCTGGTTTTTTAAATATATAACCACTTTAAATCTCATCACTCTAAATGTGATAGCTGGAATGATTGTGACAGGCAAAGCATAGCATGTCACCTTTTCGAAATAGTGTTTGTATTTTAGCTGGAGACTTATTGCCATAATGTAATGCTGAAGGTGCTTCATCGTCAAAACGTAAACACACACACAAATACAGTGAAGTAGGCAAAATGAATAATATAGAAAATGTGCATGTTACATTAGGAAAGATATTTTGCAATCAGGTGGGACTTTGGCTCCTCTTCTAATTATAATACTGAGTTAGCTGCCTCCTCCACATAAGAGGTTCTGAGTTATTCTAAATATGCTCTTCAGTGTTGCCCAGTGTAAATATGCCTTCTTTGTTGGATACTTAATGCCATATTAGGAATTATTTAGATTAAACATTAGCTAGATGTTTCCAAGCCGTGTTATGTCAAGCCCTTGATACCATAATGTAGAGAAAACTTGCTGCCTCAAGAAATGTGTCACGAGCTCTCTTCTCAGCAGGGTCTTGTACCTATCAAAGACATGAAAAAAATGATCAGTCACCCTTTTATAAATCACAGTCCATTGGTTCCCTGGCAGTGCCATCAATTCAAATTGGCTTTTGTGAGTTTTTGGAAGCCCGGAGAGACCAACTAGAGTAGAAGGATGTGGCTAAATCAGGGCATGCATAGCTAAGCCCCTAGTAAGTTGGCAAATTGAGACGCAACACTAGTGGTATTAGTCTACATGACAGCTTGGGCATATCTAAAATAAACTGTGGGGAGAAAGATTGATCAGTATTTCTTTAGAAAGTAAGTCCTAGCTTCAGACGAACCTCAAATATACTTTTAAATCTATACATAACCAAATAACAGATCACCTAGAACAATCTCTGTGGTACCAAGATCACACGAATCTCATAACAGCATACAATTTTCATCACGTATTAAAGGTTCCGATTGCCATTGGTTGCTAATGGCTTGCTAAACCCCATTTTAATAAAAATACTTTTTTTTTTTTTTGAGCGGAGTTTCACTCTTTTTGCCCAGGCTGGAGTTTGATGGCACGATCTCGGCTCACCGCAACCTCCACCTCCCAGGTTCAAGTGATTCTCCTGCCTCAGCCTCCTGAGTAGCTGGGATTACAGGCATGCGTCACCACACTCAGTTATTTTTGTATTTTTAGTAGAGACGGGGTTTCTCTATGTTGGTCAGGCTGGTCTCGAACTCCCGACCTCAGATGATCCACCCGCCTCAGCCTCCCAAAGTGCCGGGATTACAGGTGTGAGCCACCGCGCCTGGTTGAATAAAAATTCTGAATCTTTGTTTGAGATCAACAAAAAACATCAAGTCTCCCACAGTTGTTAGAAAGAGAAAAACAGCCCTTATGCATAGAGAGTCCCTTTTCTGAACTTAGATTGATGGTTGTAAAGGATCAGCGTGGATCAGATGCAGTCTCTAGGTGGGAGACCCATCCCATTATCTTTCCTTGAGGTTCATTTTCACATAAACTCTGTTAGCTCAGACTTTTTCCTTCCTGTTTCTACGTGTCTTTTTGAGTACTTGCTGTTATATTGCAATAAGCAGGTTCTTTTAGGCACATCAAATACAGCAGAGCAGATACCCACCATTAGCACAACAGCAGAGATTTCTCTGAAAAATCAAAAAAGCTTTACAACCTCCCTGAAAACTGTGCGACCTTATAAAGAACCATCAATACCATAAACCACAGGTGCATAGTTCCTGGAATTGCTCAAACAGTAAATAAAATAATTCAGAAATACCTGAAAAGAGGAGACAAAAAATCTTTATAATAACTATATTAGAAAACAAACATATTCAGCTCAAAGCAGTTGTCTTTTTATGTTTAAGAATGAAGTAGAGAAAAATGTTTCAACTTCTTTATAGCTTCCCCTATAATGCAATGTATACAACTTGTCATTTCTAATGAGCATACTGGTTGTTAGGCAAACATGAAATTGAAACACTCATAAAATGATTTTTGTTATTTTACAATTAGGCAATTCTACCTATGCCTAATACGCGAAGAAAATTATTCAGTTGAATCATCACTCCTGGCTCCCCCATAATAATTCTTAAAATGTATAGAACTGGCTTTATATTAGGGGAATCTGTTTAGCTTTTTGGCACTTCTGGACCATATAAACATTGTCAACTCTCAAGTGCCCAGCGTGAATAATCAGTTTGAGCATTATACATACTATATTTTTCTCCTTCACACCAACCCTGTCTTTTAGTGGTTGTTTTCATTGGATGGATTGATTGTGCTTTGGTGTTTCTGAAACGGGAAGAGTTCCCTAGTCCCCTCGCAGGGTGTGCACTGGGGGTATGGCTCACCTCTTCAGTGCCCAGCTGCTCAGACCTCTGGGGGGAGCATAGGGACGGCCAGGCTGCGGGGCTCCGACTCCACAGCAGGGTCTAGGGGTTTGCAGCTGAAGCTCTAGTGAGCATGGGTTAGAGGGTTCTCTTTTAGTTTAGCCATCCGTAGGTGGCTTGTGTTAGTCAGCTCAATTAGACCCCCGTGCCGTCTTGCAAGGACAGAGGGCTTTCTGTATCCCGAGGTTCTTGCCTTGGTGTATGCTGGCGTGCCAGGGTCATGTACTCTTCCACCGGTGTGCTCCCCTTGAAACCCTGTTGACGTCCAGCTGCTTGCATCTGTTTCCGCCGATGTGTTCCTCTCGACATCCAGCAGCTTGTGTCCCCTGCCTGCTAGGGTCTTGAGGCTTTTATAGGCAAAGAGTGAGGGCGTGGCATGCCAGGGCCGTCTTGGGAAATGCAACATTCAGCAGGAAACAAAAATGCCTGTCTTCACCTAGGTCCGTGGGCACAAACGGGCTGGAGCCTTAGCCAGGGACCTTGCCCTCCTCTACCCAGCACCTCCCTCTTCCCCAATTCCGTGTCATCTAAAGGGACCATGGCCTTTCCTTCCCAGCACTTCCCTTCAGCATCATGTCCCCCCTCTGAAGAGGTACATCTGTCATTAGAATAGGGATGATGACCAGTCTTAGTTGCTTCCTGCTGACAGGGGCCATTGTTCTGGGGGGAACAGCAGTCAGACTCCTCCCGGAGGTCTATTTAAGGGTTTCTAATAAAGGAAGCCATCCGGGGAAGATCACGAGGTCAAGAGATCGAGACCATCCTGGCCAACATGGTGAGACCCCGTCTCTACTAAAAATACAAAAATTAGCTGGGCATGGTGGTGCACGCCTGTAGTCCCACCTACCTGGGAGGCTGAGGCAGGAGAATTGCTTGAACCCAGGAGGCGGAGGTCGTAGTGAGCCGAGATCGCGCCACTGCACTCCAGCCTGGCACCTGGCAAGGGAGGGAGACTCTGTCTCAAAACAAAAAAAACAAAAAAAAAAAAACAAAAAGAGAACCATCATCTGAGGCTCTGGTTGCCTGACCGGTTGGAGTTTGATGGCTTCTAGGCATGAGAGAAAAATCAAGTTTTACAAGGTTAAATATGTATGGGTCAAATATGTGTATTATACAAAAAAAGAATTTAGTGCCAAAGATTACAGAGACAAGCAGTAAAACGTACTAACAACAGCATTGTACCCTGAGCTGTTTCACCCAGGTGAAAGAAATTAAACCTTGTAAGTGGATAAACTTTTAGAATGAAATAACTGTTCTTACCATATCTTTAGCAGTTAACGGGTACACCCGGAGAATTCTAGGGTCTGTGGGGCTTGCCTGGTGGCCATTAAAGCTTCTGTCTCTTTCCTGTATTTCCTCTCTCATTCCTGGGCTCCCTGTCTCTATTATAAAGACCGAGATGGCTACTTTCAGGATGTTCTCTAAAGTACTGCCCGGGTTCCAGAGCGTGCTTTTGTGGCTTCCTCCTGATGTCAGGAGCTACCGCGGTAATAAATCTATCCTTTAGGAGTGGCTGTCCTTCGACTGAATCAGGAGATAGAGAGGTGTTCTTTACCAAGGCCTCTCTTGGCCTCTCTTAGCCTCTCCAGGAAGGCAGTGAGATTTTCATCAAATCTCTGGTTGATCATGGACAACTTAGTATAATTGAGAGACCAGGTCCTAGTTCTACGTAAACCTTCCATTATGCACACCTGAAAGTGTCTCTTCGTCCAGTCTACCATCTCATCATTGGAATCGCGTTTAGGATCGTCCACTGGTACTGCTTCTTTTCTGGTTGGGGATAATATTCACCCCCTTCCCTGATGCTATGTGTGATACAAAGCTCTTCCCCATGTCTCTCTGCTGCTTGCAAAGTGGCCTGTTCCTCAGTGTCCATCAGGGTTTAATTCCTAAGTAACATGACGTCTTTCCAGGAGAGTTCAATTATTTGGTATTCCTGGAAAGCCTCTATATATCTATCGGGGTAATCTAAAACTTGCCAGGATCCCCCTTAATTTACTTAAGTCCTATAGGAAAAAGAGAACCTGGAAGTTACTGGGCCCAAAATCACTGGGCATCTGTTGGAAGGGTAAGAGTGAGACTGGGGCTTGGTTAGGGGGAGGATTTCTAAGAGGGGGAAAGTGAGAGGCTGAATAGAATAGTGAGGTTGGGATGGACCCAGAGGAGCAGGGCTTGAGACAGCTAGCTCTTCTGCTGGGAGTATCTCTGGGACTTATATCTTTAATTCCCTGGACGTGCCCCTTGCAGCCTTCCCTGAGATGGCAAACAGGGCTGGATCAATCTTACACTGTCAGCAAAGGTCTGGATTACCTTGCAAGGTATAGAAAACCTGCACATATAGGGCCTCAGACCATCTATTCTGACATCTACACAAATGTTCCAACTGCTGGATGGTATTGAAATGAATGGCTCCTTCCTGGGGCCAACCCAGTCCTTCCTGTAAATTACAATTTGGCCAAACCTTTGTGCAGAGGGCTATGAGGAACCTTTCCTCTAGATTCTGGGGGTCAAAGCAATCCCAGTGGTTCATGATACACCCCAGAGAAGCATAAGCTGAGAGTGGTGAAGAGAACTGGTTGTCCATTCAGAAAGACAGGGAATAGAGGTGTCCTCATTTTCCTTTCTTCTTTCAGTGAAAAACTCAGGGTGAGATGGAGAAAGAAAGTGAGTGTCCTCCCTTCATTTTCCACCTCTTGTCCCTGAGCCCCAGTGACCTTGGCGGGTGTCAGCCATAGGTGCAAATGCAACATGTTCCCATGAAGCAGAGCAAACCTGGAGAATCAGAACTAACTGCCCTCACCTATGCCTCCCTTTCTCCCTGCTGTTGGCAAACTTTGAGTCCCCTGGGCCTGTTTATGCCACGAAACGTGGCCTCCGTCCGTGGGGTGGGGGTTTAGTCAGCAGGAACTGGTCCTGCCTATTGCCTGGCTTTGGATCCCTCAGACCTGGTTTTCTTTCTAGGGCCTCAGCCTGAAGCTTAGAATCGAGTTTGGGACTGAAAGGGTATTTTAGAGGCTGTTTGTTTAGAATGTCTCACATGTGCCCTGCCGAATCTGCAGTTCTCAGCAAGCAAGAGTCACTCTTCTGTTAATTTCCCTACGAGAAACAGGGCTGGGAGAGTGAGCCCTCTCACTTAGAAAAGGAAAAAAGAGAAAAACAGTTTAAGGGGCAAAAAAGGGGGAGATGCTGGAGGAAAAACCCCTTGCTTAGTGCAAGTGGGCCGCTCTAATCCTGATAACTTTCCCATCCTTCCCTCAGGTCAGACCAGGTTGAATTCCTTGGTCAAAGGAGGAAAGATTCCATTGGCAGGGTGGGCAAGAACCACCCAGTAGGGTCCCAGCTACCGCAGGTTTTCTCCTATACCACCCCACCCCCCATGGCTGTTGGGCTGAGCCTTTGCTGCTGCGGGCACACTCACACGCTGGAGCTGGGGAGGGGAAAGGTTAAGGAGAACTGCTCTGAGCCCTGCGTGCCTGTGGCTGTCAACTCTAGGAAAGATCGGTCTGATCTGTACCTTTGGCCGTTGAGCCAAACGCTCATTTTACTTAGTAACATTGCCACAGCCTGTAGCAAAACTCTTAACGTTATAATCAAAGAGACAAGAGCCATTTCAAACCGTGTGGAGAGAGAGAAAGAGACGAAAGGAAAACAGAGCCTTTTATCCACAGGAAAGAGAGAGAGGTGGCAGGTTTTGGGAGAAAGGCAGGCCTGACAGTTTCGCATTAGCTCACACTCACCTTCTGAGATCCCAGACGAGCCCCCAGTTTAAGTGGAAAAGTTCCCTTGTCCCCTTGCTGGGTGTGCGATGGGGGTATGGCTTACTTCTTCAGTGCTTCACTCCTCGAACCTCTAGGGGGAGCACACAGATGGACAGACTGTGGGGCTCCGACCCCGCAGCAGTGTCTAGGGGTGAATGTTTGCAACTGAAGCCCTAGGGGGCACGTTTACAGGGTGCTCTTTCAGTTTAGCCATCCGTAGGCCTGTCAGTCAATTCAATTAGACCCCCCTGCATTATTGCAAGGACAGAGGGCCTTCTGCACCCTGGTGTTCTTGCCTTGGTGCAGCGGAAGATCAGATCACAGGTGGGCTTGGAGAATGAGTGCAAGGTTTTATTGAGTGGAAGTAGCTCTTGCAGATGGGAAAGCCAGAAGGGAGATGGTTTTCCCCTGAAGTTGAGGTGCTCAGAGGCCCAGGTTCTCCTCTCTGACCTCCCTGGCCAAACTCCACATTGTTTCACCTTTGGTGGCCTGCCAGTGTGCCAGCACCTGTCAGTGTGGTCCTCCACGGGCATGCTCCCCCTCCATGTCCTCTCAACGTCCAGCTGTTTGTGTCTTCTTCTGCTCAGGTGTTCTTCTTGACGTCCAGCTGTTTGTGTGTCTGCCTTCTAGGGTCTTGGAGTTTTTATAGGCACAGGATGAGGGCATGTCAGGCCAGGGTGGTCTTAGGAAATGCAACATTTGGGCAGAAAAACACAAATACCTACTCTCATGTATGTCCATGGGCAGAGGCCCAGGAGTGGAGCCCTAGCCAGGGGCCATGCCCTCCTCTACCCGACACTTCCCCTTTCCCCCTTCTGTATCATATAAAGGGAACATACCCTTCCTTCCCAGCACTTCCCTTTGTATCATTTCCATGAAAAAAATGGAAAGAGGAGTGAAAGCAAATGACACACAAAGGATGCCCGATTTGTTTATTAGTTTTTTTTTTTTTGCCTGATTTTTTTTTTTTAAAGCTTGGGTAAAAACAGTGTCCAGATAATATTGAAGTTTCAATTGTTTCCACTTACTCAGGTTTTCCCTAACTGCCCACCATCTTTCTGCCCTCTCAGAATGACTGCATTGCCATGAATTAAGAGTTAACCCAAGAGCTGGCTGAAAAGTATAAAAAAAAAGGCATTACCTAAAATATATGCCCTCATTACCATCCATTTCATATATTTGACATTCATTTTCACATTTCCTATCTCCTTTACTTTTCAAAGTGAGGCACAGCAACAACACTGAACCACAGCAAGTGAAGGGCAAAGGACAGAGCTGGGATTTTAGCTGAGTTACAAAGCCAGCGCTCTTTCAGAGCCTTCCATGTTGATCCTTTTGAGAGTGAACAACTGTAGTGATACATGTTAAATCGGGTTTAATGATTTGCTCAGGGTTTTCTATTTATATACATAAAATTTGATTTGCTGATCTCTCAATCCCTGAATCCTCGACCTAGCCTCAGAACTAGTTTATTTTTCCAATTGTTATGAGAGGGTTTTTCATATGTTATTTAAAATATACCTTGATAAGGACATATTAAAACATATCTTTAACAAAAAACAATAGTGATCTTTTGTTCTTCAAATAATGTCCTTCCCCTCAGTGGGTCTGGGCAAATAATATGCAGAAGAATTTCCTGAAGGTGAGGTGTCTTCTAGCTTGAGCCTCAGGGGGTGCATTCAGGTGTCTCATCAAAAGCATGTTTTAAGTAGGTCTCTTACTGATGCATAATTTACAAACTTTGCCACTGTAGCATACAAAAATCACCCGAGTATAAAGAAAAATGCCATTTGAATTCATAGACGTTGGTTGACACAAAGTTTAACTGTATTTCATAATGACTGCATTTGAACCTCATTTATTGTTTTAAAGTTAAAATTAAAATACTTTTTATAGCAATGCCAACCATTTTAAGACAAATAATTTTCAGTTGAGAATTATAGAATTGTCTTAGTCATTGGTAGTGCTACAGCAAATATATCATAGACTGGGTGGTTTAAACGACAAAAATTTATTTTTTGTAGTTCTAGAGGCTGGGAAGTCCAAGATCAAGGTACCAATCAACCCAGTGACTAGTGAGGGCCCATATCCTGGTTTGCAGACAGCTGTCTTCTTGTATCCTCATGGAGACAGACAGAGAGAGAGAGAGAGAGAGAGAGAGAGACAAGCTCTCTCATGTTCATATGTTGGTATTGGAAGGAAGGGCCACTGGGAGGCCCTTCATGACTCCACCCATAGAAAATGTGGATTTCTATGGATTAGGCCATGAATGGAATTAATTCCCTTATAAAAGAGGCCCTAAATAGCTCCCTTGTCCTTTCCACTATGTGAAGTTACAGAGAAGATGGCCACCATGAAGAAGCTGGCTCTCACCAGATGCTAAATGTGCTGGTACGTTTACCTTGGACTTCCCAGACTCCAGAACTGTGATAAATAAATTTCTGCTGCTTATAAACCATCCATTTAGGGGATTTTGTTATAATAGCCCAAGTGGGCTATGACAGACAGTTCAGAATAGTGCATCCCTTTCAAAGAGTTGAGCAGATTTTATTTACACACCTCATCTTTTAAAAATCTTTACCATTTAGAAATATTTGTATTATAGTGTACTTGCAACTCATAAAATAAAAGCAGTGACATTGGTGGAGATGCTTTGACTCAACTATCATCCCATTATTGTAGTAGTAGAATCTGAAGCTCAAGTTTGGATTAACAGGATCCTCTGGTTCTTGGACATTCAGGTCAACATAGGCAAAATTTAGCTGAGGTAAAGGGGGCTTGATGAGGTACTGCCTAGTTTACAACAGACCTACATTAGCACTCTGGCCCAAAGTTTCAGGTAGTAATATTTTTGTCATCAGCATTTGTCTTATGTTCATATCAAAAGGAAGAGGAAAGATGATCCAGGTTCTCCAAAAGGCAGACTGTTTAAGACAAGATTAATCTTGCAAGGATTTTGTTGGAGAAAATGCCTGCGTGAAGAAATGGTGAAGGCTGGGTGCAGTGGCTCACATCTGTAATCCCAGTTCTTAGGGAGGCCAAAGTAGGAGGATTGTTTAAGCCCAGGGTTTGAGACCAGCCTGGGCAACATAGCAAGACTTCATTTCTGCCAAAAGTCTTAAAAATTAGCCAGGTGTGGGGGAATGCACCCGTAGCCATAGCTACTCAGGAGGCTGAGGTTGTAGGACGGTTTGAGCTGAGGAGTTCAAGGCTGGGGTGAGCTATGATGATGTCATTGTACTCCAGCCTGGGTGACAGTGAGATCCCATGTCTAAAAAAGAAGGAAGGGGAAGGGGAGGGGAGGGGAGGGGAGGGGAGGGGGAGGGGGAGGGGGAGGGGGAGGGGAGGGGAGGGGAAGGGAGAAGATACAAGAAACAGGTGGGGGAGGCAGCTAGGAAAGGCTGAGAAAGGAGTCTAATTAGGATGCAAGACTGACCTCTGTGAAGGAGGAAGGGAAGAGAGATTGGAGGGAAGCACCCAGTCTTCTATAGAGTTTAAGGAAGCGTCGCTAAAGCTGTCAAGGACTCCTGAAACCAAAGCCATCAGAAAAGTCTCTTGTTGCTCCAAAATGACTGTGCCTTAGGAACCACATGCACTCAATGATTGGCAAGGAGCAGCCCTTTGAAAGACATAGCTTTGGTACAGAGCAGTGATGGATTTCAAAGAGCAGCAGCTGGAGTTCAACTATACTCTCTGTGGTTGAAGGTTGAGAGGCACATTCCTATGGCTGCCATACAAGCAAACAGGGGATTTTGGTATCCCTTGGACACCTAATCAAAATATCTAATAAGTGTTGACCTAAGAACACCCTTGTTTTATTGCCTGACACCTAGATGGCCCCACATCCTCCAAGCTTTTTGGGTCAACCTTTTAATCGCTGTCATCAAGTGTCATTCCATTCTTTAAAGAAAACCAGCATTTTCTCACCCCAGTGAATTAGTTGTCTATTGCTGCATAATAAATCACTACAACCGTAGCTGCTTAAAGCAACACCCATTTATTATTGCACAGATATGTAGGTCAGAAGTCTAGGAGGGCTCAGCTTGGTTTTCTGTCTAGGATCTTATGAGGCTAAAACCAAAGTCTTGCCCAGATTACGTTCTTATTTGGAATGTCTGGGGGAAGAATTTCTTTCCAAGGTCATTCAAGTTGTTGGCAGGATTTAGTTCCATGTGGTTGCAGGAGTGAGGTACCAATCTTCTTGCTGGCTTTCATTCAGGGGACCACTTTCAGTTCCTAAAATCTGCTTTGAAGTCCTTCCACCTGTCTCCCTCCATCTCCACAATAAACCAACCTCATGCCAAATCCCCACTGAAACTTCCAGTATCTCTAATGTCTTCTGCTACCAGCTGGAAGAAACACTGCTTTTAAAAGGCTTGTGTGATTAGATTAGGCCAACCTGGAGATACCCCTTGTCTTCAGGTCAACTGATGAATAATCTTCTCTACATCTTTCGAATTACTTTGCCATGTAATATAACATAATTACAGTAGTATTAGCTCATTGTGTTTATAGAGGGTCGTCTTAAAATGCTGCTAGCCACATAAATGATTGAGGACACCTACTCTAGATCTCCTTGCTTGCTTCGTGAAAGGTTCCTTGTTTCCACTCTGCTTTCCCCCACACTATCGTACGCCATACTGAAGGCAACATATTTTCCATAATTCACCAAAAGTATAACAAATAAACTATTGTGTGTGGCATATATTTACTATCAGGTTGGGTTATTACTAGGAGGTGATATCAGAGAATAATAAATACAAAATATTTTAAGTGAATTTTAAAAATCAATAAATTACTAAAATTTCTTCCTGGTCAAGTCCTTGGTACTTGACCAGGTAGAAATTTTAGTAATTTATTGATTTAAAAGACCTGGAAGTTCACTGACCAACTTCTCAGAGTCTGTTTTCTTAAAGATTTCTTCCTTTATGCTCTAGCTACCAGTGACTTTTTCAGAAAGACAGGATTATTACTTACCCCAAACTACTCAGAGCTACCCAAGCACACATTCTGGAGTTTCTTAAACAAAAGAGGCATCATCCAGGTCTTCTTTCTCAGCAAGAGTCTTATTCCCTTTCCTCCATCTCCTCACCCCACCTCTTCCAAGATAACAAAGAAAGGAACCTTAAAAGGGATTTATTCTAGCCCTAAATACAGCGGAACTATGGGAGTGGTGGACCTTCTTGTATTATTCCACGTAAAGATAAAGAGACTCATCATTTGCCCTGTTCTGCCTGCATAAGCACAACAAGCTGAGGTTCCTGCACACCAAAGCCTCGTGTTTGCTGGGGGCCTGGAAGTTTCTTTTCTATACCCTGGTGCTTTAGCATTTGTTCCAAGGTAGCATTGCCTTGTGCCCTATGTCTGGGTTTTAGTACAAAATAGTTCTCTCATGTCTACTTTAAAGCCTTTCTAGGACACAAATATGTTTTTTAGTCCTGACATGGAGAAGGAAATGAACAGACTTGAGATTCGACTTCTCCCCCACAATAGAGGCTTTGGGGGAGTGGCTCTGCTCTTATGTATCTTTCTACCCCGAGGCTTCCCCACTCCCACGTGTAATTGAGCTCATAATGGGGCCACCCAGTAGCCTACCAAGTATGCACAAACACGTCTCAAATGCTGCAGAGGATATGGACTACACCAGTTGTGGTACCACCTACCAGAGGAATTTGCAGATTGTTCTTTTTCCCATACGCATAGACATACATTCTTCTACTCCCGGCATGTAAGTGCTTTACCACTTTTATTGGTCAGATTTGCAATTGCCTCTTTCACTTCTGGTTTATATGATTGAGGTCAGAGTGTTAAGTTTTATGGGTTAAATATAAGAGACTCACTGTTCCTTCTTGTTTTTCTTGTCATAAAGAGTACAGTACTGGAGTGGCAGAACTTAATGAATGGCGTCTTTAGCCTGACACCCAGAGCAGCACCTGCTGGCAGCTGGAAGTGACACTGCTGTAAACCTTCCAGTCCACGGTTAGGTAGGGTTTGCACTGGAGACTTGTTAACTCACTACCCTTCAAACACATGATAAATGTTCTTTTTTTTATGAAAACAAAAACAAAAACAAAACAACGCAATAAGGTGTTCTACACTAGCATCTTGTGTTCCATGTTTTGATTTCATCTGTGCTGTCAGCACTAAATAGCTATAATAATTAAAAAGCAATAAAGCTTTTCTATGTCTTTTTATTGAAATTGCCAAGATTTTACAGCTTTTTTATCTGCCCTGCCTGTACCTGTTAATCCCTAAAGTAAACATAGAAATTTGATTCATTCTTAAAAGTCTTGCATATGTCAAAAATAGCAACCATGTATTTCCAACCTGGAAACCAAAGACCTGCAAAGTCCAGAAGGGCTGTTTATGATGATTCCCGTGAGTTCACAAGCTTTGCTCATTACAAGTATTAAGATTCTGACTTCAAGAGAATTTCTTTTAAATTATAAAATGAGAACCATTTCATTCCTTAGTCCCTTAATGAAATACCTGTGAGACATGTGCGATACTTCTTAAAAACCTTCAAAATAAAGTGTGGTGATTTCTCTGGCAACACTTATAAATAAGTTCAGAAAAACCTGAAGACAGCTAAGGCAATGTGCTGCTTACCACCAGGTGGGAAACTTACTATACGACAATCTCATTTTGATAAAATGCTCGTGAATAGTCTTTTTACACCAAAAATTTATCATCATGCAAACAAGCATGGGATTTGATAAACAAAAATCCCTCAAATTAAGTTTCCTTGTTTTAACTCCATTGCTCTTAGAATTCATGTAGAACTTTGCGTAGGAAGCTATTTCCACATGACCAAAATGATACATGCACTGATCCAGTGTAGGTGATGTGGTTTAGATTATTCTATTTAAGACTCACAAATCACTTCAAAATATACATTCATTCGTTCAGTTAACTAAAATTGTATTCATCTCTTGCTATGTATCATGCACTATTCTAGGCACTTGGTATAAACCGATTAATAAAGCAAACATCTGCTGGGCACGGTGGCTCATGCCTGTAATCCCAGCACTTTGGGAGGCCAAGGCGGGCAGATCATGAGGTCAAGAGATCGAGACCATCCTGGCCAGGCTGGAAGTGGTGGTGTGTGCCTGTAGTCCCAGCTACTTGGGAGGCTGAGGCAGGAGAATTACTTGAAGCCAGGAGGCGGACATTGCAGTAAGCTGAGATCGTGCCACTGCGCTCTCTGCCTGGCGAAAGAATGAGATTCTGTCTCAAAAAAAAAAAAAAAAAACATCTCTCCACTCAAGGAGCTTTCATTCTAGTGGTGGAAGAGAGAAGGCATGCATTTAATAAACATAAAAATTGCATAAATTGTGTAATATATTGGAAGGGGCTAAATGTTATAGAATAAGAAATTTGGGAGATAGTTTGGAAAACAATTTGTCTAATAAGATAGCATGGCCAGTATAGGTCTCACTGAAAAGCTGGTATTTGGTCAAAGGCCTGAAAGAGACAAAAAATATCTATGAAGATATCTGTGGGAAGGTGCTGCATGTATAGCGCTTATCTTGCGCCAAGGTCAAAAAGCAGGAATATGACAGGCCTGTGAGAAGGCCTATTAGAATAACAGCAAGGTGGCCAGTGGGGCTAGAAGGGAATATATGAGGCGAAGAGACATACAAGGTGAAGCTGGTGGGTCACATGGGGTCTGGGAGGCCATCGCAGGGACTTCCTCTCTTTCTCTGCGTAAAAGAGGGTCCATTGCTGGCTTTAGGGAGAGGAGTGACATCATCAGATTTACATTTCAAAAGGATTTCTCTCCCTGCCTCAGGAGGAAGAGACTGCCAGGAGTCAAAGGAAGAGGACAGATGAGGTGAGACTCTATTGCAGAATTCAGGCAGATAGGATGGTGGCCTTGGCTGTAATGGTAACCATCCATTGTCAGGAATAGTCAATAACTAAGTGGCTTGATTGAGGGGGACGAAAGGGCTGACGCAAAGGTTTTCGCCTAGACTACCGTGATGAGGGGGTTGTTTAAATTGAGGTTAGAACGACTGTACATGGAAGAGGTTTGTGGAGGAAAATCAAGGACCTCTTTTTTGGGCATAATGAAAGCATGTCTAGTGCACATTCCAGTGGCAATGTCAAATATGCAGTTGTACATATAAGTCTGGAGTTAGGGACAAGGGAGATTTACTTTGGGAATTACGGACATATAGATATTACGCAAAGGCTTTGGGCTGGTTGAGAATACCGAGAATTGGCGCAAATGGAGAAGAAGAGATTATGAAGATCTGGGTCCTGGAGCACCGCAATGATGACAGGTGCGAAGAGGAGGCAGGACCAACGAAGACAGTTGAAAGGCAGAACGAAGGCCACAGAGGATAAACTAACAGGATGATCAAGAAAGTACAGTGTTGGTCGGGTGTGGTGACACATGCCCGTAATCCCAGCACTTTGGGAGGCCAAGGCGGGCGGATCACGAGGTCAGGAGTTCGAGATCAGCCTGACCAACATGGTGAAACCCTGTATCTACTAAAAATACAAAAATTAGCCAGGCGTGGTGGCTCGCGCCTGCAATTTCAGCTACTCAGGAGGCTGAGGCAGGAGAATTGCTTGAATCTGGGAGGCGGAGGTTGCAGTGAGCTGAGATCGCACCACTGCACTCCAGCCTGGGTGACAGAGCCGAGAAATACATCTCAAAAAAAATAAAATAAAATAAGTACAGTGTTCTAAAAACCAATTGAATACAGTGGAGAACATAATTTAGCTATACATGTGGCTCCAAAAGTTTAAGAATTTGGTTAAATTTCATAGAACTAGTAAGTGGTAGCAGTTGGGTGTAAAACCAGCTCTTTTGACTTCAAATTCTGGTTTCATCTACCAAATACTGGAAACCTGAACATAAGCTAGCTATAGTTGTGATAAATGTAATGAAATCTACGAACATGAGTTACAAAAGGAAAGCTTTTTCTTGTCAGCAATGAGAGATTTGACCACTTTTAGGCCATAAAAGTAAAAGCAATCCATGATTATTGAGAGTGATCTATTAATGATTGCTTAATATGAACACATTTCTACTTTTATCAGACTTTAAAATTGTTCCTGGTAGTGGTTTACTGATTGTTCTATTTAAAATCAATTAAGCCAGGCACAGTAGCTCACACCTGTAATCCCAGCACTTTGAGAGGTCAAAGCAAGTGGATCACCTGAAGTCAGGAGTTGGAGACAAGCCTGGTCAACATAGTAAAACCTCGTCTTTACTAAAAATACAAAAATTAGCCGGGTGTCATGGCGGGCGCCTGTAATCCCAGCTAATTGGAGGGCTGAGGCAGAAGAATCACTTGAACCTAGGAGGTAGAGGTTGCAGTGAGCAGAGGTTGTGCCATTGCACTCCAGCCTGGGCAACAAGAGTGCAACTCCAACTCAAAAATAAATAAATAAAGTAAGCGAAAATAAATTAGGACTATTTTTTTTTTAGAGGTAGTGTCTCACTCTGTTACCCAGGCCAAAGTACAGTGACACAGTGATGTGATCACAGCTAACTGCAGCCTTGAACTCCTGGCTTGTTGAGTAGCTGGGACAACAGGCGTGTGCGTGCATGCCTGGAGAACACATAAAGCAATATTTTAAGAAGCCTTAAAGTAGAAAAAAAGCAAAATATGAAGTCATTCCACAGAAGAGGAAAAAGATGTAGTACACAACTTATTTTTTTTTTATTTTCTTCTGTTTTATTGTAAGGTATGACAATAAATCTTAGCTTGATTATTTTATTACTACACAACAAATGTCCACAATGTATGATTATTATGACAGGTTTCAGATTGTAGCTTGTATTATTCCAGCAACATGACTAATGAAGCTGTCAACTTTTTTTTCTAAGTTTTTAAATTTATTTATTTAACTTTAGGTGCATACTATATCTGGCATTTCTCCCCATGTTATCCCTCCCCACCCTCCCTCTCCTCCCTCCCCATCCCCCAATGTCTCTCCCCTACCCCCCCCAACTGTCCCCTGTGTGTGATGCTCCCCTCCCTGAGTCCACGTGTTCTCATTGTTCAACAACCACCTATGAGTAGAGCATGCGGTGTTTGATTTTCTGTTTTTGTGTCAGTTTGCTGAGATTGATGGTTTCCAAATTCATCCAACTCCCTACAAAGGACATGAGCTCATCGTTGTTTATGGCTGCATAGTATTCCATGGTGTGTATGTACCATATTTTCATCCAGTCTGTCATTGATGGGCATTTGGGTTGGTTCCAGGTCTTTGCTATTGTACACAGGGCTGCAATGAACATACGTGTGCATGTGTCTTTATAGTAGAACGATTTATAGTTCCCTGGGTATATACCCAGTAATGGGGTTGCTGGGTCAAATGGAATTTCTATTTCTAGATCCTTGAGAAATTGCCACACTGTCTTCCATAGTGGTTGAACTAATTTACACTCCCACCAACTGTGTAAGAGTGTTCCTGTTACTTCTGTAGTTAATTTTAGTTCAAAGAAGAGAGTACCGTAGTGGAAATACTTGGCTGAAAACAGAAAATTTCCTGTGAAGTCCTCTTGTTCAGTGTTATCTAACTATCTAGGGGATTAGCAAGGAAAGACAGGAGATACGAATTTTCAAGACTCTGCTGTCTCCCCATTTTATTCAAAGAAGAATCATTCTTATCAATTGTATACAAAGAGCCTCTGGGTAAGATTATCTTTGACTAAAAGCCCTCACAAATAAATGGTATTTATTTAATTTTTTATTTTACTGATAAGAAAACTATGGACCCAAAAGCTATGTGACAGGATCAAGATCACGGCTGTTAAGGGTTAGACTGAAATTTACATCTTCATCTTATGATCCCAGGTCCAGTGTGTGTACCTGCTTGTGTGTGTGTGCTTGTGTGGCGTGTGTGCATGTGTGTGTGTGCACATGTCTCTATGATTCGCTATAGCACAATTCCTATCCCCCTGATACAAGAGGGAGGGGAATCCTCCCACAACATGGAAAAAGCCTTGAAATCCCATCTCAAAATATGCTTGTGAAGCTCTGGGCATCAGAGGACCCAGACCAATTTTATAGTCACTCAGCTGACCACAGTAATGGCACACTGAACTGAAATATTACCATTAGTGTCTCTTCAGAGACACTCAAACTTCTTTTTCTTTCTTTCTCTTTAGTTTACCCATTACTTCCAGAAACTTACTGGTTCTGAGTTTTTAAGATTCCTGCTAAAAATCATAACTAATATTTTTCAAATCTTAAGCTAGGTACCACTTGGTGTTTTATATATATTCTTATTCACATAAAAATATATATTATATTCTTATTTATATATTCTTTATTTATTCTTAAATAATTTACGTATTTTATTTATATATTCATATGTATACATATTCTTCATTCAAACTCACAGCAACCTTATGAAGTCAGTTTTAAAACTGCTTGTAGCTTAGAAACAAGGAAATGGAATCAGAGTGTTAAGTACCTTGTCCAAACTGCTACCACCAGAATTCTAACCTGAGAGTGACTCAAAGCTTGACATGTAAACACTACCTACATGTGGGAACATAGCCAGTCTGTTCATCCCAGGCCTTACCGTATGTCTCATGTTTTCTGAATTATTTCTTTCTAAGGATAATGATTTGTTTTTCATAGAATTTTAGACTTCGTCTGATATTTTCAGTAGGCACTACATCATGAAAACAGGCATCAAAATTCTCTTGCTGCTATAATGCATTCCACCAAAGCCTTTCCTTGACTATATAACTCATCTAAGAAACAAATGTGAGAAAAGTTTTTAACAGCTTATAATGGGATAACTTACAATTTCCCTACTTTGCCCTCATTTCTGGGTTACATTTAAAAACAGTTTTTACCTAAACCGAAACTAAATGGCAATGGAAAATTTAAGCTCCATAATAGGACTGAGGGTGAATATAGTTCTAACTCTGCTGATCTCAAATTATACCATCTTCACAAACATCTCTGCTCTCTAGGAAGAAGGTGTCCTAAAAGCACTCAGTTTATGCCTTCTAAGGGAACACAGAACCAGTCCACCATGTTGCACCTGGATTGTTTTCTGTACCAGAATACACTTCTTATCTGTAGAGAGCTAACACCACCCTCGGAATGCCATGCCGTTCTGAGAAATGATTCTTTCCACACTCTGCACTATAAGCTTTCAGTCAGGGTAACTACGGATTTATCTTATTCTGCCTACCTAGCCAACCAGGTTGGGACTGTTGATCAACCTGTGTCTCCTCATTAATCAGAATCTTGTCCTAAGATGTTAGAATTAGACTCCGTTATGAGCCACTCATAGTCCCATTCTGTTTGCAAAGCTGGCCGATGTGTGTTTTTGTAGCTACGTGGTCAGTATATTGTAATCATCCAATTGGTACCTCCTGGTCACTGCACAGAAAAAACCAATTCACTGAAACCACGGTATTGCAGTAGAGAAATCGTTCAATTAACACAGAGCTGGTAAAGTAGTTGGACTGGTGTTTATACTCAGATCAGTCTCCCCCAAGAACTGAGAGGCTAGGATTTTCATGGATAATTTGGTGGGCAGTGGGCTAGGAAACAGGTGCTGCTGAATGGTTGAAGGTGAAATCGCAGGGATGTGGAGGATGGTCGTCATGCACTGCGTCCACCTCTGGATGGGGGCCACAGGACTGGCTCAGTCCTGCTCTGGATGGAATCACTCAGTTGCCAGAGTGCAGAAGTTGGAAAATTATCTCAAAAGACCAATCTTGCCAGGCTCGGTAGCTCACACCTGTCTGTAATCCCAGCACTTTGGGAGGCCAAGGTAGGTGCATCGCTTGAAGTCAGGAGTTCAAGACCAATCTGGCCAACCTGGTGAAACCCCATCTCTACTAAAAATACAAAAATTAACTGGGCACAGTGGCACGTGCCTGCAATCCCAGCTATTCAGGAGGCTGAAGCATGAAAATTACTTGAACTTGGGAGGCAGAGATTGCAGCCTGCAATCCAGCCTGGGCAACTGAATGAGACTTTGTCTCAACAATGAATAAACACATAAATACATAAATCTTAGGTTTCACAAAAGTGATATTATCTATAGGAACAGTTGGTGAAGTCACAGACCTTGCGACCTCTGACCGCATGACTACCTGAACAGCCAGGGGGTTATATAATATAAAGGCAAACTAGGGACAAATGGCTGGTTATCATTTAGCTACACCTCCATTTTGGCAGAATTCAAGCCTCTCCCATAATCTTAATCTCATGGCCATTCACTGGTTTTACTAAAGCAATTTCCATCCCTGAACAAGGAGGGGATCGGTTTTAGGGAGGAACTACTATCATCATAGCTTTAAACTTAAGTCAAACTAAATTCCTCCCAAGGTTAGCTTGGCTTAAACCCAGGAATGAGCAAGGACAGCCAGTCTGTGAGGCTAAAAGCAAGATGGAGTCAGCCACGCTATACGTCTCTTGCTGTCATAATCTTTTGCAAAGGTGGTTTCAATACCACTGTGTAGAGAACTTGTGTCTGAAAAAAATAAAATCAATCAGAAAGAAGAGACTGAAATGAGGGAACCTGTGAATTCTGGCAGCTTCCAAGTGCTTGAGGCCAGCCGCACCCTTGCCGTCTTTCAGCTTTGAAAGCAGCATATAGAACAGTCAGAGTAGTGCCTGCTGGGAGTCCCCTGTTGACCCCTCAGATTCCTCCCTGAGCTTCACAGGGAGGAGGACTGCAAGCAGAAGTTGAAGGAATGTTTTTTTTTTATAAGGAAAATTCTGAGACTTTCGGTTATGAGTGTGAGAGGGTGGGAAAGAAGAGAGGCCACCCCACTTACATCCTGAGAGTTTCTGGTTCGCAGCAATTTGTCAAGTCAGAGCCTAAGTTTGTAATTTGGCAACAGCAGCACTGGGAAGGGCCCCAAAACCTACATTGTTGACATTGACAGCAGGACTCAAAGGGAAGTGTCTTTAAATGGGTGCATATAGAAGACAGAATTGTTACTGGAATGATCTGAAATACCTTAGAGACTTCCTGAAATAATTTTCATAATGGAGGGTAATGGGGACTAGAAGAGCTGCTTTTGTTAATGTAAATAAAACTATACAACATAGCTTGTTAAGTTAATGGGTTTGCTCCCATTGAAAACCGGTAAAACACAGGTTACAATAGTTTAATTTCATTTTCTGTTTTAAAAATTGTTTTTCACGAAATTATATGTAATCATGGTTTAAAAAGATCGAAATATATAGAAAGTTTCCTAAATAAAACTATATTCTCTTCTTCTGGTCTCACTTCTCAGAAATAGCCAAATAGCCTCTTTTTAATATTTTATCATTTCTGCTCTATATTTAAATAATAAAGTTTTTTTTTCACTTCAAGCATAATTTATTGATTTCTTGCTATGATTCTCTCTACCTCCTCTACACATTTTAGTGTATGGCTTCTCTATTGGTAATCTTTTAGCTTTAAACAATATATTAATACTAAAATCGCTGTTTTTCTTCCATCATTACTGACACTGTGTCTTCATACCTCACTTCTTCAGATGAGAAGATAGATGCCTCTGCACTTCCAATCTCCAATTTCCTTCCTGTCTCCCACCTTGTGGCAAGTTTGCTACTACTATAAAATGGGAAGGAGCTTGCAGAGAGTCTTGCAGAATGTAGTCTAGTAAAAAGGAATAGAGAATGACCTGAACAAATAACATGAGTAACACAATTTAGCAAGATTGTCGTTGCTTCTACGCTTTTCCTGTAGTTAAAACTTGGAAATGCAATATAAGTTTGTTTTTTAAGATGTGTTTATATTGATAATTACCAATTAAAATATCATTGCATGATTTTTAATTCATGTCTGTGATCTTATGTTTGCATTTCTTTTCACTTAAAATCTTAATTCTAATAACATTAACATTTTTATAGACTACTGAGTTGTATTTGCGTTATCCTACAATATATTTAACGTTGCTAAAGAATTAAACCATTGAATGAAATTCAACATTTATTTATGACTCTATGTGCCCCTAAAATATATTCTGCAAAAGGAGTACAGTCAGAAGAATCTTATATATTATACAAAGTCACTTGAAGAAATTATTTTTTCTGTATAGACCAACTAGATATGCAGTAGCTTCAACCATTTCAAATATCAAATTGCGTCTCTAATATTTCTGAATTTAGAGTATGTTTTCTAGCTTAACACATATGTTTTACATATTAAAAAATTTATGTAATTTACAAAAAATTACATAATTTTTGAACATGTAAACTATATATGTTTACAAGCTTGAAAAAATATATGAAATATATATAAATTCTCATAAGTCTGACTTCCATTCCTTTTCCCTTTTCCCTTTCACCTGTAGACAATCATTCCTTTTTTTTCCCTTGAGACAAAGTCTGGCTCTGTCACTCAGGCTAGAGTGCAGTGGCATGATTTTAGCTCACTGCAACCTCTACCTCCTGGGCTCAATCCATCCTCCCACCTCAGCTTCCCAAGTAGCTGAAACTACAGGTGCATGCTACCATGCCTGGCTAATTTTTTGTATTTTTGGTAGAGACAGGGTTTCACCAAGTTGCCCAAGATGATTTAGAACCTTTGAGCTCAAGTGATCCACCTACCTGAGCCTCCCAAAATGCTGGGATTGCAGGCACGAGCCACCGTGCTGGTTTGTTTTTATCTTTCTAGTGTTTATTTTTGCAAATATACATTCTAATCTATAATATTCCTACCTCCTTCTCACACAAAGGTGGTATACAATATATAGTCTTCTGCACCTAGTTTGTCTCGCCTAATACTAACAAACCATCCAGGAGATCACGCCGCTTTACTAGATGGCGACTTGTGACTTTCCATCTTTCTTTTTATATGTCCTGCTGATTTATTAGAAGAAACTGGGATCATTCATTCAACATGTGCCCTGTTGATGGTCATTTGGGTTGTTTCTAAGTATTTTTCTATTTAATATCTTACAACAATTAACTTTACATATATGTCATTTTATGTTTTTTTCTAGTAGATTTTTGAAATCCATTTTTAGAAGGGAGATTGCTAAATCTAAGAGCTATTGCATATATAATTTTGTTAGGTGTTGCCAAATTTTCTTTTATCCGGACTGTAGTCTTTGCATTTTTATCAGCAACATATGAAGACGCCAGCCTTTTCCTCCATCTAGCTCGCTCTCCTATATTTAGGGAAGGAATTCTTAAAAGGTTTTGGAATACAAATAGCACCCTTCCCTGTTTTGTCAATTTTCCTCTACTATTACTTTCATTTGGCAATTTCAGTGAAGATTTGCAAGTAGGACCAAGTTACTCTTGTGGAATCAGAAAGTCTTTGTGTTCCTAATGCCTGGCATTCCCTTCTGACAGCATTGAGTCAAATGTAATAGAAGACACACAGTGTTTCTATTACTCAGAGAGACCTTTTGTACCCATGCAAATGCTATACAAGATCAAATAAATAATTAGCAATAAAATTGTCTTTCCTGGTTGCTTACATGCATAAACATTTGGCATATTTTATTTACATCTGGGGTGCTCTTAGGAAAATATGTTAGTATAAAAGCACTGGAAATTAAGTTTGAGGCCAATGTGAAAAATCGGAAGTCTTTGTCAGTTTCCCTTCTTTTTCAGTTGGCCTGGAATCTTATTTCCATCTCATTGGGAATTACTAGCGTGAAGGAAAACATCAAGAAACCATAACCTGCTACTCACTTCCTCAAAGAGTAGAATAGAAATGGAACAAAAAATGGAAACATCAGGATTACATTGGTTTCCTTTTCTGTTATTATCCTTTCTTTCATACCTTTTTTGTTTTTGTGACAGAGTTTTGCTCTTGTTGCCTAGGCTGGAGTGTAATGGCTCAATCTTGTCTCACTGCAACCTCTGCCTCTTGGATTCAAGCGATTCTCCTGCCTCAGCCTCCCGAGTAGCTGGGATTACAAGTGGCCACCACCGTACCCAACGAATTTTTGTATTTTTAGTAGAGACAGGGTTTCACCATGTTGGCCAGGCTGGTCTTGAACTCCTGACCTCAAGCGATCCACCTGCCTCAGCCTCCCGAAGTGCTGGGATTACAGGTGTTCTTTCATAACTTTTTATACTTGTCTTGCCTTAATGTGTATTTTCTATTTTATTTTATTTGAAGTTTTATTTTTTTCTCATCTCAGCTATTTATTTTAAAGTGACCAACCTGATCATTAATGTACCTCAGCAAATGCTTTTACCTCTGCTTTATAACTCAGTTGAATAAATGGATATGGGATTAAAAATTGATTTGCATTTGTTAAATTCCCATATAAATAAAAACAAATGGGAAACAAAGTTTTTAACTAACATTTATATTTTTTTGCTATATAATTTTGCCAAATTTTTCTCAATTCAATTGTAGAGATCTTGAGTTGCAAGAGAGTTTAGCGATCAAGTATTCCAGAGACTGCATTTGGAGATAAGGAAATTAATTGTCATATACAATTCTGGAAGAATATCAGTCTGACTTGCATCAAAGAAATGGTTCATGGTAAGACTGGGCTGACATGTTTCCCAACTTTTAAATTTAGTGTTTTTAGTGTTTTCTTCTTTTTTCTTTTTTTTTTGAGATGGAGTCTTGCTCTGTTGCCCAGGCTGGAGTGCAGTGATGCAATCTTGGCTCACTGCAACCTCCGCCCCCCGGTTCAAGTGATTCTCCTGCCTCAGTCTCCCGAATAGCTGGGGCTTCAGGCGTGTGCCACCATGACCAGCTAATTTTTTGTATTTTTAAAAGAGACGGGGTTTCATCGTGTTAGCCAAGATGGTCTCAATCTCCTGACCTTGTGATCAGCCCTCTTTGGCCTTCCAAAGTGCTGGGATCACAGGCGTGAGCCACTGCGCTGGGCCCAATGTTTTTTCCATGAAATCAGGTGACATTTTAAAATCTGTGATGTGTTATTGTTGCCATTGTTAGCAGGAAGTAAAGAATAGTCAGAAGATTATTCTGCTTTGGAGTTCTGCCTTTATTATTTTACTTTTATTATTATTTTATTATTATTACTATTATATATATTATTACTATTACATATATATTATTATTTATTATTTTACTTTGGGGTTAGAGGCCAAGTAGTTGCCCTTGCTGTGATTTAGTTAATTCTGGCCAAGTTTTCCCAGGAATCTATTGTATGAAGCATTGATAAACTTCCATGCAGGCAGCTTCATCTAAGAAAACAAAACAAATGAATTTAGGTTTAGCCCAATCATGAAAGCTTGGTCAAAATAAGGAGCAGATTTCAATTTAGCAAGGTGCTTGGCCTGTAGATGGGTCTGTTTGTTCCACCTTATGGATTTATGTTTGATTTCCTAAATAAATAGATTCACTCTGTTAAAACTTTATATGATATTGGGGGGGAAATGTAATTCTTTGGTACCATTTTACCAGAGTGTTAACTTGAAAAAAATGAACGAAATTTCTAATTCTCTGCATGGCGAAGCTCTGGCAGTTTGAATCAGCACTCCAGGGGAGTGAGGGGACCCAGAAATGGCAGATCTTGGCAGCCATGTTGTTGTTTCCCGGTGAAACTGCTCTGTCAGCAGGAGAAAGCAGTGCCGGCTGGGTGTGATTACATGCAGCCAAAGAACAGTGATGCTTAATGGGAATAGTTATAATTCATTAGAAAAGACAAGTAGAGAAAATGGCTAGTGCAGTGTGCAGCTTGACTGGGTTTGTAAAGTCTCCTGGGACCCTTCAGAAATACTTTGGGGAAGGTAGAGATGGGGAGGGAATTCTGAAGACTGAGGCTCTGCTGTATCCAGGGTGCAAAGTTTTCATGGACATAATTTCGTATCTTCTATATAGCCACTGCGCATTCTTATTTAGTAGCAGCCAAATACCATGAATGAGATACATCAAAAGTCTTTCTCTTACCATTACATAATCACAACGGTAATCTGAAAGCAGTTACTTTTTTGTGGGAGAGGACAGAGCCTCTCTCAGTTCCCCAGGTTGGAGTGCAGTGGTGCCATCTCGACTCACTGCAACCACTGCCTCCTGGGTTCAAGCAATTCTCGTGCCTCAGCCTCCCGAGTAGCTGAGATTACAGGCATGCATCACCACACCCGGCTAGTGTTTGCAGTTTTGGGAGAGAAGCAGTTTTACCATGTTGGCCAGGCTGGTCTTGCACGCCTGAGCTCAGATGATTCACTTGCCTCGGCCTCCCAAAATGCTGGGATTACAGGCATGAGCCACTGTGCCCTGCTTAAAGGTAGTTATAATCAATATAACCAGAGTTTTTACTGAAAATGAATGAAACAGAGAAGATAAATATATTGTACTTTAAGCTTCTCCATTCTTTAAAGGTGCCAAATTTATGGAAGCAGATACCTTTACAAAGACATTTTATCTCAATTCTTTTTTCTTTATCAATCTCTAAACCAGTGAAGCTGAAATCACTTGAACTTTCTAGTACATCTATCCGTATACTGATTGCTATAAAATAACACTTTAATAGTTTAGTAAGAAAAGTGAAAAGGAATAATGTAGTGAAAAAGAGTAAGGAGTTGCATCTGGACATATAAAAATATATAGTGACAGTGACAAAAAAGGTGGGGGGACAAAATCTTTGCTTAGCCAGCAAGCTCTCAGAGTCAGTCATCTACTGCTGTGTAACAAATCGCCCCGAATCTTAGCAGCTTAAAAGAACAAAGGCTCCTCACCTCACCATGTCTGTGGGTCAGGAATGTGACATGGCTTGGCTGGGCTTCTCTTGGTTCAGGATCTCTCATAAGCTTGTAATCAACATTTTGGTCCAAGTTTCAGTCATCTCCAGATTTGAGAAGGGGAGATCTGCTTGCTGGTGCATTCACATGGCTGTTGGCTGGCCTCCATCCCTGGCCATATGGGCCCCTACGAAAGCCTGCTTCATGACACAGCCGCTGGTTGTCCTCACAGAGTGATCAAGGGTAAGTAAAAGAGAACAACCAAGATATAAACCACTTTTGTTTTGTAATCTAACCTTGGGAATGCCCCCATCACCTCTGCTGCATTCTAGGTTCAGCCTGCACTCAAAGGGAGGGGATTTCATTGGGGCCTATCTTAGAGGTTGCCAACCACCATCTCTAAGACAGGAAAGCTTTGGATCAAGGGTTAAATATTGGGGTTTTGAATTATTGTGCAGTTTGATATTTGGGCACCTTAATCATAATCTCCCTTGACACTCTCTTTCATTGTTAAAATCACACAGGTTAGTTGGAATCATCGGTTTTGAATTCTACCATCTCTTTTCTGGCTAATAATAATTGCCTCCTAAATGTTGTAGAAGCAGCTCAACTAGTAAACCCTGTTAGTTCAACATTCACACGGTCCCAGAGTGAATTTTTTGAAACATAAACCAGATCATCCTTTACCTTTCAACCTTTGCTCCTATCGCTTGTTTAAGGACCCTTCACTGGATTCCTATTGGTCTTAAGACAGTCGAAGAAATTTTAACATTGCTTATATATTTCCGTGTGGCCTTGGCACGGACCACCTTCTCAGCCTCACGTAACAGCAACTTCCTTGCAGGCTCTGTGCCAGCCAAATCATATGGGTCTCTATGCTTTCCTTGACCTGCCTTTCTCATTTCAGTATTGAGTGTCTGCACATGTGATTTTCTCTGCCTGGGATGCTCTTTGTCTCCTTACCCTCAATCCATGCCCCTAACTTCTTCAGCAGTTATCATAGTTATTATTTGCATCTGTTAAGTGGAAAATTTTCCACTAATGCAGCACTTGCCTGGGAGATCTCAAAACTAGATTAATCACAACTAGTTCTAACCAGTTGAAGCTCATAAAAGACTGTGAATTTGTCTTTTCTTTTTTTTTCGAGATGGAGTTTCGCTCTGTTACCTAGGCTGGAGTGCTGTAGGATGAGCTTGGCTCACTGCAGCCTCTGCCTCCTAGATTCCAGCGATTCTCCTGCCTCAGCCTCTGGAGTAGCTGAGATTACAGGAGTACACCACCACATCAGCTTTTATTTTTTTTGTATTTTTAGTAGAGACAAGGTTTCACCATATTGGCCAGGCTGGTCTTGAACCTGATCTCAGGTAATCCGCCCTACCTCCGCCTCCCAAAGTCCTGGGATTATAGGCGTGAGCCACCACACCTGGCCAAAAGACCATGAACTTTGAATAACCTGAGTATACCAAACCTTTACTGGACCTAAGTGAAGATTCTTTACCAAACAATAAACTGTAAGATTTGTTTTATCCAACTATGTAAAGACCTCGGACTCATTCAACTTAACTAGAGAGCTCCTTTTAAATTCTTACTTAGAACGTTACCAAGAATTTCCCTGTCTAGCACGTAAAAATCTGTAACGTTTCCCAGTTCCTTTTATTCTCTAGACCCTTACTTAAGAGGCCTTTGTCTACGTAACTGTGTGATTGATATCTTTCTCTGCCACTAGACTTCAAGCTTTCAGGAAGTAGTATGTCTGTGCTTACCATGGTATCTCCCCCAACACTTAGCAGCCTGCCATTAAATGAATGACCTCCCAGCACATAACTGTTGAGTAAATAAATAAATAACCTTTGATTTCACGACTTCATATTAAAAACCAGGAAAGTACATGTTGTGAACTTACTTTTTTCTTTTCTAGTTGTTTAGTTCTTAGATTTTTGGGCAGTGGCTGATATTTTTGACATAATACAGACGACTCTATCTTAATTGCTGTATTAGTATGTGCTTACCAGTTGCCAAAGGAATTTAATGATTTGGAGAAAGGCTATTTGTCCTCCCCTTTCTTCTGACATTACCAATAATTTGCTTGGCCAGCTGTACAATACTGTCGATGTGTACAGAAAATTCTTTTCTGAAAAGCACAGGTGATCACGTTACATCCTGCAGCCTGAGATCTGATTACTCTTATTATAGTAGCCTGAAAAGTTACAAATGTCATTAGTAGTCATTACATTACTCAGCTTGGCTTTCTAAAGGAGCTCTGGTATTCAACTCAGCAATCTCTCATGGCTGTAAAGTCCAGAATTTGAACTTGCATTTTCATGGGGCTGCATATTCTTTGATAGAATCTGTGTTTACTGCTCTAAAAATGACTCAGGAATGAACACAGAACCTGAACCTAGGAATTCTAATGGAAATTCATGGAAATCCAAGTCTTGGAATTAGGTGTGTGTGAGCATTGGCATATTCAAATCGCCCTCTCCACCCCATCCACTACCCTTCTATTTTGCTGTGTTCAAGCAATTTAATTCTGCATCTAATTTTAATTTGTAAACCATATCCCTTCCTGCAGTTGTAAACCATGTGTTAGCACTTAACCAGCAGGAGGGGGTTGCCTAAGGTAAGAGGATTGATAGCATAACCCAGGCATCTTAAAAATGGCTTTGTGGGATTTGGCGCCACTAGCTGAGGCTTTATGTCCACGGGTCCAAGCTGTCTGTCCAGGGCTTAGGGAGACTCGGGCAGTGAATACAGAGAAGCTTTTATTCCTATTACTTGGTGTTGATATTTCAGGAATATTTGCATGGTGAGGGGCTGTGTAAGCAACTCAGCATATTCACAATTAGCTTTCTTAGAAGGAGCAGGAAGAATAAGTGGACTTGAAAATGTGATTAAAACCATTTAAAATTGTATTCAATTGTGATGGTAACGAGTAAAGTAAAATAAATAATTTGGAAAAACACAAATATGTCTACAACATAAATGCTACTCTTTCTAACTAGCTATAATTTATAGTATTAGAAATTAAGAAAAATCCATTTTACCTAGAAGTTATTCTAACATGAACAACACGGAGAAACTTTGATTTTAAGATCGATACGTAGGACAAAAATCACATACAACTAAAATAACCCTTGAATGTCCCTAAAATAGTTGTAAAGTTAAACAATTCATTTTGTTTGTGCCAAATGGTAAAGAGAAAATTAAAATTATTTCCAAAATCTTTCCATATTTTTCTTCTTCCTTGAATCACCTTTTCAGATTTAAGTGTATTCCTTATTAATATAAACAATGTAACCCACCACTGGTGACATTCTAAGGGTAAATAGTGTGTTACATTTACTCTAAGATGTGTATTTTTCACATTCTAGCATCTCTGCAACTAAGACGTGTCTTATTATTCAAGGTATTTTACAATTATTATGGTGAGGATTTCCTTCCTTCCTTCCTTCCTTCCTTCCTTCCTTCTTTCTTTTTCTTTCTTTCTTTCTTTCTCTTTCTTTCTTCTTCATTCTCTTTCTTCTTTCTTTCTCTTTCTTTTTCTTTCTTTCTCTACTTCAATGATGGTTTGTCTTGACATTACTTCTTAGCTAGGAAGTAATTAATTACTTCGATAGAAGAAATTAATTACTTCTTAGGAAGAAATATAGTAGGTAAATTCACATATGGTAAATATATAAGTAAATGCTATGAATCCACAAGAAATAAACGCCATGATTTTGTACGTAGTTTTCTGAGACACTCACAACTTAACTTTGACTCACAGCATTGGACCTAAAGCATTGGATTATATGCTTTATGAATAGATACATTCTTGACTCATTCATATCGACTAATATTTATTGAGTTCCTGTTGTATGTTTGACATTGTTGATGGTGCCATGCTTAGAGCAGCAAACAAATCAGGTAAAGCCTCTGACTTGTAGAAATTTTTTTCTATGATTAATAAGGAAAACCAGGACTTAAATCACTTAAATTGGTATGTCATGTTTCCAAATACGTAGTCTGAGGATATAAACTTTGTTCTTGGGTCACATGTTTATAATGCCCTAAATCCAAGTGAAAAATAAGTAAAGCTTAGCTATTGTTTTTAAAAGAATATACTATTCTTCTTTTCTTAGAAATAGATATTCGCTACAAGCTAAATTCTCAAAATTTGAATGTAAAGTAGATAATACAGCATAGAGCCATCACTCTAACAGTTCTGTGGCACCAGGCATATTATTATTATCTTGTACTCATCTTAAAACAGGATTTCCTTTTTCAAATGGTTCTGGTGAGGATTAAAGGAGACCATGTAGCTATATCGTTGTGTGAATTCAATAAAGTAAATAATAATACCATTTAACTTTATTTTGCAAATTGATCAAAAGTGAAGAATAGGCCGGGCATGGTGACTCAAGCCTGTAATCCCAGCACTTTGGAAGGCTGAGGCAGGCAGATCACCTGACGTTAGCAGTTTGAGACCAGCCTGGCCAACACAGTGAAACCCCGTCTCTACTAAAAATACAAAATTAGCCGGGCATGGTGGCACATGCCTGTAATCCCAGCTACTTGCTTGGGAGGCTGAAGCAGGAGAATCGATTGAACCCAGGAGGTGGAGGTGGCACTAACGGGAGATCGCACCATTGCAGTCCAGCCTGCGCAACAGAGTGAGACTGTCTCAAAAATAAATAAATAAAAAGTGAAGAACAACTTATGCTGTAATTTTTTTTGGACCAAGATTTAGAGTCCTTTAAAACATTAATGAGGTATATGTTGTCAGCTTAAAACAAAACAAAAAAAGGGAGAAAATTTAAATAAATTTTTCTCCAATGGATAAAATCTAGACAGAAATTAAGAGAAATTTTTAACTAAACAAGTTTGCTAATGACTGGTCTTGAAAGGAAATCACAAGTGACAATTAGAGTATCTCTTCTTTTCAAACTCTCTGGAAAAGAAAGATTATTGATAAAACATACCCCCCTATAATAATTCATTTAAATGTTTAAAATACATTTTAATTTTTTATATACCTTTCTTAGGATATCTTGATGCTACCGTTGGGCAAGGACTGCCTAATATTACTTAAAAGCAGATCCTAGCATGTGAGTTATAACTTGATTCTTCTTCTCTTTTGTTAAAAAATGAATAAACTTTATAACTGATCTAATTATAGAAATATTATATTATTAATTTCATGTAACAATAGCATATGTACATTATGAAAAATCAAGGGCAACATTCAAAGTCAAAAGAGAAGTCAGCTAAACATTTTAATGTTTTTTATGTTATGAATTCAAGTCAGTGTACATGAAAAGTATACTATAAAATGGAATTGTTATCAATGAACTTTATATCATTTAACTGTCAAGCACTCAAATTCCTTCAGAGGAAATACAAAAGATAAGAGTACATAATTGACTTAATATTTCAAACGAACTCATTCTTACTTATGTTTATTTACCTTAAAATTTTGGAACTGAGTGTATCTTCAGATTTAGAATGAGAATCCAGTTAAATAAAGCACTTTTATAAAGCGTTGTATCATGCTGAGTGTGTGTGTTGCTTGTGTTTAAATAAATGCATGCTTTATAACATTTAATAATTTTAAATGTTGCCATCAATGCCCTGTGGCTAGCATGAATTAGTGTTCAAGCATTCTAGAGGGCTTTTATTTTAATAAACAAATACATTTGCAATTTAATGAGAAATATATTTTTAAATAAAAATAATTTAGTGGCTTACCGTTATCTAAAAGAATGTAAGTAACACATTTTTATGTCAGCAATGTAGAAGATATAATGGATATGATAGAAAATGGTCAAAATTCCAGGACTAAGAGTAAAGAAAAAGAAAAACTTGTTACGTAATGGGGTACCATCATACATAGGGATACAGTCTCCTACTCCTAGTACTAGTACTACTGCTAAGTATTTACTAAATGTCAGGTACTATGCTAAAGTCATTGTATGAATTATTTCACTTATCCTTAGCACAACAATATCAGGTAGGGAATATTATACAAATTATATAGCTGAAAAAATTGAAGCTTAGGAAATTTGATTTTCCCATGGTTACTCTTCTAGTAGGCTGGAATTTAATCCTCTAAGTTCTGAAAACTTTCTACTTAATTATAAGCAGGATTTTAAAATTAAAATGTAGTTATTATTATTTTTCATCATATGATATGTCATAATAAATTGCCCCAATCCTCATTTTTGAACATTTAGCTTGCTATAATCAAATTTTTAAAAATAATGCTGCTTTGAATCTCTTCATACATACATACATTTAAAAACATCACACTTCTGAATTTCAATATGTATCATAAAACTACTGCAATCAAAACAGCATCGTACTGGCGTAAAACAGACACATCAACCAAAGAAACAAGAAAGTCCAGTATTAAACCCAACTACTTAGGGTCAATTGATTGTTAACACAGGTACCAAGAACACACAATGGGAGAAAGGCAATTACTTCAAGAAATGGTGTTGGAAAAAGTGGATAGCCACTTGCAGAAGAATAAAATTGGACCTTTATCTCATACCACACACTCATGTCAACTCAAAATGGATAAAGGACTTTTAATATAAAACCTGTAACTAGGACTTTTAGAAGAAAACATAGAGAAAATCTTCACAACATTGGTCTGGGCAATGATTTCTTGGCTAGGATCCTAAAAGCACAAAAAACAAAAACAAAAATTGACAAATGGGATGGCATTAAATTAAGATGTTTCTCTACAGCAAAGAAAACAATTATCATGGTGAAGAGATAATCCATGGACTGGAAGAGAATATTCCAAACCATATATCTGGCAAGGGGTTAGATCCATAATACACGAGGCATTCAAATTTAAACAATTCAATAGCAAGAAAAGAAACAACCTGATTCAAAAATGGATAAAGGATTTCAGCAAATGTTTTCCAAAAGAAGATATACAAATGACCAAAATACACATGAAAAATGTTCAACATCTCTAATCATAAGGTAAATGCAAATTTAAACTACATTAAGATATCACATCATACCAGTTAAAATGACGATTATCAAAAAAACAAAAATAAAAACCAATGAGAAGTGTTGGTGAGGATGTGCAGAAAAAAGAGAGCCCTTGTATACTGTTGATGGGAATGTAAATAATTAGCATAAGCATTTTGGAAAATAGTATAGAGGTTCCTCAAAATACTAAAAAGAAATTCACCATATGATCCAGCAATCTCACTTCTGGGTATACAACCAAAGGAACTGAAAATTGCCTTGTCAGACATTTACCATCTCATGTTCACTCCAACATTATTCCCAATAACTAAGACTTGGAAGCAACTTCAGTGTTCAATAGATGAATGGATGAAAATAAATGTGGTATATATAAACAATGGAAAGTTATTCATACTTAAAAAGGAAGGGAATTCTGCTATTCCTGACAACATACATGAAACTGAAGGACATTATGTAAGTGAAATAAGGGAGGCACAGAAAGAGAAATACTGTATGATCTCATTTATACACGGAATCTAAAAACACGGAATTTCGTAGAAACAGAGAATAAAAATGTGGTTACTGGAGGTTGGGAGAGTGGGAGAGGAACAGAGAAAGGAGACAAGTTTATTAAAGTTTACGAAGTTTTAGTTAGACTAGAGGAATAAGTTTTAGTGATTCTATCGTATCGCATGGAGACCACAGTTGTTAATGTGTTGTATATTTCAAAATCACCAAAAAGAATAGATTCTTAACATTCTCACTATCAAAAAATGATAAATTATTGAGATGGTAGATATATTAATTACTTGATGTAATTTTTCTACAATATATTCGAAGACCTAAACATCACACTGTGGATTTGGATACCAGCATGGCCAACATGGTGAAACCCTGTCTATACTAAAAATACAAAAATTAGCCAGGCATGGTGGCAGGCGCTTGTAATCTCAGCTACTTGGGAGTCTGAGGCAGGAGAATCACTTGAACCCAGGGGGTAGAGGTTGCAGTGAGCCAAGATTGTGCCATCACACTCCAGCCTGAGCGACAAGAACCAAACTCCTTCTCAAAAAACACAAAAAACAAAAACCTTCACATTGTATCCCACAGACATACATAATTAGTATTAGTCTATTAAAAATAAATAAATATGTAAATGAGAATTCTAGAAATACAATTATTGATTAAAAGTTTACAAGCATTGTTAAATTATTGATGAAATTATTTCCATAAAGTTTACATCAGATCATACACTCATGAGCATTGTGTAGTTCTGAAGGCAAAGAACAGAAAACATTCTTAGCTAAATAAAACAGGACTTATTTCAAGCCATTAAAATTTTTATGGATCCCCAAAACAGCCATCAAGAAACAATAATAATTTAAAAAAAAAAACAGAGCAAAGATGGCTGGGAAAATGGTTTCTGGACCTGGAGCTTTTTGGACTAAAGCTTTTCCATCCATCTCTCAGGGAGCTGCAAAACATCTCATGTCTATTTCTTGTAGCTGCTATTCACTGACTGTCTTCCATTTTTATTTACTTTGTTTACATATAAACAAAGTAAAATGTTAATCTATTCCAAAGATTCATGAAATTATACATCTTGTACTCACCTACTTTTGAAGAATTTAAGTTTATTTTAATTCAAATTCACAAGAATGAAAATATAAAAGTTTCAGTCAAATGGATGGATTGGGTCTCTTTGGCACAGGTGTGAACTTGTGATCCCATTTGCCGTAGTTGGAAGGGTGTGTTTCCATGCTCAAAAAAGAAAGTAATGTAAATGGAAAAATCAAGCCCAGAAGTTTCAGCAGAAACCAAAGACAAACATATCTAGTATAGTACGAGAACATTCATGTTACTATCACTAGATTTTCTTTATCAGTTAGCTTTACTAAATAAACATGACATCTCATGGTTTTAAAATTTGAATTTTCGTAAGCATAATTTTACATCATGTATGTCTCACTCATTTGCTTTGCATCTGTGACCGTTCTGTTCATGTCCACTGTTCGTCTCTTTAGTTGTTAATTTTTTCTTACTGCTTTTTCTATATTAAAAATATAATATATTAAGTGTATTAATCTTTTTTCTTATTGTTCATATTCTTTTTCATTTGGCCATCTGCCTTTTCATTATATGATTATTTTTGACACATTACACTTTGAAGTTTAATATAGTCAAAGCCACCCATTCTTTTGTCTTGTCTTTTCTTTTTGCTTCGTTTGTGTTAAAATTGAAAATATTCTTCACCATTTCAAGGTTATTAAATCTTCAACTGTGTTTATTTTATAAAATTTTCAAAAATTACATTTAATTCCTTAATATACTGAAATTCAGCTTGAGAAATTATGTGAAGTTCCAGATATTATCTTTTCTCATTTAGGTAACTTTTTAGATATTATTTTTTCCTCATTTAGCTAATACTCACAACACCTGTTCTACCAGAACGATTATAAAAATTAGGAAAGGTGCTGTGAATATTGTTGATTTATATTTGGCAATTTTAAAAATTATTCTTGTTCTAAATTAAAAATCCATTAAACATTTTATTCCAGGTGCATTCAAGGGTTTCACAATATGATTACCTTTTTAAAAATCACTTTTTAAAAACACTGTGAAGAAAATATTGAACAGATGGCTGGCTGTTGGTAGGGAGTTAGGAACTACTGGAATAGTCCAAGTAAGAATTGTGCATTTCTGGACTAAGGTTCAGTGGTGTACAGAATAATTGAAATGTTAGCAGGATAAGAAGTGAACATCTTCAGGACTGTGCGATTATGTTTAGAAAAGGAGAGGAAGCGACGTTCAGGAACATGAGATGAATCGAGATTTATGGCTTTGGATGTTAAGTGGATCAAGGGTGTTATCCCTTGGGAAAAAGATGATAAGTTATCTGTAGTCATGGATGGGCTTGGGTCTATGAGAGGAGCAGAAGACAGATATGTAGGTTTGGGATGTCTAAGCTGGAGCTAAAGAGTGGGTATCAGCGCATCTGAGCAGATGTAAACATCATTCACGTGCCTGAGATTCCTTCAAAGATTGTGAAGGAATCCTAAGTATTCTGAAGAGAAGAAAGCCAGAAAGCTAAGGATGTGTCTCAGAAGGATACGGGCATTGGGAGTTTAAGCAGATTAAGAGATTCTTAAATAAATAAATAGGATATTACTGTAATAAAGACAGAAATCCAAATGAGAGTAGGATCATAAAACTGAATGGAGACTGAAGTTCAGGAAGAAGTGGTCATAGTGTCAGACATCAAGAGGAGTTCAAGCGGGATAACTGGCAGAAAAGTTCTATTTGTATTTGGCAATTTGGAGCTCACTGGTGATTTGGTGAAAAGCAGTGTCATTAGAATGATGTTATGCACAAGTGGGAAAGAGACATGGTAGAAGATATCAAATTACAGATAGTTGAGGTGAAATGGGAAGTAAGCAAATATCGACATACAGGATACTGCATACAAGTTCTAAAATTTTAACTTTTAAAAAGACGAAAAGAAGTGGGGATAAGGCAAGTATAGAGAAGGATATTCTCAAATTTCTTTTGTTTCCTATTTGACAAGAGAGAAAATGGAACCTTGTCACATGTGAAATGGAAAGAGCCACGTGGTGAGAGAGGAGGGGGATATCACAGGGGAAGAGATGTCCTGAGCAAGATAGGGGCTCACATGAGAGAACTCAGGGCAGAATCCTATGCGTTCACAGGCTATACACAAGGAAGCAGAGGGAATAATCAGATAGACTCAAGCTTCTCAATGAAAAGGAGAAGTCAGTTCATCTGCTGAAAGTGGAATCGTGGAAAGGAGCAGTTAATGAGAGGTAGACATTTAGGCTAAGCGCCAGGGAGTGGAGTAGGAGACATACTAGGTCAGAGTGGAGGGACCAAGGCATTTGGAGGCCTCTGAGTATGTGTACTAATGTGTCCATATGATTATGTGATTTTATTTTTCAGCAACACCGACACTGAAAGGACAGTTGTCTTGAGGATAAGAGGATGAGAAACCAGAATGGTAAGAAGTGATAAATAGAGTGGGAAATTAAATAGCAGATGTGGTTAAATATTTTAAGGTTATGATGAAATCTAGAGCTGGGTCCCAGGAATGAGTTTCTGTAATGGGAGTTAAAGGCAAATGGGATTTAAAAGATCAAGGAACAGAAAGGATAATGTATTTAACCATTTTTAAAAAAATGAACATTGAAGCCATCCAGGTACTCCAAACATACACACTCAAGGAAGCATTTTATTTTGCTATATAATTATTGTCATTACAGATGGAAAACTTAAAACTGCTGTGATCAAATTTAATTACAAATGTTCTATATAAAAATGTAGAGGCAAACCACTTAAGAAAAACCATGATATGCATAGGCTTTTACTTAAAAAGTCAGATGAGTGAACATGAGGCAATTAATGGGCCATGACTCTAAGTCTGACCATGCAGATCATGTTCTTAGAAGGGAGACACAAAGAAAGTGGGTAAAGTTTTAATTTAAAGTTGAAACTGAATTGGGAAAATCAATCGACTATATGACTGTCCTAAGTATTCTGATAGTTACATAGTTATGTATATATTATTTTCTTCTTCTTTAGCACATTGCATGGCAAGAGGACGTATTATATGAGCAAATCCTCACCTAGAGAAGCAGAAAGATAAAATCATCTCATATTTCTATCCCACTTTGACCAGAACATCTAACGGAAGTTGTAGAGAACACATATTTATAATTGTTGCTGTTGTCGACGACATGGGTGCGGACGTCCTTCTTCATGTCTTCTTTTCACTCACAGCACAACAGCAGGAAGGTGAGCTAACCTAGGTGATGATACTATATGTTTGATGGACAAAATAGTTTTGTCTTTTCTAAACATGCTCTGTTTATAGCAAACAAAAGGTAGAGAAGTATTATTCGTATTTAAACCAGTGCCTTTTTCATTGAAACTCATTGCAGGCTCTATATTGAATAAATAAACCTGAAGACGCTGAAGGATTGGAAAAGTTAAAGAACAATACTACTACTTCAAATACATCTTTCAAAGAGGGAATATCTGTTGATTGTGACAGCAAAAAGCGGGGCCACAGTTGCATTCATTGTTCAGTGAGCTTGTCCACACAGTTCAACCCACCGACAGCAATGAATGTTGATTGTGACCTTTTAAAAAATAATCTCTGCACGGGGAAGAGAAAGTCCTGGTGTGTCCCGCTTTGGTTTCCTGTCTTCAGCAAATTCTGAGCACCATGGAGTAGATGATGGTTAGCCATAGGGTACAATCAACGGTCGATGGTTTTGATTTTAATTCCAAACTCACCGACAGCGTTGAATGTTCACTGAAGCAACCTCAAAACTCAGAATTCTGCTGACTTTACAGTATCTGTAAGTATCTGAAGGGGATGGCAGACAGAAACAAGAGTACCTTTAATCATATATTTTATGCATTTTTATGCCATTTCGAAAGAATACAAGAGAAAACAAATAAGAAGCGTGATTCTTCCAACGAAGAGTTTGGCAAGCCTCCACATCACGTTGTATGAGAGAAAAGGATGTTTCATTAAGCTAAAAAAAAATGGTCTATATTGTCTTAGTTCCAGAGATGAAATTATCTCACTGTTAAAGACAGGGAGAATTCATTATTCAAAGTGCTTTCGGGTATCAAATCCAAACAATATCTTATAATTTAAATATTGTTATGCTTTTAGGAGGTAAGCATTTATGTACGTAGCTTACACAAAATTAAACAGAATTACCTTAGATTTCCTCAAACTAAATTAGTGTTGATGCTATTATTTATATTTACATTATATATTTACTATATTTTATTCTAAAATAAGATTTTAAAATTAGTATAATTTCCTAAGAAGAATCTTCTTTAGAAAATACTGAACAAATTATAAATGAAGATACCAGCTCAATTCGTTTTTCTTAGCTTATGGCACAAAGACTTCATTAATACAGTGAAAGGTAAATACAATCTATGTATGCTACAAAACCATTCATTTCCAATTATTTTAAATAACAGCTAACATCTCCTAACATGTCTTTATGGGTAGATTAGTAAGGGATTCTTTTCATAGTCTTATTTTCTAAGTGTTTTTATCATTAATGCTTATTTTAAAATTATTATGAACTCTACTGACTTTATATTTAGCACCATTTTCAATAATTTTCTACCATCAATTAAAACAAAAGTCACCTTGGATGTATCAAAACCAGAATAGAAAGTCATTATTTCATCCATTTAACTTGCATCTAACATGGTTATGGAGTAATTACCTGTAGGGGGACAACCCACAATAATTTGGAATGTTACCTTCAAGGTGATCATGTTTATTCAAGTCAAGGCAATTACTTTGAAATGTTAGTGAAATACATATTCCGAATTTTTATACATTCTGACATTTTAGTCACTTAGAATATTTTAGAGCCAATAATTGTTTAATACCGTTTAGATAAATTGCTTACATGGAAACTTTAACAGATTTTTTTGAGAGAAAGGGGCTAGTGATCAACTGGAAGTAAGCTTTGAAGTGACAAATAGTCATAGAATATGAAACAGGGGATGTATCTGAATTTTTCCGCGTTTAATTTTTTTGAAAGAAGCAAATTTCTCCCACAGGATAATACTCTAGAAGAATGCTTTATCGGTAGGCATTTCTGTGTGGCTGCTGGAAAGAATATTATCATGGGACTTAGGATTCATTTGTTGCATTATCAATTACGACTGAAGGCATATCACTCCTGTTCTGTTGCCTGCCTATTGTGGTATTTGCGTCAGGTCAATATACAGCTGTTTTTAGTCATGCCTATTCATCTCTTGCTACATCTGCTAACATTTGTATAACGGGGGATATTGTGATAAACGACTCTAAACCATGTATTCTGCCTTAACACAAAACGCATTTGGCTTACCAGTAAGCAAAGCTCTAGGTCAGTTACAAATAATTACAATGCATAACTATGTTTCCTTTTGTTTTCCAAAATATTTTCCTAGAAGTCTATGGAAGACTATAATCAACTTAAAGCTAAATTTTTATATTTTTAGAATAAATACCTTAAATATCATTAATTTAATATTAAAATTTTAAAAATCTTATAATGATTCACTTGTAACAATAGAAATTACATTAAGTGTCTTGTTATTTACACATGAAATAGCAATGATAAATAAAGTGATTAATTCTTTCTCCTTTGCTTGGGTTAACCATAGTCACAGTTTGTTGAAGATGAAACCTTATGTCCTAGCAGTTTAAATTCTTCACAATGGAAAATAGGATCTCTGTGTCCTTGCTTCCAATAAATCCAGTGTCAGAGAAGATAGTAAACTTTAGGTTCTATATTCTAAATTATTTCGTCCAATACAGAAAAGTTGTTCTACTTGCTGGTTCAACTTAGTTTTCTGCTAACTCCTGTGGTCTTGCAATTACTTTCTTGTATCTTCTAATCCTATATCTTTTCCGTCTTTATTTTTACAACTTAATCCTTAGCTATAATATGCTAAGGTTTTACATTTTCTGAAAGAAAGTATACAGTGGCATTTTTCTTAAAGCACATTGTTCATAATTCCAGAATTCTAAGTTGGTGATAGCAATATGCATTCTTGCATAGTTTTCCTTGAATGAAAAGAGCCACAAGCAATGAGTCATTTATGCATAATATTCTCTTATCCCCTTCTTCCTAATTTTGGAGGTTTGTGTGGGTAGGATAAGACCAATCCAATTTGCATCCAAGCCAAATGTATTGTAGCTTTCACTTCTCATCCCTAGGCTTGTGGGAACATTAAGTATTTGCTTGAGGTTAGTAGGTCATAAATAAACCAAAGCTTTTTTTTTTTTGCTTTGTGCAAGAGGGTCACGAAATACATGAAATACCACTTTTAAACAAAGCAAACCCTAACATGAATTGACAGAGGAACATAAAAAAAAGTAGTGCAATGCGCCTCAGTAAAAAGCCATAGGGATTTGGGATGCTGAAGTTGTCTGTTTTAGGAATAGATTATATATCTTGTTTGATGATCTGTATTTAATTTAAGTGACTGCCTCTGCCAGTCCTTCCAGAGGGCAAGTGTGTGAAATAGAGCATCTCAACGTCAGTCTCTAGTCCTTTCCTCTGCCTGACGCCTTGACCTAAATTGGGCATGTGGTCATTGATCTGGACAAATGAAAGAGAATGAGACTTTGCTTCCATGCACGTTTTATCCTCAGTTCTACTTAGTTTTAAGATCTGGGGGAGCAGCATGTATGCATAAATAGATTAATAGTTTAGTCAGTTTTATTTTATGTCATGGAAGTGAATCTATTCAAAACAGAAGAAGTGAAAAACATTGCATTAAAAAAATGCCATTGCTGTTTCCTCCTCCTCCAAAGGAGATAACACGACCTCTGAAACCCGTCATAAATAAAATTTTCTCTTAACTGGTATTTTGGGGTCCCAAGATCCCTTTCTTATATCTGTCTCCATTTTCTCAGATTTCTTTCTCTGCTCAGGACATAAAATCTCAAGAAATGCTTCAGCACTGTCACCATTACCTTCCCAGTTGTGCAGTTAAAGTGCCTATCACAGAAATGCTCATTCTGGGTAATTACAAGTATAATTATGGGGGCTTCTTGCTGCCTCAATAGAAAAAGCAAAAGCACGAAAGAGGTCAGAAACTGACTAAATGTGATGGAGAGCCAAGTTGGGCACTTGGACATGGTTCTCCATTGAGAAAGAAGGAAAGTCAGGGCAAGTCATGCCAAAGCTTGGCTCAAATTAGGTATCTTTTACTCCTGAAATACTGGCACCCCACAGAGGACTACAATTATATTTCCAGTAGCTTTGTAATTAATGATAGCCCTTACTCCTGTTGACAGCAAAGGGCCTGAAAAGTTTCTGGTTTTCCATCCCAGAAAACTGTGGGAATAATTCTACATTACTCACTTTGTAAAATGTCTTGTGAATTTCCTTTTGAGAAGGGACGAATTGCCAGCATAACCTTTGCACTGTTTTATAAAGTTGTCAGTAATTGAAAAAATATTTGGTTGGTTTTTAACATACATATTAATTGTATTTACATATAAGAAACATATGACATTTTGTCTCTGTTACAAAACAGACTTTGAGTGATTTAAAAGTGTTTTCCATAGTAAAATCCATCCAGCTGATAGATACTGAACACTGAAAATTTTTAAAGCAGCTTTAAGCTCTGGAAAGATTCAGAGATTTACTGTCTACTCATCTTTTTGGTTTGTTTTTATAAGTGTTTACAGATATACATGTTTGGATGTTCCTTGTCTAAAAACTGCAAACAAACTCAAATATTCAGAGTTTAATGTAATAAGAAAGTTAAAAAGAATCATTGTAACTCCAACACGAATATCATTTTCATAATCTCCCATTGATTATTGATATTATTATTGATCATTATTGACATATTTTGCTTATATTACTTTCCTCAAATTAATCACTTCTTATCACATGCTGGTTTAAGCAGTTTTTGTTCAGTAGAGTGTATACTTCCACAGTATGTATGCACAAACTTTTTCTATGCATATGAATTGCCAAAATGTAAAGGTGTAGTTTATTGGGCAGCATAATATAATAACTAAACAACAGCAAATAGAACTGAGTCGGTGAACCCAGGATCTCCCAGTCACTGGCATTATTGCATAACCTCTATGAGATCTGGTTTTCTGAATAAAATCTAGATAATAAAATCAATCTCACGTACAGTGGTTCAATATATTTCTGAATAATCCTTTATAACAGATATTTTATAAGGGATACCATTATTTAAGGGGACCAAATTAAATTCAGGGTCTCCTAAGATTCTAATGCTTCTTCCTACAAAAACAGCTGTTTTCCCATCTCTAAAATCTAAAAAAAAAAAAGAATTTTTTTCTGTTAGCCTCAAAACATATATATTTTTCAATCGATGCCACAATAATATTCCCAGTAAGATACAGCACTCTGCTGTGTGGCTTTCTTACCTGGTAGGTGGTAATGACTGACAGATGGGAGAACTCTTCCAAGACAGGTAGCTCTAAAAAGGATTGATGTCTACTTGAAAGTTATAATTAATCTTAAACTCTCCTAAAGTTAGGAACCCTTGATTAACCTAATGCATCCCTGTGTTAATATTCAACATTAATGCAAAGTATGAAGACTATAGTGTATTCAGGATAATTATTCCTGATAACTTTTCAAAATAGTTTGTTGTTCTTGAGCTTATGCTATAAATTATTTTAAATCAAATCAGTATGCCATTGGTTCTCTACATAGAATTAGACTAGTTTTTAAATTTTGTTGTATTTTTGAAAATTTTTCAATCTTCATATTTTTTAGTATTTCAAAGTTTGCCTACTGGAAAATTATTTCAGTGTTTATTTGCTCTGAAATTTGGACTACTTCTTGAACCAAAAAATGAAAAAAGAAAGGAAGAAAATGAAATAAAACAGAGAAAGAGAAAGAAAATATATGTCACTAAATTATTTCAAAATCTATGAGTTTATAGTGCAGATAAGTTATATTGAGCTATGAAAACTAATCTTTATAAACAATGAATTAAATAATCAATTTACAAAAAAATTTTTGTTAGAAAATATCTTTTTTTATAGAAATATACACACCGATGATGTGAAGTTACGAGTGAAATGAATGCAATGAAAAATTCAAATCGTAGTTGAAGCTATGTATTTTTTTCATAATGAGAATCCATCGTGTGATAGTATAACCCCATGACTTCCACAAACTGTGCCAATGCCATGGTGAGCAGTGTTTATTTTTAGCAAAGAAATATAGTGCCCTTGATCCAAGACTTTGTACTAATAGTTGATTAATCCTTCATTTTAGAAAGTACAGATATGTTAACTGATATTCAAAATAACTTAAAATTAATCCCAAACAAACACTACCATATCAGTAACACAACTTGTATTATTGTTATTATTAATAATAAATTAATGTTTGAAAAATAAGAGTGGTATGTGTGTTACAGAAAGTAAGCAATTTTGGGGGAAATATTTTTTCTGGGACAATTGACTGTTGTTATGAAAAAAAGTAGACTCCTTTGCTTAGAAAAATTATTAAAATTTGCTAGTGGGTGGTACGTGAAATGTACAATAAACAAAAACACATGCTAGGCTTTTAAATTTTTAGGAGAAACAATGAAATGTTATTTTATTATTGTATCATGTTACATTGGAAAATGAGTGGTTGTAATTGTATTTTTAGAATATTGATAATATCTTTTAAGTTTGTATCCTCCATTGAAAATACAGTCTACAAATTGGAATCTCCCAAGCTGTTTGACTGCATTCCTCACTATGTTATTGGAATACCTTACTATATTGGGAGGATATTGTGAATGTATTTCTGGCTTCATAAATTATGCAAGCATCTGTTCTTTCAATCAACAGGATACCAAATGTTTTTTACATCAATCTGTGTGAAACAATGTATATAATACTATTTTATTTCCCCTGAGCTTTTAGTAAGCACTGACTTTGTAGTCAAAAAATGTTTGAGTAATTAAAATGGTGGAAGAGGGATGAAATATAGTAAACAAAAAATGAATTGCAAAATAAAATCTGTGTGAACATTAAAAAATAATGTATGATATAAAAGTAGTTACACCAGGTTTCTAGGTTTCTACACTAAACAGAAATCTTTTAATCAATTGACAGAACTTGAGAATTTTTAAATACAAAGCTGAATCTCTATTAAAAGGTTCTTTTTCATGGCTCTAATATTACATAAAACGCTATATTAGGATATTATGAAAATTCATAAAATTTTTGATACTGAGTTCTGATACACATTACATGGATTGTTTCACCAAAATTGTCTTTATAAAAATTTATCTTTTAAGAATGAATAATCTAAATAGACTTGAATATGCAAGAAGGTCTTTAAACCTTCCCTAATGTAACCAGCAAGTTACTGTCTTCTTTCTATGGGTGACCTGTGGGCTGGGAAAGGCTTCCAGCCAAAAGTGAAGACTAGATTACAGTTAAATAATTTATTTCTCGATAAATACTATGAAAAATGAAATAGTTTAGCTCAAACGTACATCATTATGACATGTTTGGATTATCTAACAAATATATACATTGATTTTAGATTCTGATAAGTTATCTCTTATAGTCCTGAGATTCTGTAACTTTTTAGTTTCTATTGTTTATTTTCCATAGTCAAATAGAATGATTCTAGAGGACTTAATTAATATTTTCTCTATGCTACATTTAAAAGAACAAACAGGCGAAGACCCAGTATTTTGTTAACAATTCACAGCACTTATCTTTTAAAAAATATTGATAGATCAGCATATTCCTTGAACAATAGGATCACGTGACTACTTGATTCATTGAAATCATAACTGAGGAAAGGGAAAACAAAAGACTTAATCTGGAGATGACTTTATGTTTCTACCAACATAAGCATGTTTTTCCTTACATGTGTAGCAATAATACAGATATTATAACAACTTTAAGCTACTCATAATCTTCACAACATTTTCTGCTCTGAAAAAGATATGTTAAAATATGTTTCCATAGATAGATAAGTGAGAAAGTTGCTTCACAGTAGGAAAGTTTTCCTCCATTCATATCTTCAAATCTTCACTGTTGGGCTGCTTTCTTTTTATATTTACATATGTACAGAAAAATGAATGGTTTAAGTTTTCAAAAAGTACCACATGATTGCTGAAAGTGTATCAGAGATAAAGGTAAATCACATTTGATGTTATTAGGTAACTGTGGAAAACTTTGATTTCATTTAAACGATCTTTATGAATTTATTACCTACAATTTTGAAAGGACCCCTTCCCGCCACCTCTAATCCATCTAAAACATACCTAGTTTCTAATAAATGCATGATGTAATTGTGTTATACTTTTAAAAGGTATTCCTTTGGGGCTTAATTTACAAGCAACCTCTCTCCTGTATTAAACATAAATGGTTACCAGAGATCAATGAAGAGAAAAACTGATACAATGGCCCAACTGAAGAATTGTTTTCAAAAATATTAATATATGCAATTAATAATAGAGTGACTTTATAGCTTATATTTTTTAATCAGTGAGGGTATTAATTAGATAATCTTGGATCAAGTTAACTTAGGTGCTTTTACAATATCTCCCCTGAAACTCTAATTAAATACACTACTCTTCCCAGTTTCCTGTCTTAAAACTAAGTTTTTAGTGTTGCCTGAAGCTGTTAAACAGCTGCAACATTCCAACCATGCAACTAATGCTTTTTAGGGATGAGTGAATTACACAAATGCAAATACAGTTAAGTTTCTTCTGGGAAAAGGTCTATAAATGCATAGATTAAAAAAAAATAAGCTTAGTTATTAAAAACTTTCAGACATAAGAATATAAATATGCCCATAAGTATCTTAAGTGCTTTATGAAAAAAGGGATGATTACTATACAAAAAACGAACACATCGTACAGCCATAGCATGAAGACAGAAGTGTTTATTCTGTAAAAATATTGAGTTACATACTCAAATTGGCACAAAGACTCAAAACATTGAGCGATTTGGGAGAAGCTATCAGATGATGACAGAATTCTACCTTACTTCCCATGTCCTTTATATTATTGTCTGTTTAGAATGTATTTGCTTCTATTAACAGTTTTTAATTTTCTATTTATTAACCAAGAATTTGTTTCAAAACTGTACAAGAAAACAATATAAATTAAGTTCTATATTTTTATTTTGAGACTTACAGGATATCTGATATTGCCAGTTGACCTTTAATATGAGGAGAGAATAAGAGAGTGTAATAGGTTAAGGGCAAATACACCAAGATGATACAGAATTCTAGTTTCAATGCTACATATTTTTCTTTGTGAAAAATTTTCTAAAAATTAAAAATAGGCACATCAATAATTAAATCAAAGTTTCTTTTCTTGGCTTAGCTCATTAGACAGTAAGATCCTTTGGGTCAGAAGTTGTTCTTTAATCATCTATAGACCATGAGCACCTAACATAGTTCCTGGAGACAGGAGGCACTCAATAACTACTTGTTTTCTCTTCCTTGATTCTCTAGAGCACGTCAATATCTAGCTATTCAACTCGACTTAGTTTATTTCCCCACTATCCTCCATTTACCTGATTTCATAAAAAACAGTGTGGAAATAGCTAATTTTCATATTGCTACCCGATGTGTCTGAATGTAATCTATTACCCTTAAAGTTATTTTTGAGAGACCGTATACTTATTCCAATAAGAATTTCATCTTTAAAAACACTTCTATATTATCCCTGCTGATCAAGACATATGGGTACCATGTAGAGTAAAATAATTTGGGGCCCATGCAAAACAATATCAATGAACTGTTTCTAGTTTTATTTATTAAAGGGTTAGTGGAAGGAAGCAGAGAAGACAGCATAGTGTCTTGGTTAGACAAAAGTCTGCCTTGGAAAAGAGTTTATCTACTTCTGTTTTTACCATATCTTTGGCAATAGGTTTCACCCCTACTCAGGTATTCAAACTGCATATTATTTTCTCAATAAGGTAAGTTCTGGCTAAAGAAAAAAAAATTATATGTATATATATACACACACACACACACACACACACACACACACACACACACACTGTGGCATTGGCATAGTATATATATTAATAGTATATTATATATAATATAGCTATTATATAATAAATATCACATATATATACATTTTTCTCATTTCATTACTTTTCTAGTATTGTCCTAGGTGCTCAGGACAAATATCCAGCTAATCTGGTTGTGTTCACTAATGACCTTCAGAGGTATTTCATTTACCCCAGATTAAAATCCATCTGAGTTTTAAAATTCCAATTCTTGTGGACCAACCTGATCAACTACTATATGTACCATGTTTTGCAACGTTAAGAGTTTCTAAAGCTATTTTTGAAACTTGAATCATTCTCAAAGGATGGAAAGTTGCCTTGTTTGAGTATTTTGAAGAGTGGGGTTAAAAAAATAAACGGTTCCACTTAATGGCAACTCCTAAAAACACTGTGATCAGTGGCAGATTCCCTGGCTTATGGTGCTATCTTTCAAGGCATTTAACTCTGAGGGGCAAACAGCATTTGGATGTATACACTATAGAGATGTGTTTATCCGAAAATTAGTCACATTAATGTAAATATTGATATTTGTTTTAAAAACTCAGCAAATGGAAAGTTTGTTTCACAGCCAAATTGTTTTAAATACAAAAGCTTTTTTACTAACAGTTAAGAGGCTGCCAATTAGAATGTTCTTAAGGGACAATGTTTTAGCATTCTTGGATTTTTTTATTGAAGTAATTTTAGCTAGAAGATATTTTCCCCAAAAGATATCATTAGAAAGAGCGTTAAAAATAGCAAAATAACTAAAAGTCTTTTTTCCAACATTTCAATGTCTAAAAAGCTGATCATCATTTCATTGTCATGCCATCTCTTATTTTATCTTTCAGTTCCGCTTTCTCTGTGAGACACTGATTTACAGTGTAATCTGGGGTCATCATATTGTGCCTAAAATTGCACTTCTTATTGTTCAAAAGAAGAAATTGTGCCTAGTAAACAACAAACTGAATTATATAGTCACCTAAAAGACTAAGCATCCCCAAAATACCTTCAAACATATTGACCGACTTGAACAATCCAATTAGTTTCCCCTTATGCCTAATAACTAACTACAGGGAGGCATATTTTAAATAATGAGATTTACAGATAAATCATGTCATTCTGGAGGAAAAAACCCATAAAAATACATTATACTTCAATCTATTTTCAGCTTTCATTTTCACATAGAACAGAAAAGTGATTTTGGACATGCCGTTTCAAAAAGCTTCTCTTATATTTTTCATTTTAGGGTAAAAAATTGTTTACTAAATGCAAGTTTTTAACCTAACTATTCATTTTTAAATAGCTTCTGCACATTCTCAATTCTTTATTCTGCCCAGTTTTCTTAAGATCACCTGAATAACACAAAAGTTGCATACTAACTTAAAAGCAATCACACTAGCATACCACACCATTCTACGGACCACAACTATAGGACTGAATCTGTAATGAACAAAATTATTAGCCTCGTGAAAAATCTTTCAGTAAGCACTTTTAACTTATCATAATTTTCTCATACTACAGTGGAAACCTTCGAGGGCGTTCCAGAGACATAGTATCATTTCTTTGGGATAAAAAATTACAATAAAAAACCAAAACATCTGTTGGGAAGAAAAGATATCAACAAATAAGCTTTTACTTCTATTATGGGAAATAGCTTGAGGCATATGGCAGAAGTAATGGCAAGTGGCTTGATTTTCCTCTGCCTTCAAATAAACTTTTTACTTTAAAGTTAACATTATATTGAAAGCACAATTTTTGTAAGCCTCTGTAGTTACTAAAGATGTCTTATTTGAAAGGACAGTAAAATTTTAAAATTAGATGCACATACATCATCACAAATTTGGAATAATTTGGGGGAAATAATGGAATTAAAATATACGCAGCATACTGAGAAATTCAAAACAGATGTCTCCTAAAACTTAGTGTATTTACATCCTTGTAAACAGCATATTTTCCAAAACATGACATTTCATCTTTAGGAGCATTTTTGTGTGTCTATGGCGTGATGGGGTGGGAGAGGGGAGAATACGTTCTATTCAAAGCTCTACGTCTGATAAAACCAAATTTGAGCTTTTACAAATTATTTTAAGTATGACAGAATGTTTCTATTTGAAGAATTTATGAGTGAATAAAATAATAATTTGCTAATCTGACTGACTTATTTTCATGCTTTTGTATGTGTATTATAGAATATCTGTTCAGCCCTCACTTTTTGATTTTTATATTTTTGAAAATTTTAGAGATAATTACACAAAAATATATACCAGAGGTGTTTCAAAATATTTCTCTCCACCAATAAGACTGAATTTGGAGGCTGCACCAATTGTTATGCTAATATGCACTTTATGGCATTATAGTTTGCTTTGGAATTATCAGAAGAGTAAGTTCAGATCCCTGTTATAAAATTGTGGAAACGTAAGGGAAGTCTTCAGAAATCTGAAGTTCAAATATCCAAACAGGAATAACCCCGCCACCTTTTAAAAATCTTTTTTTTTTCTTTTTTAGTTTTAGATGCAAACATGGAAACTAAAGGCTCTACTTTTATGGAAAATTTAGCAATTTCCTATCAAAGCCTTAAATACAAATAAATAAATAAATTTTTTTATCTTAACTTCCATGAGAGAGAGAGTGTGTGTGTTTGGGAGGGAGGGGAAGGAAGAAAGAAAGGAAAAGTAGGGGAAGAGAAGAGAAGAGTGGGAAATGAAAGAGAGGAAAAGAAAGGGAAGAAAGGAAGAAAGAAAAGAAAAAAGGAAGGAAGGAGGGGAAGGAGAGAGGGAGGAAGAGAAGGAAGGAGGAAGGGAGGGAGGGAGGAAGGAAGGAGGGAGGGGAGGAAGGAAGGAAAGAGGAGGGAAGGAAGGAAGGAGAGAAGGAAGGGAGGGGAGGGAGGAAAGAAGAAAAGGAGGAAGGAAGGGAGGAAGGAAGGAGGGGAGGGAGGAAAGAGGGAGGAAGAAAGGGAGGGGAGGGAAGGAAAGAAAGAGGAAGAAAGGGAGGGAGGAAGGAAAGAAAAGGAGGAAGGAAGGAAGGGAGGAAGGAGGGAAGGAAGGGAGGGAGGGAAGAAGGAAGGAAGGAAGGGAGGGAGGAAGGAAAGAAAAAGGAGGAAGAAAGGGAGGGAGGAAGGAAAGAAAAGGAGGAAGGAAGGGAGGAAGGAGAGAAGGAAGGGAGGGAGGGAGGGGGAGAAGGAAGGAAAGGAGGGAGGAAGGAAAGAAAAGGAGGAAAGAAAGGAAGGGAGGAAGGAAAGAAGGAGAGAAGGAAGGGAAGAAGGGAGGGAGGAAGGAAGGAAGAAAAGGAGGAAGGAAGGGAGGGAGGAAGAAAGGAAGGAGGGAAGGAAGGGAGGGAGGAAGGAAAGAAAAGGAAGAAAGGAAGGGAGGAAGGAAGAAAGGAAGGAGGGAAGGAGGGAGGGAGAGAAAGAGAGAGAGAAAGAGAAAGACAATAGAGAGAAGGTTTCTAATGGGCACGGTGCCACTGTAACAGATGGCCATGGATGTAGAGAGCCAGAAAAGGCCTGTGAGCATCAAAGGACATAAGGGCTAAAGGCAAAGCTGATCTGGAACTACCTTTATACCTCTCCTGTATAAATTGAGAGAATATTTCCTAATGAGTTGAATGGAGTCTTTCTTTCGTTCTTTAAACAATGACCCTCTTGAGATTCCATACCTGAGCCGAGCAGGAATATACTTTTGTACTTTCCCTTACTGCACAGTTTTATATTTGGACAACTGGATAGTACTTATGTGTCCTATTAGCTAATAGGTTACATTTATAGTCAATTATATGCTATGTAATCGCAGCTTTAAGAAAAAAATTTTTTAATTGCATTTTTGGTTTTCTTTTGTGAAACTGAGAATTATGTGTCTATGGTTTAATTCCAGAGAATGTCAACATAAGAAGTAGATATCTAATAAGGCTTATATTATACTTTAGGCATTAGGTTGATTATAGATTATCAGCTGAAAGTGAGTATAAATTTGGATTATTTCCCATTTAGTTACCTATATAAATATACAGATTATCTAATAAAAAGAAATCTTAAGAAGTAACCCTAAAATTAATAATCTCATCAAGTAATAATGAAAACCTATTCACACTAATTCTGCTTATTTTATTATAAAGAATATTCTACCTGATTATACTTCCTATCAAAATAGATTAAGACATAAATTTCTAGTTCTTTGGATGTTTACCACGTAGTTTAATAGAGGCGCTTAATTTCATGAAATGATGACTAAGAAAATATAACAGGCTTGCCTAAAATCCCATAAAAACATAAAGACAGAGCCAGGAGTCAATATATAATCTGGAGTCATTTCTAATAATAATTTCCTCTTTTTTTTTTTTAGGTGCTCAGCGAAGTTCATAGGTTGGGCAAAAACTCTCTTCCCAACTTTTAAGTCTGTGATTATTGCTTCAGTTCTTGTTACATTTTTTGATTCATGATTATTTTTATTTTGTTTCAGTCCAGAGATAACACCTAGATGGTTACAATGTTTCATTATAACAATACAAACTTACTGCTCTGATTGTTTTATAAATCTCTCGTTTTATTTGATAAGTGTACTCAAGAATCTAAGACTTTGCGGTGGCTTCAGATCAGTGCCATCACACTAGTGCCCATGGAAAGCCAACATCTCCATCCCTTCCCTTCCCTTCTGTCTCTCAGAGAGCCACAGGAAATACATTTGATCTCAAAATGTCATAAAACATCAGCATCCATTCAGTTTCTTTTCTTCTGAAGAGCAAGGATGCTTAACGGATTTTTCTTCATTATTTTTCTGTGAGAGACTGCATCGAATGATTTATACTTTGTAATAAATAAAAAGCTTATCTGGTTCTTAAACTTCTAGATATTTTCCTCCCTTCCTCCTCCTTCTCTTCTTCAAATTCAAAGAAATCACTTATTTTTCAATATTTGAAATACAGAATGGTAAATCGAGACTTGAAGACAGAGCCACAATTTGCCTTGCAGAATTATATATCAGACTTTAAAATAGTATTTGTTCAATATATCTTCCCATTAATGAATTGATATCTTAAACAAATATAAAAAAGTTCAAATTCTCTTGGATCCATGTGAGAGATACTTATGTGATATTTACCAACATTTCTTGTTCATACAGATATTTAGGTAATTTGCTAACAATTATACCACTTTAAGAGTTATTATTTATGCTTTTCTGTCTTGTATTTTACCTCCAACCCAACTTATATACATTAATAAATAATAAGACTCTTAAAAATGTAAAACTATGCTAAGTCTACAGAACAATAGAAAATGAGAAGTGGAAATTCCATACAACACAAATTTTCAGAATCCTTGCCTGTCCAGACACAAAGCTCATTTCTGAAGTCTTCAATTCTCTCTATAAAAATCTGTGTGCCGAGGTCAGGAGTTCGAGACCAGCCTTAGCAATATAGTGAAACCCTGTCTCTATTAAAAATACAAAAATTAGCCTGGCGTGGTGGTGCATGCCTGTAGTTCCAGCTACTCAGGAGGCTGAGGCAGGAGAATCCCTTGACCCTGAGAGGAGGTTGTTGCAGTGAGCCGAGACGGCGCCACTATACTCCAGCCTGGGAGACAGAGCAAGACTCTGTCTCAAAAAACAACAAAAAAATCTGTGTGCATTTTCAGACATCAGAAGCTGTTCCGGACCCCTGTTGGCGTATGCAGCAGAGTCATGGCCCTGTTCTTGCCACTGCAATTACCAGAAGGATCAGTGAGCAGAATATTCTGCGGCCTTTATCTCTAGGATTTCTTGCTGAGACGATGTACACAGAAGATTTCCCCAAAATCAATGAAGTTCTAGGTGACATTTTTTTGTTTTTGTTTGTTTTTGGTTTGTATGTTTGTTTTATTAAACACTCACTGTAAGTAATTTCCCTGCCTCACTACACAAAATAAAAGGAAAACAATTAGGAAAGGTCAGAATATTTTCTTCTATTTTAAATTCACTTCATTTTAAATGTATTCACTTAAATTAAAAATGACCTAAGTTGAGAATCATTTTCCATTTGCTCGAAGCAGAGAACAGTCATGTCGTAGACCAAGAACTCTGACAGCAAACTGCAAGGTGGCAAGGGCTGACCCTTTTTGCTGCTTTTGATGAGCCGAGACGGCCTATGTTGGCAGTGCCCGTCCACGTCCACCAGGGGCCTTTTGCTGCAGGCTCTTTGGCCTTCCGTGAGGAAATGCAGACTCGGAGCCCCTGGGTACAGCACACTTCTCAGCGCTGGGATTTTAAAAAGCAGATGTAACCTGAAGAGGCTGATCCTGGGGTGGGTTTGTTTCTTCTAAGGAATATTCCAAGGGGCCTCTTAGCTCTTTGCCCATGCTCATGTGAAACCTTTCAGGTGAGATGGCTAAGAACCGAGGCAAGTAATCTACCTTAGGCTGTGCCCTGTCCCCACCCAGGCGTTTCTTTCAAGAGAACTCAGCCCATAAATCAGAGACAGAAAGTCTGTCTCGGAGGAGCGTGAAGGACCCGTTGTCTGCAGCACTTGGCTGTTTGTTGAATGTGTGATTACAAGCTGGAAATCTCAGCCCTTGCAGAGGCTCACGTGCCTGAATTATACAACATCGATTAATTAGGACAGCCAAATTTCAAAGTTGTGAAATAATGAACAAGTTTTTAGAATGAATGGGATTAATTTATGATGTATAGTAGGCAGTCTGTCTAATTGATGTACCCTTTAGACAAGTAAAATAATTAAAAGCCTACGTATTCTACCAACTTCATGTGACTTTTTTCAATCAATTTCTAAACTCTTTTTGGAGCTAAATATAGCGCATGTTTTTTAATTTGACAAAATCTGCTAAGTGTACTAGATGCTTACTTTTTCATAAAGAATTGAACTAAATAACAAAGTATAAGCATGGCTTCTAGTTTTAAAAATCCTCAAAAACTCAGATTTTCAGTTTTTTGTGAAAATATTTTCCTCTATTTCTGATAAGGTTGAAAGAAGACACTTTGATTTACATTGAAATGTTTACCACCTTAGCAATGAGTTACTTGGTGATTAAAAAAATTTTTCTTCAGAAATGTCATGATGTTTATCGAAAATTCCAGAGAATGTGCTGAATGTAGAAAATAATAATTAAGAAAAAGTCTTCATTGATAGGGCATATAACACAGTATAATCTTTAAAAAATCACCATTTGATTTCTGGCTTAGAATAATTGTAAAGATATATAGAATTTAGATTGAGGGAATCAATAATACTAGATTATTTCCTCCAAGGGGAGGACATTTTAAAGAGGTGAAATGAACTGACTGGTAATATTTTGGAGTGTTTGTGAGAACAAACAGTAGCTTGAAATAATAAATTCTGTAACAGGATACTATTATTATTTTGTTGACTTATTATTTAATAAAGTTCAGCTATATATTATAAGAGTATAAGTGCAGAAAAATCGATAACACAGATTAGGACTAACGTTTCAGGTTCTGTGAGTGTGACTACTACAGGTAATGTGCATTTTTTGAAAATAAGACTACAATCCATCTTTTTATTAGACTTTACATACTTTCTTAAGTAAAACTTTACACACATCCCTTTAAAACCTAAGTTGTCTTCTGTCTGTGTGTTTTGCATTGTTGTCATTAAGTATATACATAGGGAATGAGAAATTAAGTGTTCACTTCTCTTTTCGTTGTCCTCATTTGTAACATAAATGTGAATCAGTTCACGGTAATAAATAACTTGCATTGAATATTTGTGTACGTGCCTGCTATTCTGCTCAGTGCTTGGATATGGTTTGGCTGTGTCCCCACCCAAATCTCACTTTTGAATTGTAATAATGCCCACGAGTCAAGGGCTCTAATATGGTTTGGCTGTGTCCCCACCCAAATCTCACCATTGAATTGTCATAATGCCCACTAGTAGAGGGCAGAGTCAGGTGAAGATAATTGAATCATGGGGGCAGTTTTCTCCATGATGTCTTCATGGTGGTGAATAAGTCCACGAGATCTGATGGTTTTATAAATGGGAGTTCCCCTGCACAAGCTCTCTTGCCTGCTAGCATGTAAGACGTCCCTTTGCTTCGTCTTCCATCATGATTGTGCAACCTCCCCAACCATGGGGAACTGTGAGTCCACTAAACCTCTTTTCTTCATAAATTACCCAATCTCAGGTATGTCTTTATTAGCAACATGAGAACGGATTAATACATGCTCTGTCTTCAATACCTCTCAACACTACATCTTGGCAGGCAGCCACATTACCAAATCCAAAGTCCTCACTACAGCTTAAATGAATGGTCTGAACTATTTCTCTCATTTTTTTCCATCTTTCTTCTTTTCACTCACTCTTCTCTTGTCACAGGTGCTTCTTTTCTATTTGCAGAGCATGCTAAATATGAATCAGCCTCTGGGTCTTTGCCCATGCTGTTGTTTTTGTCCAGAACGCTTGATCATTAGTTGGAACCATGACTCATTTTTCCCCATTCATGTCTCTAATCAGAAGTTACACTTTCAGGGAGGCCTACCTCACCACCCTATTGATAATAGTACCTTACTTACTCTACCAACTTACTGTGGTTTTCTGTTGTTTGTTTTGCTTAATTGCAAATATCACCGTAGATACTAATTCAGTCCTTTAGTAAATAGGTAACAAACACCTGATACATACCAGACACTGTTCTAAGATCTTGGGATAAGCCAGAGGGCAAAATAGACAAATTCCCATGTGCTCATGCAGGTTACATGTTAGCGAGAAAGATGAAAGGTAAAGATAAATAAGTGAAAGATATGATGTGTTACACAATCATAAGAACTAACACTTGAAAAATAATAGAACAGGAAAGGGGATATTAACTGTGATGAGGGCAGGATTGAAATTTAAAGTAGGTAACCAGTGAAGGTGACTTTTAAACAAGAATTTGAAGGATGAGAGGGAGCTAACTCTTGAGACTTCTGTGAGAAGAAATTCCAGGAAGAAGGCAGCACATGTACTAAGGGCTGCAGGGAGGAGAATACGGATATCATTAGTCTGTCAGGTTATTACGTGTCCCCTACCAGAATGGAAGCTCCATTGCAACAGGCATTTTATTTGTGTGGTTTACAACTAAATCCTTATAGCTAGAGTAGAAACCTCTGAGTAAGTATGTCTGAATGCATTAAACCAATTGCTTATTCTCAGCTTACCAATGAGGAAATTGACACACAACATTTAATTTTACCAAGGTGGTAAGTAGTGGGCTTAAGATTTGAATTAATATATATATATATGTAATATACCTCCACAGTCTGTGTTCTAATCACTGTCTTCTCCTGTTATAGTAGCTCCCGGTTCTCTCGGAAAATAAGAACATGTTACGGGTAGACTAACGGCTGAAGTGGGAATCAGGAAAGACAGATCACTATTCTGGATATTTGTATTCCCAATTTTAATTTAGAATCTGAAAGGTTACACAAGGTAAGTTCAGAAGGTCCCAAGGTTAAGGCCAGAACTATCTGATTCAAAGGCTCCTGCGATCACTGCTATAGAGACAGGCAAGTCATAGATAGTCATGACTGTATAACTTATTACTGTATGGCTTCGGGCAGTATTCTTTATTCGTGCTTCAATTTCCTTAGCCACAAAATGAAAAGATTGGGCTAGATAACCCCTAAACATTTTTTCTGTTTCTATGGTTTCTTATCTTTAAATATTAAGTTCCAAAAACACTCTAGAAAGGTTTGAATAGATCTTATTTACCAAAGAGATGAGTAGAATTTATCTGCGAAGAGAAACAGACAAGGCACGTGAGGAAAAATGGCTATTAAGAGAGGGCAACTGGGTACAACAATTCATACGTTAGAAAAAGAGCACATAGATAGTAGGCCCATGTCTCTGAAAAACAAAGTGAGTAGAGGACAAGAAAGATGTTTGAAGCTGCTAAATTTTCTGGACTCAGAATATGAAAAATTTTTGATACCACGGTAGGGAGTGTGGACCTGATTCTATGGGTAGCAGAAGTCTAGACAGTTTCAACACAAAGTTATCAGAGTTGTATATATTTTACGTGGTCAGTGATACATCTACTGTATGGGCTACAGTAAAAGTTAATCAGCTTCTTATTTATTTATTTATTGAAACAGAATCTTTTCTTTTTGATACCACAGCTCACTAAAGCCTTGACCTCCCCCGACTCAAGTAATTCTGCCTCAGCTTCCCAAGTAGCTGAGACCACAAGCACATGGCATGATGCCCAGCTAAGTTTTATATATTTTTGTAGAGATGGACTCTCCCTATGTTGTCCACGCTGGTCTTGAACTGGGCTCAAGCAATCCTTCTGCTTCAGCCTCCCAAAGTGCTGGGATTACAGGTGTGAGCCACTGCACCCAGCCAATCAGTTTCTTATTTTAAAATACTTTCAATTTGATGTGAACAGTGACAAGACAAGGTGGAGAAGGAAGAGACAGAGTTTTAAAAGTTATTAGAATAAATTACAAAGATGTAAAAGTAACTTTGGGAGGCCTTCTTCCTCCCCTCTACTTTCTATCCTGTACTGTATCTTTGTAGACTGTAAGGTGTGGGACTCCTGCTCTCGTGCAGCCTATCACAGCATAGACAAGAACATTCTATATACAACACAGAAACTCACTCCCCAAATCACTTGACCGTATATAAGTTACAAAAGTTAAAAATAACAATTCTAAATTGAATGAAGTGAACTTTAGAATTTTTAAAAGGCTATGTGGACATGCAATGGCAATTGTAGAGAAGAGTTGTAGGGTTTCTTTAAGGAGTTAGTTCAGTGGTCAAGAAAATAAAGAACAATGAAAGTTGCAGTCACCTGTCCCCCAACACATTTATTTTTTTCCTCCCCTCTTTTCCCTCCTCCTCACACTTATTTATGCTTTGCATAGCCATCTGTGTAAAAATCTCAAAAAGCTTCCTTTAGAGACTGTGATTCACCAGTCATTGCACAGTATTGCATTTCTTGATGACTCACATGTTGAGTAACTCATATGCACCCTTGATTTTTAAAAGGAGATTGTGTCTTTCCTCTAGAGTTGCTGAATATCATTTATAAGTTCAATTGCACATGAGTTCATCTACAACAGAAGCCATAAGAAAAAAATCAATACATAATTTCCAGCAGCAGCACGTAAAATGCAGTATGGAAATTTAGTAGAAATCCACTTCAAAACAGATAAGTCAAAAAGAAAAAAAATGTAAAATGCAAATACAGCGAAGTACAGATGTCTAGACTTTGACTATATTAGACAATTTCAGATACTTTCAAATCTAAAATTTTAAGTTCATTCTTAAATATATTTAGTTAAATTTAAATTTAACTGTTACCAACATAAATGACCTCATTTTAGAAATGACTGCAGTGTCTATTATTATACTGTATTCAAAAATGAAATTCGTTGTGTATGACAGTGATTATTTCTAAAAAGCAAAGGAATTCTTGCACTGATGATTTTAATTTGTATGTATGTATATATGTAATTATATATTATATATGTATGTATTTTAGTAATCTGCATATGTATCTTTTTTAATTATGTAATTGCCTTGCTTTAAGTATAAATATTTTTAGAAGTGAACTAATAAGTCAATATACTTTATTATCCTTTTCCAAATAGATCCTCATATTCTGAGTAAGGACAACAGCAGAAACCCGTATTATTTCCCCACCTTGTTCTTTTTTATTTCTTTCTTTGTTTACCTGACTACCCTTCTGCGTTTTTAAATTGAATCTTTTATTTACTCACCTACCCTCATAATATTTTAGAATATACGTCTTGGTTACCTCCAAACTGTTCAAGTTTTTAAAGCATTCTGGGTCTCATATTTTGTGCATATCTTTACAGTAAATATCTTAAAGTGTGAGGAAGAGTATCATATAAAAGAATGGCCACTTCCTAAACTTTAAAGCAAATTGATTCTGGAGAAGTATTTTCTCATCGTCAGAATGCAGCTTTTCCAAAATAAATGGTTATATCTGTGCTCAATGGCAGCAGGCTTTCTGCAAAGTTGATGTCTGAGAGATAACTATTTCTGCTTTTTGTGGAAAAACTTCAATGCAATTAGTTGATCCATGATAAGAAAAGCAAATTGTATTCATTTAAATGAGGAAGAAATGAGGAAAAATAACCATTCTCATTTAGAAATTAAATGATGTTATACTAATATTTCAGAATGTTTGCATTTTTAAATTAGTGTTCATATCAAAATTATGTTTCTTCTTTTTTCTAGTCAACTCTATTTTAGTTGCATCTAAAATATTTTAGCATTATTACTAACTAGCTTTTACCAACAATATATTTTGTCCTTTACTTCAGCCTTAAGTAATCATTAAGCTCCATTTTGTTTTATGCTAATTAAATTAAAATGTGGTGGAAGTAAAATCAATTCGATAAAAGCAAAATGAACCTAAAATTGTGTGCTCCAAAGACAGGCGCTATGTGAGCATTGACAGGAGCTTGTTATAACATAGGTATTACTGATAGGTTTAGAATAGAGATCTCTTTAGTTGAAAATGAAGCCCAGCAGTTGTAAAGGGGATCATAAACACTCTTGTAATAGCAAAGATGTGATACCCTTATGTTTTCTAAAGAGAAACCCAGGAAGGGGTTCTGGGACTTTTTAAAAAGAGTGACACTCACATTTTATGAATTATTATTTGAACTATTAATTATTTATTTCACAGTTCCAAATTTATTTTATTTATTTATTTATTTTTGGGACAGAGTTTTGCTCTGTCGCCAGGCTGGAGTGCAGTGGTGGCTCACTGCAACCTCTGACTCCTGGGCTCAAGCGATTCTCCTCCCTCAGCCTCCCGAGTAGCTGGGATTGCAGGCACGTGCCACCACGCCCAGCTAATTTTTGTATTTTTAGTAGAGATGGGGTTTCACCATGTTGGCCAGGATGATCTCAAACTCCTGACCTCGTGATCTGCCCGCCTTGGCCTCCCAAAGTGCTGGGATTACAGGCGTGAGCCACTCTGCCCAGCCCCACATTTAAAAATTAACAGTGCCTTTTGCTCCTGCTTTTTTGGAAATAGATATGATGAAAGGAGCAAAGATATTTTGATGAAGTGACTACACGTTGAAATTTTCATGCCACAGGAGGAGAAGGATAAATTCACTATACCTGTGCTTGTTCTCTTGCATGAGCCTGTGGAAATGATAGTCCCGTGATTCGACATCAAACTGGATTAACCCAGAGGATAATGAGTAGTTACCTTTCGCGGATTCCCCTCATGTGTTAAGGCATGATGATATTTCTCTTCACTAAAATTCAAAAAGAACTAAACTACAAACAGTCCTCATGATAATTACTGAACTTTTCCACGCATAAATACGTATGTTTGAAGATACCAAAGTGTATTATTATCTAGAGTTACTTATAAAGATGAGCTTAGGTGGCAACCTCAGGGATATGTATTTGAAGCACCTATGCAATTCCTATCATATCAGTTCAGGACAAGTAAGATTTGTATCTAAGCTCAAAAGTATCTTTAGCACCACGAAAGCATTAATGCTCCCTGTATCTATATTGAAGGAGATTTCTGCAGTAATTCTTAAGCTCCTTGGGTCTGGATGATTGAGAATTCTTCCCAAACTCATCAAATCTATATGTGACGCTCAGTCTCCTGATTAAAGAAATATAGCATAAAGCAAGTTACATACTTCACTTATTATTTAAAAGATGCATTCAGTATACATAGATTTTATTGTCTAGGATAAAATACTGTATGTTAACGTCAATAAAAACTAAATGGTGGTCACGGGGTAGCATACGTTATGGAAAAAGTACAAATTAAAAACCAGAAGATTTGAGATATTATTATACCACTTATCAGCTATGAAATCCTAAGGAAATTATTTAATATCTCAAAGATCTATTTCTCAAGAGAAAACGAACAGCTGTTAACTCTGCTATCCACTTCATGGTGTTTTGGTGATAATCAGTTTAGCTAAGAAAGGCAGAATCTACAGTGGATAAAATGCATTTTGATATCAGGAAGACTGAAGTTTGACCTTTGACATTACAACTTCCTCATTGAAGGACTTTGTACACTTAACCTCTCAAAATCTGTTTCGTCTCCTGTAAAATGGTCAAGAAAGGGCTGAGCCAGACTGACTTGACTATCTATCTATCTATCTATCTATCTATCTATCTATCTATCAATCATATATCTATCAGCTTACCTATCAAATAATCATCACATTGTATTGGCAAATATTAATGAAGTAGAATAAAGTATTTTTTTGACAGATATTCCATGCAAATGTAACCCATTAAGTGGAGTAGCATGAGAAAAAATTATGTTTATAAAATGTGCTCCTCAAATTAGTAATTTTTATGTCTATAGTTAAAATTCTAATAATTTCATATTATTGAAATTAGAATATAGCAACTTGGATATTGTATCAATAACACTTGTTCCTTTTTAGAAGATTAAATGCACTCAAGTAAAAAAATATTATAAAATAAAATATATAAAATGTGTATTGTCTTTATCCTTCCTTCTGCCAATCTAAAGAAAGTATTCTCAGGGTTTTGTCTTGTTTTGTTTTGTTTGTTTTGAGACAAGGTCTGGCTCTATTGCCCAAGCTGGAGAGCAGTGGCATGATCTCAGCTCACTGCGACCTCTGCCTCTCGGGCTCAAGGGATTCTCCCACCTCAGCCTTCTGAGCAACTGGGACTCCAGGCACATGCCACCATGCTCCGTGTTATATTTTGTAGTTTTTTGTAGAGATAAGGTTTTGTCACGTTGCCCAGGCTAGAGCTCAAGTGATCCACCCACCTCGGCCTCTCAAATTGCTGGGATTACAGGCAGGAGTCACCATGCCAGGCCAATCTCAGGGTTTTCTTTTAACACCTAGGATGGCAACTGCCCAGGATGATAACTAATGGGAGTTCTTAAAAATCTTCATAGTAAAAATAATTGAAAGCAAGGACTAAAAAAGATGTTTGTATTCCTCTGTTCAAAGAAACAGTATTTACAAAAATCAGAAGGTGGAAGCAACCCACTGCCCTCTGTTCATCAAGGTTAAATGGATAAAAAACATGATACATAGACACACAATGGAATATTATTTGGCTTTAAGAAAGAATACTCCGCTATGATATAGATGAAACTTGAAGACATTATGCTAAGTGAAATAAGACAAATATTACATGGTTTCACTTACATGAAATAACTAGAGTAGTCAAATTTATAAAGACAGAAAGTAATACGTGGTTGCCAGGAGATAAAAGGAGGCAGGATAGGTGTTACTGTGTAATGAGTACAGAGTTTCAGTTTGGAAACGTAAATATGGAAAAGGTAGAGATGATTGATGGTGAAGTTGCACAGTGATGTGAACGTACGTAAAGCCCCTGAACTGTACACTTAAAATGGTTAAAATTGTGAAATTTGTGTTACGTACATTTCACCACAATGGAAAAAAAAATCTTTCTATCTAGTAATTTTCTGTACTTTTCCCTACGTTCTTATACCTATGCTTATAGTTATAACCTTCAGATTTGGTAGTAATACTCAGTATTTCCATAAGTAATTTGAAAGGGTATGGGAAGAAAAATTAAATGGGTCGTTTTTGCGTTGGCTCGATCCTTTCATTTTAACCTCCATATCCAGAGTTTAAATTGAATTTGTGTAATCCATATTAAGATTACCAAAATGGATTCTGGCTTTGCCGCCTCTTCTAGATAACAGATTTGGAGAGAATGGTTGTTGACTGATTTAGCAAGGCAGGTATTTTATAAAACCACTCAAGTAGTTACTTATAAATAGAATTGATGTCTGTGCAGAAATAATACTTGTAAAAAGGATGAAAATATTTAATATTAGAAAATGTTTAGGTCTTTTAAAAGGAGGCTTGTGTAGTTTTATATTAATATCATAATATGCTTCATATATATTCTTTAGCGTTTTAAAGGTCTACCTTTCACATATATACCTTAATCCATTCACAAACCTATGACTCAGAAATTTCTACTCTAGTACATACTTAGGAGCATTTATTGTCCATGTGCACCAAGAGATGCATACAAGATTTGTGTAATTGCAAAGCAGATAACAATTTAGGTAACAATGTCCAAAAGGGAACAAAAAATAAATTAGGAATACTTACATAATTTAATTTAATACTACATATATCATGGAAGAATATCAACATACAACTATGTGCAACAATGTAGATGACAATTGGAAACATTACATTTTTGTAAAGTTCAAACCAAATTAAACTTTCATTTGAAAAGATAATCCTAAAGTTGAGGGGTGGAGAACCATCGTGAAAATCTGTGTAGGTGATACACGGCACACTTTAAGGGGCATCGTTCATATCAGGCCTATATGTAATGGTAGGCATCCCTCAGATTTGTAAAGTACACACTCTACACAACTGTATGTGGAGACTTGATAACAGTCACTTCTGAGGCAGCAGAGAAGGCAGAGGAGAAGTACAGAGGTTGGTTTATCAATTTTGGTCTGCTCTAGTTCTTAAATTGAATAGTAGATTTATAAGTGTTCATTATATTATTATATTTCCAGAAACAATTCTGGGATTTATCCTAGTTGTGGGGTAGAAGAGAATGGGGATATAAAATTAACTATTTTCCACACAAAGAAAAGTGTTCTTTCTACTCTATTCTTTTGCCACTGAAAACTGCTATTCTTCTTTTTTACTCCCAACAAGAAAAATAAGTATTTTTATAAAAATATTGCATTATATGTTCCCACTTAGCTACAAAACATTCTGACAATAATTTCTTAATTGACAATGATTTTTAAATCAAATGTCAGACAAGTGTGGAGACAACCAATCCTGATTCAATGAGAAAGTGTTATATTAAATTATCCCCATTCTCAATAAATACCTTCTGCATCTCTATGTGGTTCTTCAGGTAAGTAAACTATGTGTAACTGTCCTTGGAATTTCCAGATTGAGAAAAAGACTTTACTCCACAAATCGATTATGTTTCCATTACCCCCCCTTTATTTCTACTCTCTATGTAAGAAACAGAAGATGTGATTTTCTACACAAAAGTAATAGGAATAAAAGTCAGTCAAAGTCATTTAGACTTTTATTTTATTGTAAATAGTTGGCTTTTTCCAAAACAGATATACATATTCTCATAAATACTCTCAGCTGGTTTTATCTAATACAGCGTCACTTTACTTTAAAGAAATGCCTCCCATGGGCTTGTTAAAATCACTTATCCTCAACAAGCATATTGCATCTCAATCTTAAAATGAACATGTGACTTAAAAATTTCATTATATTTTCAAGTTATTTAAATCTACTCTTAAAAATGCATGAAGGTCCCTGTTGTAGTTTGAAGCATGAAAGCAAAGTTATCCTTCAGTTACTAATCTAGCATATACTCCTGGAAAAAACATGAGTTTTGCTTTTTAAAATGGCTATGGTAACTACTTATCAATATATATAATATTGGATATCATGAAGGTATAAGTTAATTGTGTATTCCTGATTATATGCATTTTTGAGGAAAAGTTAATTGCTTCTGTAGAAAATGTAACACCTAAGAGAGGGTACAGCTCAGGGGTAGAGTATGGGACTGCAGATCAAGAAAATGTAACATCTTATTTTTATATGTACAGAAATATTCTGAGTAAAATGCTAATTTTCAGCAAGTTTTTATTGTTGTTACTATAATAAACATTATGCTAGAAGTACATATTCAAATGAAAATCTTGTCTCTCCAGTGACATTTGAAACATACCATCTGCATTATGTGCTATAGCAGAATTCAGAGAACAGCTCCTGTCCTTTATATATAATAGTCATTCTATTACAAATCAGTTTAACGTAAAATACTTTGCTTAGAAAAAGCAATACATTAGCTTTAATTTTCCGATGGAAACACGTTCTTAATTTTCACGTCATAAGTGTCTATAATATGCCATGGGCCACGTGATACATTAGAGAGAAGAAAATCCTAAAATCAAAAAACAGAAATGTGAAAGAAGTGTATTGCAGAGCAAAAAGACAAAAAAAAAAAGTCTCTAAGTTGGTTTAAATTTAGTAAGTTAAAATAGACAAAGTATGTCTTTCTCTGTCTTGATTAGGTCAGCTCCTAAACCTAGTTTAAAAGACGGTTTACTCAATTTTTCTACCAAAAGAGAAAAATGAGGGCAAGTACAGTATAGAAGAATTTTTAAATGAGACAAACTGACAGAATATAACATGGTGTCCCATCAGATGATGTGGTGTTTTGACTGCATGGCTACAGAGGGCTATAATTTAAATGCCATTAAAGACACATAAGCTTTAGCATGGAGACAGGAATACTGTAAAATCTTTTGGGCTGTAGTCTCCATGCAGATAAAATTGTTCCTTTGATCTTGCAATGCCAAAGTCTGTTGTCCAGAAGGGAAATGTCTTTGTGCTTCTGTCTTAAACTAAGACAGATTTTATTTTTCAGATGTAAGCCATTTTGTGAACACCTTATAAAATCAAGTGCATTTTTATCAAGCAGAGCTTAGAGTTTCTTCCATTGTTATTTTAAGTTACTTTATGATTTTGTAGTGCTCAAAAAAATGTGCCCAAAATACACACATCTGGGTTGAAAGTGATGAGACTCTAACTTCAAACGTCTTCATGTGAACAGTGTAGTGGCATTTGTATGCTAGGGGTTAAGAACATTATAGTTCTCTTTTTTTATATGTTTTTCTTGTTAAGAAATGGTGATATTTTGTCATAAGATTAAGCTGAACAAAAATAAACACATTCGACCTCTATAAGAAACCTCAGCAGTTAAAAGTCTGTAATAAAATATACGCTGCACAGTTTGCAAAATCACACCTAATGCTCTCCAGATCAAGTCTCTAAATTTTAAAAATTACAAAATGTTAACAATTTTAGACATTAAATTGTAATTTGAAATGTATATATTACATTATTAAGGGGGAAGCTACAATGTGGGAGATTTTCATAATAAATTCATTATGTCTTATCCCTTTAAAAAATCAGAAAAAAGGCAGCAGTTGCTGGGATTTGCACATAGTCTTGACAGCTTGTTGTACATGACCTATTACATTTATGCCAAATACATATATAATATTTAAATGACAGTATGTCAACAATAGCTTCCAGTACCTAGCATATTTTAGGTCTTAATGACATATATGGCAATTCTCCTTTATATTAAAAGATGAGCAACATTATTTTTTAAAAGTATATAGTGAGTTTGAGTTAGAGATACAGATATTTTTGCCAAGATTAAATCTAGTATTAAAAATGTTATTTATCTCTCTCTATTCTAATTAGACTTAAGAACTATTTCCAGTTTCTTTCCTCAGTGAAAATTTGGAGATGATTAAAGGCAGTTTGTTTATCAGTCAAAACTAATATTTTCATTCTGTCGAAATTTATGTTATCAGGTGAGAAAATCTTGATAATAAACTTCACTAAAGTCAGGTTTGAATAGCTTAAAGGCAAAATGACTTATGCATAAATCATCTGTTTCTTTTATTTTCCGCCTTGATACATTTTATTATATTATGGCATAACAAAATTCTTAAAGCCAACTTTCTGACCAAGACGTCTTTGGAAAGTAAAGAATGATTTTTAAATGTGTAAGAAAAAGGAAAAGAAAAATAAACAGCTTAATCAGCACTATTTCTGACACAAATCATGCTCAAAGTAACGCAATTCAAACATACTGGGCATTTCTGCAAAATACTCATCAACAAGCGAATAGTCAAAATCAAAGCCTGTAACCGAACTCTTCAATAATATTGTTATAAATATTTGATAATTTCAACCATTTGTCATGTAGCAAAGGATATCTATACCTTTCAGCTGAAAGGATGTGCTTTCTTTGTTCTAAAAATTTGAGATCAGTTTGCATTTAATAGAAACAGAAACACAGTTTGCTGTCTGGCCCAACAAGGATACTAATGGAGATGCTTCTGTTGAAAAGCCTTTCCTTAGTGTTTACTATCCCCCCACCTTTGACATACTGTTAGTAAAGACTCTAGAAGATAACCTCCCTGAGAACAGTGTCCCAGGCATCCTCCTAGTGTCTCCCCCAAAGCTCAATACGTTATGTCAAATGATCAGTGCCTGACTGTAGAATGGTGTGCCCATGTCTCCTTTGTGTAAGTGGATCCCTTGGCAATGAAAAGCGTATTACTGGCATTTTGTCCAGACCTCTGCAAAATATCAATGACGTGTAAAGACACCATCATATAAAAATAATTCTGCTTTACTGATTCTGAAAATAATTTATCTGACTGTGAATGTCCAAGAACAACACAAGATTCATACAGAATTTCCTATGACTCATTGCAGGCTGATGAAAAGTGAATTTTAGTTAAGATAAGGAAGGCAAGCAGCATGAATGGCAATACAAACAGCTGTATTTTTTGTGTCTGATTTTGAAATCGTTTTTAAAAAACTTTTATCAACGTCTTTCTAGAATCCATAATTGCTAATGGTTACAAGTATCAGCCCCAGGCAAATTGCCTGGTGAGATTTTCTGCAGCAGTGAAGGTAAACAAACCAGTCACTTTCTAAACAAACATTGCTTTTATGGTTATTTAAGCCTGCAGTATACATTGGAGCATTAGAATAATAGGATAATGCACAATATCTTCTGGTTGTCGTAGGAGCACTTGAATAAAACCGATCAAATGCTTAAACATACACAGCATCAGTGTAAGAGAAAACATATTATAAATGCCTGGCAAAAATATTTTTAACCAGAAAAGGCTATCAGAAATTAAAGTCGCTGAATACAAGGCATCAGCAATCACTTAAAGTGAACTATTACACTGTGTGTGAGAGAGAGAGAGAGAGAGAATAGGAGACAAGAAAGAGCTTGAGATTTAATCAGTATGAGTGTAAAATTCCAGAAGAAATAATTAAGCAAAGAGGAATATTAAATTTAATCAGAATTTAGGGCAAATAAAAATATACAGTGGCAAACATTACCATATTTTAAAAGAAATGTAGGGAAGAGGGAAAATAGAAATGAAAAATAAAATGTATAAACTAAATCAAAATCATATGTAATTAATCGCATTTTTGCAGAGCTTTGCTGTGAAATAAAGCAATCCTCAATCTGTTCTGCAGCAAGACAGTTTAGTTTCTGTGAGATCATTGGCAATCGTTTTGATTAACGAAGTAATTGTAGAGTAGTACTAAAACCCATTTCATTCTGAATTTGGTGAACCAAAGACACTAATGCTCTTAAAATGAGAATAATAATTATTTGTAGCCATTTAAAGATCAATTTACATTAAATCAATCTAGCAGTCATCCCTTTGATTATTTTTAAAGAATAGGAGCAATCTGAAAAAACAACATATAGATTTACTAGCTCAAAAACACAAAATAATTTTAGACATTTGGTGACGCTAAAATGCAGTTAGATTTGCCCAATACTTAGTAGTTCCGCCCCTCTGTTGGAGACCTTGATTTCTAGAAAATTTCATAAGTATCTGAAAAACTCTGCTAACAGAGGTGCTGTGTAGGCCAATACAGAACATGATGTTTCTCACAATACTTTCTAACTAAATTAATTAATTCTCCTCCAAGGATTTAAATAGGAGCATAAATTTGGGTAAGTCTTATTCCATGTTGATCATTTGAGAAAATGATGGCCGAAGTGAATATGAGCAGAATGAGCTTTAATTCTCTGATATGCTACTCTGTATTTAAAATGATTAAATTTGGAATATGACATCAGTAAGACAAAGACAACATTAACACCTGTGAGTGGTTCAGATTGTGACATGTTGTACATTTGTGGATAATTCCAAAACGTGGTTGCCACAAAATAATGTGTTCACCAATATCTAAGCTTTTTGAGCTGCCAGAAAATATCAAAACAATTGGTCCTCTTTGGAATGTATAGTTAACTTCCTGCTAGGAAAGGAGTCACAGCTGCTACGGTAGCAGTGGGTTTCCAGATGTCAAGGCTGTGAGGATAGTGAGGTAATTGCAGGAAGGAAGGGATACAATTTTGTTATCACAGATTACCCTCCCCCACTGAAAAGGCTAGATACAGCACGAGTGTCAGTGCTTTGGATACGCATATTATGCACTGGAGGTCCTCATGTTGAAGTGTGGAGATCTGTCCATTTGCTTCAGTGGAAAAGGCTGGGCCAGACTTATTAAAATGTGTGGGAAACAGAGTAAATGCTCTCAAAGCTCTATTACTGGATTTATAAGCATCTATACATGTTAATAAGGACAGTAACCAAATAAGAAACTTAAACTATAAATGTCCCAGTACTACAGCTCATCCACTGAATTAAGAGAAAACAAAATGTTTAGATACTGATAAATTAATCAGCAAATCTGCTTAAGGCTGTCTTTGTATATTAGTGACTGAGTGGAGGAAACAGATGATGATTTTTTTCAATATTCAACCTAGAAGAATTTCTTTCTCAACTTCCCATGCTATGCAGTCAAAAGAGTACAAGTCAGTGAAAACTCTGTTTTTCATTCAGAAGCTACAACCACGTTGCCATATTTCCACATGGGAATTTTAAAGACTACAGTATGTTGACATATTTTATTGTCAAAACCAGTACATATCTGTCCACACAAATTAAATTGAAATTAATTGAAGAAATTCAATTTAACAATTCCTTTTTTTTTTCCATTGAAGGGTCTGTATTACTTATTGTACTGAATGTAGATACTAGTTTAAGTTTCTTTGTAAATGGGATAATTGGTGCATTAGTTTCACCTAAAATAAGGCAGGGTTGAGGATATTGTGAAAGTGATGAGTGGTGGACAGTTCTGGATTCATTTTACCAGCCATGAAGAGAGGGACTTCTCATCTCATTCATACCAGATACACTATCCTCCACTAAAACACTAAGCTTTTCATAGTTTTAGAGGACACTTGCCTATCACTGTTGAATCACGTTGAGCTATTAATGGTCAACTTAATAGCCAAAAGTGCCATGTGCAGTACTTACTTCATGTTTCTCACATTCTGTAGAATTTTGAAATTAGGACTAGAACTTCATGCCTGTCTTGCTACACCCGGCCTATTTTATCTGGCTAAGGGACGGTGGATTGTACAATTCCAGAGAGTACCAACTCCATCATCAGCTCTTAAGGGTTCTTCCTGAAGTTGCACAGCCTTTACGGCTGCAGGTGGCCTGTCTACCTTTGAAACTTTTTTTTAAATCATGGATAATTTATCCACTATAGTAGATTTCCTTTAGTTTAATTAATAATATATCTTAAATTTAATAGAATCCTGTCAGTGTTTAAATAAAGTTATTGAATTAGTGGGGGCTTAAAATACACTGAGGTGATAACATATGGAAGGACAAGAGCTACTGAGTACTTTAGGGAGGGTTGAAGACTGAGAGGGTAAACTGATTAATTCTTCCCTGGCAGGTGAAGTAAGAGTAATTATAAGACAATATGAACAAAATATTGATAACAAGAATTTGCTAGTCTAGGAAAATGAACTCTGACTTTGTAGTAGGCATTTGGAAAACAGTTTTTAGCTAATTCAAATTCCTGTTTAGGAGTTGATTATCAGTTTTGTTTTTCTGTTAAGGTTTCCTGTCTTTCAATGGCATGTAAAGAATCTCTCATTAAAACCAACCACTCTCATCCTTTGCTGTGGTAACGCTGATTTGGTCTATTGCAAAAAAGGAAACGCAAATTAATATAGTTTACTTTTTGTTAATCTATACCGCCTTTGCTATTTTAATAAAGAGAAAGTTCTCAAGTCAAAATAAGATGTACCTAAAATTAAGCATGTCTCTAGAACAATGACTATAGTACTGGATCACCTGAGAACCTGTTAGGAACGCAGGTTTTCAGAAACTCTGAATATGAAGGCCAGAGATATGCATTTCAAAAAACCCTCCAAGTAATTCTGTCACAGCTAAAGTTTGAGAAATTTTGACCTAGCAAATCTATAGTAGCTAAGTGTTTGTTCAGTAACTAAGTTGAAAGAAATAGTGACCCAGCACTTGGTTAAAGGAAATTGTAATTTCTTTTCGATTTGAACATATTCACTATAAAAATGTTTTTTCACATTTCAAATATACTGGCAATGATAAGTTCTCATATCCACTTTTCCTGTTTATGGCATGTCATGTTATTTGTTATCAGGGAAAGAGTTCACTGTAATTTAAAAGTGCAACATACAGAAATGAAACATTGTTGCCCTAAGCTCTTCATAAAGGAAAAAACTGAACCACAAACATGCCACCATTTTATTATTTAGTTACTACAACTTGGACTATAAAGCCTCCCAAGTTTAATATCTGAATTTTGATACTGCAGATTCATGGTAATATGTTCAGCAACATTACAATTAATACCTGAAAGGAACTGATCCCACATCTATCCTTAGTGAACAATACTGGGTCTACAAAAAAAAAAAAAAAAAAAGAACAGATATTTTATCATTCCTGGAACTAGATGCTTACTAAAATTTCAAATTTTAAAAATATAATAAAAAATACTGAATATTGAAATTTCAGTGCCTCCACGTCACCTAGTAGAGGGTTTAAAGTAAGTGATCTGGTGGGGTGCAGTGGCTTGCACCTGTAATGCCAACACTTTTGGAGGCCAAACTAGGAGGATCACTTGAGTTCAGGATATCAAGACCAGCCTGAACAGTACAGGGAGATTTCATTTCTGCCGATAATTTTTTAAAAAACAGCTGGATGTGGTGGCACACACCTGTGGTTCCGCCTACTCTGGAAATTGAGGTAGGAGGATCTCCTGTGTGGGGGAGTTTGAGGCTGCAATGAGCTGTGATCACAGCACTGCACTCCAGCCTGGGCAACAGAGTGAGACCCAGTCCCTAAATAAATAAATAAACAAATAAGTGATCCTCAGGAACTTTGGGAAAAAAATCCATGTCATAAAGAATAAAGGGCAAATCAGCTCAGTCATTCCAGGTGCTCAATGAGGAAGCCAAATACACAAACACCCACACTCATTAGATATTTATAAATTTATACTGAAGGCAAACTTCCACCATTTAATAAATCTTCAATTTTTCATGTAGCTTTTTGTTACAGACAAACTAAGCTAAAAGTTACTGGTTTAACAACTTTCACCATTTTTGAAACAATAACAGATCAATTCCATATAATATATTTTTTTCTATTGTTTGAAACTTAAGATTTCATACTACCTGGATGTTTCTCCTTTATTGACTTGCCTCCTAGGCTTCCATGTGACTAGTATTTTTTCCTTTCTTACCAATTTATTTCCACCAAAAGACACACACACACACACACACACACACACACACACACACACACACACACAGAGGCGTATTAAGTTAATAGCTTCTCTACCATCTCATCATTAGTTAAAAAAATGTTGACAGTCCACATTTTAGACATAATTAGCATGTTTATCAGCTCAATTTAATAATGATTTCCAAATTCTCTTCAGATTTTATCTTTCACTCTCAATATTTAGGGTGTTCTCCCAAGAAACCTTTGCTTTAATACATGGATAAAGCCAACATTTATAGAAAAGCACAATGAATGCTACTCTTCTGTTAAAATCGGCTGCATGTAGAATGATTATAGTAGGGTCTTATTTTGTTCACTGCCACAGAAAGTTACCTCTAAAAACATATTACCATATTTAACTACAATACACAAGAAAATTTTTCATGCCCAAAGGCAAGCATTTTACATCTATTTACTTTATTTACATTGCAAATTTTCAAATAAGGCACAAAATATGAGCCTACATTCAGTATCTCTCAACATTCAACATGTGTTGTATAGCAAATATTTCAAGAGATGAATGTACCAGTGAGATTTTTATTTTTATGTCCTGCAGAAATGTTTGCAGTATAGAGCTATTCTTAATACATACATTTTCTCTATGCAAAATTCCTATTAATGTTAATGCAAAGGACCAATAAAACTCATTTTGCATAAAGATAAATAAAGAAAGCAAAAATGCCTAGACAAGTAGTGTAAGCAGATTTTGTTCTCTAGAGAACATTCAGCAATATATGGATATCACCATAGTGGGAGGGAGTACTATTGGCATCTAGTGGAAAGAAGACAATAACGCTGATAAAAATCCTCCAACGCCCAGCAAATCTCCCAAGGACAAAGAATTATCTGGCCCAAAATATCAATAGTGGCACCTGTTGAGAAATTCTGGCCCAGAGAAAAATAAAGTGTTCTCTAGGCCAATATAAATTGACCGTAGTTACTATAATTTCCATGTTTCCTGCTTGAAAAATGAAAGCCTTCCACCATAGCAGTGTAACCCTGCAAGATGAATGAAATTCGGTTTTCTCATACTCAAAATCTCCACCTCCACTCTAATTCTCAACTCCTGGGGGAGAGCTTTCCTTCTAAGTGCAGAAACTATGACTAATTATTACAGACAAGCATTGAATCTCCATTTATTAACTCACATTTTTGCACTGGCATTTTGAGTTATGTGGTACATTGCCCTGTGTAAATGTTTAGCTTTGTTAATCACTTTCTTTTTTCTGAAAAGGAAGTCATTACATTATGAAATTACTCCTTCTTATAAAAAGTAGTCATTCTACTATCTATATAATTACTCTTCCTAATAAGACTTTTATTTCTATTTCATCTCTAAATTTTCTTTGTGATTGAAAATTAGTTGATAAAATACTAAAACACAGTCCAATTTCTAAACAATATAAGCTTTTTATCAAAACGTACCTTTTATTGTGCCTTTCAAAAACTCTTCCATTAGCTCTGGAAATGTTTTCTGTAGTGCACATTACGACCTTTTTACTTTTTAGCCAAAGGATGTTTCTAGGGTTCCCTGGCTAAAGATGTCACTCAAAATTTAGTATAAATTTTGTGACATAAAGTTAACTATAGACAAATGTTGCTGTGAGTCTATAATTTATCTAGCAATATAAAAATAGAAATTGGGAATAATGTATTTTTGTGCAACCTGATTTCAAGTTTCATTGAGTTATATCCTTCAGTGCTATTTGTGGGATACAGGGAGGTGATACCCAGCTGTACTTCCTGTCCGTGACGATTCTAGAAAAGGCAGTTGGTGTGAAGCCTCATTTCAGCTATATTTGATTACAGATAGCTTTACACCTGCAAACTCTGATGATATCTTCATATCGACTGCTACAGAGAAGTCTATAGAAGTACCAAGAAAAAATAATTATGTTCATCCTCATCTGTGATGATTTCCCTGTATTTTTTTTGGCTAAGAGAATTCAATTTTCTCTATATCAAAATTAATTATATGATAGCAGTGTATGTTTTCAATATTATTATTTAAATTATGACAGCCATGGAGACAATTCAGATCTTGATGACATTCATCTGAATTTGGAGTCCATAAAATACAAATTAAGCCTGCTGACTGCCACATGATTCTGGTTTCTTTTTTTTAAAAAAAATTATTATTTTTATTTCGTTGAGATGTGTCCTCAACATTTTGAGACTGAAACATATGATCTTAATAAATAACAGGTAGCTCTTAATTGTGGAAATGGAGCACACCTCAAGTATTGTTATTTCATCAAAATGTTCTTTACCTGAAGAAATGACCATATTTTAAACATTTGAATCAAAATACGCTTATAATTAGAAAGCTAATAAAATTATATTACCTAAATACATCCAAGACTTGCATTGCTAACCTTAAGGCAGTCTTGAAGGCTTTTGGAACAATGACTTTTTGCTTAAGTTTTCAAAAATCCTCATTTTCAGTAACATCACCACACACACTTTTGTATGGTATTTGAAATATTAATCTGAGTGGATATTTCCTTCAAAATTACTTTATTTCTTTAGAAAACTAGAAAGCCAGTTTAGGGGTATAATTTAAACTTTAAAAGCCTTGTTTAACAAAAATATTTACTGGTATACTTAATATGTTGGTTTTAAAAATATTATGTCTATTATATATTCAAGAACAAACTATATTTCTGTAGAATAAAGCTGATTGCCTCCAATAATAGGATCTAGCTGTTTATTGGCAATGCTTTTCCTTCCCACCTCACCACTGCCAATCTTTATGGGAATTCTTATAAATGAGAAGATGAGGTTTTTTTCCTTTTTTTTTTTTTAAAGCATACAAAGCTAATAATAGAAAAAAACCTGATCTCCAGCAAAACTGATGAAATAGCTTACCTTCTTTCCTTCTGGGTAATCCCTTTGTTCTGGTTAAAACTACAGAACTGTAAGTAATAAATAACTGGAATACAAAAAAAAAAAGTGAAATAGGGATTGTACTGGTATCCAGAAATAATATTTATTTATGTACAGAATTTGGCTGGTTTATATATGTTATACATATACAGAAGTCAGAAGATTTATTTACCATTAAAGTAAGTTTTGCTATGTGGATAACACACACAGGCAATTCAATACATATCCTTGCCTATGTTAAATGATGGATGGTTATATTTTACCGTGTATATGTTTTGACGATTATATTTCCTCTCAAACAGTCCTAACCAGTTTCTGAGAAAGTATTTTCTTGTCTAAATATATGGAAAACTATAATTAAGCCAACAGCACTTATAGACAAGCTGAATGGCTAAGAACAGATTACTTTCTGTGCTTCATTTTTTTCATCAGAATATGAGGGTTGTATTACACAGTTTCTATATTTTCTACAAGCTCTGGGATTCTGTTAATTCTAATGAAAAATAAGAATAAAGACAAATTATAAATGAATTCTCAAGATCCCAGTGAATATCATGCAAAGTAGACAGGTATGTAAATTTATCATTTTATTGGTGTCCCCCGCTTCTATCAAAATTCATGCCTCAAATTACTTCATCTACAAATGTTCCTGACACCCATAGAACACAAGATGTTCAAAAATGAACTCGTGAACTGGGGAGGCCCTTCTGAGATGCACTGTCTCCTTTCTAAACATAATCTGATTCCTGGGGACATCCAGCATGGAACAGTAGCCAGAGGCCAAGAAACTACAGTTAAAACAAAAGGGTGGGGAAAGAGGAATGAGAAGGCAAGTAAAATATGGAATTGTCAAAGAAAGAGATCAAATCAAGTGGAAAGTGTGGGGACACAGGAACGGGGCGAGGAATAGAAGCCGGATCCAGCAAGGAATCACCTGCAGCACATTTTCAAAACTGGGGGCCTGATTCACTGTCAGATGCAGAGGTGTCTTCCTCCCAGACTCTGAGCTCTGGTAGCCACATCTTTAAATTGCCTGACTCCAACAGCTGACGTGGTTGCCACCACAAAAATAGAAATTATAGCTTTCAACCCTTCATTTTATCCCTCTTACCTATAATCCTCTAGTTCCAGTCTGTCTGACCACTTGACGAAGGTTTTCTCAGTTTTTGTTTTGTTTTGCTTCGTTTTTAACATTAGTTCAGCATTGGGGGAACACTTACATACATTTTCCACACAGAGAACAGTAGACAGCCCTGGAAACCCTTGATGAGAAAAGATATACCCTGCTGGGAACAGAAAATGGCACACAGGGCACATACTAATGATTCTTGTAATTGAGATTGTCATGTGTCTTATTAAAAGCCATCATTTACCTGGAGGTCTTTTTTGAAAGAAATGCAAAGATGCTTTACAGATTTTACTTAAGAATGCTTCTCAAAGCCTTACTGATCTATTTTCATACGCACGTTGTTTAGTGAGGTCCTTCAAAGGGCTTCAAGGTTTACTTTTATATTTAAAAAGAGTGAAGATGAAAGCTATTATTTAAATACAGCATTGCATTCAGTGGCACCAAGATGCTTATTACAAGTGCCCTGATGAGACAGTCGAAGCATCTCATGGAAGCCAGTCCTCTCTAATGTGTGTTTTGGTGCTCTGTCTGCTGGTTGGCCTAAGTGATGTGGCATACATTTGATGAAAGGACAGCAAATGACATCAATGATAAAAGACATCTACTAATGAGAGGAAGAAGAGGAAGAGAGAGAGATTGAAAAAAAGAGAAGAAATTCTCTGCAATGGAAAGAGCAAAACACTTTGACTGAACTAAAAGAAATGACGTACCTTAATCATGCCCTAATTTTAGGATATGACCAACCAAGCTCCTCACTCTTCTTTGGAAACATGACATGTTTCTTCAACTTCTGTACAACTGTCACTGAAGATTTAAATCAATCTGCCTTCAGTTTCCATCATTGATTGTGGGTAATTTTGCCAGGATATCTGTACAAAACAAAACAAAAAGATAGCCCATGCTGAGCAAATTAGTTGAAATTTATTTTTATCCTTTTATGGGGATGTTTTCCAGTTCAACAATCCATAGGGATCTGCCAGCTTTTCACATTATAAATTTTCTCCTTTTTAGGGCTACTAATTTGGTCGCAGAAAACATTGTTTTTTGTTTTTTTCTCTCTATAAATAAGCTTTGTCAAATAACCAGAGATTAGTGAAAAGATAAACTAGTTTTGGGTATTTCTGGCATACTCATTGAATATAAGGTCTACTTTTTCTCTCAATGCATTTCCCATGAGTAAAACCATTTAAAATATTACATTAAATATTAGTGTAATTATTAATAAAATCCTAGATTTTATTCTCAAATATCTTATATAAATATATTTGCTTTTTAATTATCCAATATCTCTAAAGGGACTAATTTTTCTACCTAATAATAATAATACAATTTTATTTTAATATCCTTCTTCTAGTCTTAGTAAATTTTCAAATAAGAAAATATTAAAAGTGATTAAGCAGTGTGATTTTTTCCCCCCTTGAATTGGGCTAAACGAAGGCAAACAAATGTGTTTCTTTTCTCTTCCATATTGAAGTATAGAGTCCTGATATTTTGTTTAAAAAAATATTGTAAGAGACTGCTTAGAATTTATGAGTTTGATGACCTTCTTAGGTTAGTCATTACATATTCTCTTTTTAAGAATGTGTTTCTATTACTTACATTTCAAAGGACTATCAGTATTTTCTTGAACCTTTTCTATATTACAAAGTGTTTTCTTCCCATGATATTCTATGTTGAAAGCTCTAGGGACTGCTGAGGAAGCACAGCTAAAGAGGTGTGAGTGACCCTGTTGGCTGAAACTGCATGAGAGTGTGTTAAACAGCTTCACATGTCATCCGCTGCTGTCCTTGCCTTCCAAGGCAGAGGCAGTGGGCTTGGCAGTGTGGGAAAGGGCATAATCCTGCCCGAATTTTCTGGCTGGATTTCTGGGTCACTCTGGTTCACACTGGCTCACTCAGCTATTCTGTATACATAAACTTAGTAGCGAAATGACTAACAAAGGAAGGGTGAGTTAATATCAATCAATCATATAAATTAAATATAAATAAAGCAGATATACTTTAAGGAATTAAAAGTCACAGAGTATCAGATTCGATTTTATGGCATGTGAAACATTCTGAAAAGTGAACAATACTCTAATCAACTGGTCTCTGGTATAGTGACTACATAGCTTTGGACTGATTTATTTTACTGAATTAACCAGGGACTTCCTGTACTAATTAACACACTGAACTGAAGCTTAAAGGTTTTAAATGACAGCAAAACTTTTGCACACTCCAACTCCACATATTAGCATTTTGTAGTCAGTGCTGGCTTTGTAGATTTAGCCCCAATTCTCTTCAGTGGGCAAAATTCTTCGTATTATAGATAGGGAAACTAAGGCTTGAAAACTCGCTAAGATTACAGAGCAGCTGAATAGAGCTAAAAAGTCCAAATTTCCAAACCAGTGCTCCCATTTGATAAACAAATAGATGAATACTCGCTTACATTATTTAATATCTCATATGAAATATTAATTTTATTAATGTTTTAAATATCTTGTTTAAATACTCTACAATATTCTTCTTAGGCTGGAAATGATAGTGAAAATGTATCCTGACATGAATATTGCTCTGAGATTTAAAGGGTTTGTATAAAACATTTAACAGACATAGGGTTTACCTAATATTCTCTTTCCTTTCAATTATCTCTCATTAGATTATAAAGGAATTTCTTAGTCTCTTTCTCTGTCTGATCCTCTTATTGACCAAAGAAATTTAAGAAATTCAGGAGCTTGGAAAGGGATGAGAGAGAACCAAATATGTTTTCAATTCTTAAAAAATTTGTTGTAAAACTTTCTTTTTTAATTAAAATATCCCCAGTGCAATTTCTTGGTCTACTACTCCTGACAGCTACTATTAATTATACTTTCACCTGTTAAGGGTCTAACACTTTCTAAAACATATTAAGCCAAGTTTTCTGTAAGTATTGAGCCTATCTGTTAAGAACAGAATGATACGGAATGAATTTGGGTGACTATGTAAGCAGGCAGGAAGAAAAGCGTAACCTTCCTTAGTAAATGACAAACTTTCTTTGTCTCCCAGTCCTAGCCTTTGTACCTACACACTGCCTGGTGTGGTGTGGAGGCCGACCATACGGCCTGCACTGTTAGATGCCAGAAGAAGGGACCGCAGACGCCAAGGCCCTGGGCACACAAGCTAAAACTTGCATGCTTGGCAAGGCTCAGATGCCAGCGTTTGAATCTCTAATAAACCACTCGCTGCCTCTCCAGTAATGATACCCTGGGGCTGCTGGGAGGGGATTCTTTTATAGGAAACATACTCATAAGGATTTAATATTATCTTTCAGAACCCTTTGATTTAATGGTTTATTTAAAAAAAAAAAAAAAAACTTCTCCCCCTTATTTTGTAGACCCTATGATGTGAGGCAGTGCTAATTCCTAATCCAACAGTAGTATATAATCAACATCTCTTGACTGGGCTCAAGATTCCTTTTCCTTTTTAGCCATGTGCTTAAAAAAATAAAATATCTTGCCACTGAATGTCTTTTTACAGACTGAAAAGACTTTTAGGTTAAACAACATTTGTTAGGCTTTGATGCAATCAAATGCAATTTCAATCTTGAATTATTCAGCCCTACCTCTCTGAAATTGCACATATGTGTCAGCTTTCAATTTTTCTCACTAGTGTTTTACACATGAAGTCTATTTTCACTGAGAAAATGGAATCTTTGTGTCTTTGTCTGTAGGAGCGCTGCTTTCAGGCGTGTTCTGGCAGGGGCTTTGACTGTCTAGGCACTGGGGGAGGGGCCTGGCAGTCATTTGTCAGCTTTTCTTGCATCTGTAATTTCTGGCCACTCAGCAGTATTAGAAGGTCTTAGAAAGAGGGTGAGGAGGGTGTGGGGGAAGAGCTTGTCATTGATGAAAGCCAAACCCGGAATAACTGCCCAATGTTAATAACCAAAGAGAGAGGGCGAGTCTGAAAAACTTTTATTGTGCTTTAATGAAAAAGATTTTTTGGAAATGGCTAATTTACAAAATTGCACATAGTAACATTTTCAGATCTCAGTTTAGAAAGCCCCTGTCCATATTGTGTTACTGATTTCATTGCTTTTAGCTTGGCAAAGGCTCATGAAACTATTTTAATTTTCCACCAGTGGCTTCTGGTTATTTCTGCTCTTATTTCCTCTTAACAAAATTGACAGCCCAATTAAACATCTGCATTTTTTAATCTGAATTTCCCCCATAACTCTTTTGCTTTTCTTCTAAAACTTCCAGATGTTTTGGTTCCTTTATGATTTTAATACATGCAAGTATATTTGTTACCATTTCAAAGAGAGAGAGACAGTGCTAGAGGGACTGACCAGATGTTTCTATATGAAAAGCTTTGTAATATACCAACAATCGGGTCACTATTTTTGTCTTTTTATGAGTGTATTTACATTAGAATACATCTCATTGTCTTGTAGCACTTTACAATTTGAGTCAATCTATGCAACTTATTTTTGTGGGCCATTAGATTTCAGAATTTACATTGTGATCTGTTCATTAATTCTTGTGACAAATGAAGAAAGTAACCAATGTTGTTATCTCAGTATCTAGTAACAGGGATAGAAGCTGCTGTGATTTGTTTCTTATTATTTGTCTTGTTTTTCCTATGGGAGATAAGAAGTTGTAAGTTATGTGAAGCAACAATGTATTTAAATTCAGTTTCCGGATTTGTACAAACGTTGACGCAATCATCAATATCTTGCCTTGAAGTGTCTGGACAAGAGTTAAAAGAGTCTCTTGTATATTTCAAGAAAACCTGTTTCCCATAATTAACAGGAAGTCTAGTAAACAGACTTTTGCTGACAAATGAAACTGAAACAGCAACATATACACAGAAACATGGGAAAAGAAAACAATGCAACATTGTATGCTTATTCCAGAAGAGCAGCTCAGTTCAGATATACACAGGCAATACTCACATAAAACCCACAAGTAAAGGATTATTAATTATATATTTCTGACCATTTACACACAGTCACTTATCATCCCACTACTTAGTATTTGAAAGTGATCTCTAGCTATTTAGACATTTAACATTTAGGCAGAAAATCATTATTTCCTGGAATATAGATTTTCCAGATTATCAAGTAAACATGAAGAAAGACAATCTTTAAAAAAAATTATTATAGAAGTTTAAAAGTCCATTCTTGCTACATACTCCTGGAAATGAAATGGAAATACATAATAAGGTAATTTTGGTGTAAGTTTTTTTTTTTTTTTTTTTTTTTGGTGTGAGAGAGGAACATATGTATATCCAATGTGGGGAGTGTATATATTTATGAGGTCTCAGGCACACTAAACCCAACAGTCACTAATTAGACAGTTCACTGTGCAACTTGACCCACTCGTGCTTAAAGCTTTGGACAACACTTCCGCTGGAAGTAATTCGTCTTTATCTTCCAATTGTATCATAGAATGGGAACTCTCTGATCCCAATATTGATCTTGAAAGTAGCAAACTGAAGTTATATGTGGTGTCCTTGCTTAGAAACACTGAGTTTGGGTTTACAATTTAGTTTTTTGTTTTGTTTTGTTTTGTTTTAAAAAAAATGGAATCAAGTGTTTAATTTACAGTTAACTATTAGGAATGAATTGTTTGATTCTTAAGTGATTTTTTAAAAATTACATGTTAAAGGTAATTATCTGAGAACGGTTAGATGTAAAATAAGCTTAATTAGATATTTATTTCTGTTTATTTTAAGATGAATAAGAGAATAAGCAATGAAGGGGAAAATAAGGAAATGCTTTTGTGTTATACTGCACATTAAAGGATGTATTTTGACTATTCGAGAGTAATAGAAAGACCTCAACTGTGCTACATACGTAGAATTACTTGCCTTCCTGGTAGGCTCTCGTAAGTCATACTTACGAGATTTTCTTAGCACTAGAAAAATGAGATTGGAAAGTGCTGTGGGTAGCAAGGGCAGCCGTTTATGACATGTTTAATATATTTTCATATAACTGACTTGGAAACTGAAAACCAAATTTATTTTTTTCTTAACCATATCTGCAGTGGATATAAACTTGAGTCAGGGAAGTGACACTCAAAACTCCTAGGTCCAGTTACAAATAAGTAATACTTGTTTCATATTTTATATATACCTGAGTGAAAGAGAAGTACTTATGACACACTTTACCTCCAGAATCTGATATTTATTGTGGAAGTTGGAATCAACCAAATAAATACCTTAAATTTAAAGGAACAGTTCAGTTGGAGAAATTATCAGAGTAGACCTTTGCTAATCGCAAGAGAAAGTAAAGCATTCACCTGTTTGTAAAATTTCAGTGAGTCTGTAGGTAAGCAAGAACAACATGCAAACATTTAAAGTGATTAAAGTGTACTTATTTGAAGATTTGTTCAGTATAGGATGGACTCTATATGCTGTTTTTTAGGCATATATCAGTTTTTAGGAGGGGCTTTTTGGGGGAAAAAAGTGTTAATGGATCCTAAATCATAAGAAATGACAATAGAGCTGTCTTTTGTTAAATCCCTGTAGAAAGAAAACTAAACCCAATCAGGTTTCTTACTAGAATTATGCTATCTGCAAATTGATGTTTTGGAAAATATAAAATATCCTTCCAAAAATATTAGATAAAAGTCTTCTTGGAAGACTTTTAAATAGAAACTAATATTTAATTGATAATCATAAATTTATATGAAAACAAGGAAGACATCCAAATTTTAAAATAATGATTTTCACAGGCAGACTCATTATCACACTCTCATTTCACAACGTTTAAAGCTATTCTTGGAAATCGTTTATCATAAAGACCACATACATGACACGACTTACATTGTTTAGTGGTGTGATCCCAGAGCCACCTAAAATCTGGTCACACTTATTTCTCAGGTAGGTTGAATAGAATTCCCAATACCTGGCAGGAATTCTATTCAACCTAACCTACCTGAGAAATAAGGTAGGTTTCTCCTGTCTCTGGCTCCATCAGAGCACAATGTACTAGTCTTCAGGAAAAATTTGGTGTGTGTATTTCAGAGAACAATGAGCTCTGTGTAGAATTGTCAGAGAATCAGTAAATCATCTTGCTTGTATAGGAAAGTACTAACTAAAGTTTCATTTCTTGAAAATGAGATCTGGAAGAAAAAATATTATTGACCTCAGCATTATACATGCCACTGGACTTGGACAAATATTTTAATCAAAGGGCTGAAATATATAAAGCAAAGTTCCAAGTTAGACTTGTGTAAATGTTCTCATAGTAACGTTTTTTGGTTCAAGTGGTTTGTGTATGGTGTATAAATTTCATTCTTGTTTGCTCATCCTATACACACATGATTGGTGATTTCTCTAGCATACTGTCTTCTAGTTTCCATTTGCATTTTAGTAACCTGCCCCAGAAAAACAGTTAAAATCTGTATCTTGACTTCTGCCTTTCCCTCTATTATTAATTAATTTATTTAATGGGTCTTTTGTAAATTTTCTCTAACAGGTATTCTAAAGAGATAGAATATATGGGTATAAATGGCAGCTGGAAAAAGTATTGCTTGACTACTTGGTGCCTTCTAACACTTTCAGTAGCTCCTATAATCTATTTAATACCTAGCACATTTCCAATACAAGCAGGAGAATTTCTGTTGTGAATGTCAAGTATGAACAGGGTAATCCCCATCAACAGAGTTTGCTGAAGGGCAAGGAAACAGAATATTGCTACAATTCTCTGACAGAGAATTTAGCAGTTTCAACACCTCCCTTCCTGCTCCCTTTTAAGATTCATTGTTATCATTGAATAAAACTGTAAGACTATTTCAGACTTCCCAAAACAAGGAAATTCTTTCAAACTCCAATCAGGTTTCTGGAGATCTTTTTATCTTGTATTGTCCCGTGCTTTGCTTAGAACATCCCAATATATTTCCTGTCATTGTCATCATTCTAAACACTGCGACCTGTAATACACACTGAGCCCACTGGAGGAAAACATGCTATTTTATTAATAATGTGCTAGCAGCAGAAATCATTAAGATTGAAGAGCAGTTTGTAAAAATCTGTTCAAATGTGAATAAATGATGGTTTTGATATGACCTACATTAAAGTAACTATTACAATTTTATTTGTAGCATAACTTTAGGTCAAGGCTGGACATGCACATTGCCTGTAAATATCAACAGTGCTGATTCTTCTGCAATAAACAACAGAACATGCCTAACATATAAAAGCAACCGTTTTATTTTGGCCTTACAATAAAAACTAAATGGTGAATCATAACTGCCATCCAATTAGCATCCTTTTTTCTAATTTCTCACCATTTACATGTCTTCCTCCTTCAAAGAGAAATCAAATTTGCTTTGCTAGAGTGTAAATTATGTTTATAAATTCAAATTTTGTAGAGCAAAAGTGTAACATTTGTCTTGGTGGTTTAACGAGTAGAATATTCATAATATATCCCATCCATAACATATTCAGAAATGAATTTAGTTCTGCTGTACAAAAACTACAGATATTTAAGAATAAAAATAATTTTGAATATAAGTTGAAATTTTTTTTTTTTGTTTAAATGAGAACTCAAATGATATTGCTTGAGAGAGTTCCTGACTTTTAAGAACTCATAGATTTATTTATAGATGGCTTAGCAAATTTAAGTATACATTATGAATTTGTTGAATTTTACTTGCTTCCAGATAAAGGGTTTATTGAAACCTTAAATATAGTGTACAAATTCTCTATGAAAGGAAATTAGAACAATGCGTAAGCAACTTTTGGGAATTGATGCTCAGTTCTACCTTTTTCTTCTTCATGGGTTACAATATCTCTAAAGTGTTCAGCTCACTTTTATTGAAGTGTGATAAATAGGCATGTCAAATTGTATACAGAGAATAGAACACAAATCAGCTCTGCCTGTTTCTGTTGCTTCTTCATTCTCTAAATAAGTATCCATTGCTTATTATAAACAGGGTATGTGCCCTTTTATTTGGCAGGTCTTATTTCTTCATTGGCTTCCACATTTCATGGGATGGGAGGAGAATCAACAGCCATTTCTATATCTAGGATGAAAGATTTATTGGGCAGAAAAACAACAGATTTTCTTTCCTTTTTGGTGTACTTTGTACTTTCTTTTATAAATTCTATGGCAACAAACAGTGACTGAGTGAAACTTGCTATACAAATTTAAATCTTACAATTTCAGATAATAAAAATCATACCTTTAATAATGTGTATTATGCAAAACCATCAACATTTATTTTTTGTAATGCACAATACACAATTTTTATTATATATAATGTAGCAATATATTTAAAAATAATTTGCTCATAAAATTAACACTACAAATAAAATTCGTTGTTTGTATATTATAAAAAGATAACGTTATTTTTGTATTATGTTCTTAGATTTTTTTCTATAATTTCAAGAAAAATTATTTGGTTGTGGTCTTGAAGCTCTGTGAGAAAATATTTCCTATGCTAATTATAAGCTTAGTAAACTTAAATATTAGAGATATTTGTGGTATTGAGTGGCAGAGTATTTTTTTTTATTATTGTTAATGGGATTAGAAAATTCCGAACTTTGGAACCTAACAAAACAACTAAATAACCATTTCATTATAGTCTCTCATCAGATTTATGATACTCACTGGAAGCAGAACAGAACAACACTAAATAGAAGACCGAGGATGATACACGTCAATTTCTACTCTTACATAATCTTTTGAAAGCATCTAAAATTTGCAATCAGGGTTTAAGCATGCCTGACTTTCAACAAATGCAATTTCCAAAGAAATAGAGTTGAGCATCAATAACTCTGACAGAATAAATTACTCCATTCTACTTTTAGCAAATCTGTATGCATCCATTATAGCATCTTCTTGGGCAAAAAAAAAAAAAAAAAGTCACTTGTTCTTTCATTGGAAGGAAACCTGGCATATAACCAATGAGACTACTCCCAGTAAATACGCGGTGCCATCTTGATTGCTCTTGGTAGCTATCCATACTTACACAGAGACTGTTCCTCTCTGTATTTTAACAAATTCTTAATTCTACTTCTTAAACTCTTCTATCTCCCATACTTATATTTGCAAATTCCCCCTGTGATCAAGGATTAGCACAACACTGAGGACTGAAATGAAAAGAAGGATCTAAGAGAAAATACCTTGAAAGAGATGACAAAACTCATCTTTGATGGCAGAGGAAAGGTTAAACAATTCTCGTTGGACACCTGAAAAAATGCCTTCTTTTTTTTCTTAGAGAATAAGCAATCGGTGGGAGTCACCAGATTATAAATTATTTAACCTCTCAAGACTAGTGGCAGGTTTTTCCTTTCCTAGATTATTTAACTTAAATGATTATTTAGGAGTTAGGTCCTCAGAAACCAAGGATTGTTTCTAATTATCTGTTATTCTTTGTACCATTTAGTCAGAATATCATGCATTTTAGGGCTGTCAATAAATACACAGTGCATTAAATTGTCTTTGAGTTTCCAGAGGAAGGGGGTAAGGAAAAGAAATAAATGAATGCCTGACTCAAGAGGCTGAGAGTCTATTTGAGTGAGGTGTGGGTCTAGTGAAAATATGCAGAAAAGAATCTTGTAGAGGAAAAATGACTCACAAGTATGTGAGGGGGAAGACTTTTTTTAATGTCAGCGTCCATATATCCTGATTAAAGTGAGGGTATTTGCATCATGTTCTAGCATTCTAAATATAAAAGCAGCTAAGAATCTCCAAGAATCCCTTAAATTATTATTCAAGAACAAGAAGAAATGAATAAGTTAAAACTAAAATATTATAATGAAAAAGTATTCTCTAGCATGATAAAATCATTACAAAAAAACTTGTTAGCTGATTGGTTACTGTTTTAGAGTGCTGTAAATACATAGTAACTGAAATATGCTTCAGAATTTTAAAAATAGGTCATTGGTTAATAATTCAGAATAAACAAATATGTGAGTGATCAGGAGTAACAATAAACTTAGATGTTTTTCTCCTAGAAATAGTTTGTTAAGCGGTATCTTTAAGCAAGCTTTTAATAATATTTATGTTTTAAACATATATATTAGAAACAAGACAACACAGAAAATATCACTAATAGGATATATTTTCCCCACAGAACATGATTGCTACAGTTGTTCAGAAATGAATTATTGCATGTTTGTTTTCAGACTAAAAAATGCAACACACTGCTAAAATCACTACACAAATCTTTTGAAAATAAGATGCTAACAATTTTTTTTATGAAGCTAACCACTTAGGTCGATATTCAGAATTTTTCCTCATGCTAAAAATACTTTACATATTTTAAATTAAAACTCTTCTTGAATATGCAGAAGAAAACAGAACAAAATGTGAAATGTAGTAGAGGGAACAGTAGCTTTGGAGTTCTGGGATCTGTCTTGACTTGTGACACAAAGCATGTCACCCAGGCCTCTCTGAAAGATGGAGTTAATCCTAACAGATGAGCTCCCTAGAGAGTAACTGTGAGAATAATTACCATTATAAATATGATATAATGAAGTCCTCTCAAAAAAGACACTCTTCTTTACATCTGGCGGAATCTTACTTAGTAAAGTCTTATATAATAATTTGACCTTCACTGTAACTTAAAATAAACCAGAATCCAGCCACTTCTCACCACCTCCACAGCTGCCACCCTAACACAAGGCACCTGCACCTCTTGCCTGGATTATTGTCATCCCAGCCCCATGGCCGCCATGCTTCTTCCTTACTCATTATCACCACCCCTAGCCTAAGCTGTTCTTCACACAGAAGCCAGAGTGATTCTTTTAATGCTAGAGCCAAATTACGTATGTCCACTTCTCAGATCCCAATAGTTTCTCATCGCACTCAGAATAAAAGCTTGAATCTGAGCCAGAGCTTTTAAAGGCCCTACGTGATTTGCTCACCTTACTTCTTCATTGTTTCTCCTGCCGCTGTCTCCTCGTTCACTCTAATGACCTTCTTACATTTTTGCTCGAACTTTCTAATAAAATTCCTGCCTCAGGGCATTTGCACTTGTTATTCCCCTAGTTCGGTCTGGAGAGTTCTTCTTTGGATATTCATATGGCTCCCACTATTCCTTCCTTCAAGGCTCAGCTCAAATAATATATCATAGAGGTCTTCTCTGATAGCCATATGTAAAATTTCATACCACATGTAGTACTCTGTTCTCGTGCTGCTAGTGAAGACATACCTGAGACTGGGTGATTTATAAAGACAAAAAGGTTTAATGAACTCACAGTTGCACATGTCTGGGAGGCCTCACAATCATGGCGGAAGGCAAAGGCACATCTTACATGGTGGCAGTCAAGAGAGAATGTGAGCCAAGCGAAAGGGGAAACCCCTTATAAAACCACCAGATCTGGTGAGACTTACAACCACAAGAACAGTGTGGGGGAAGCTGACCCCAAGATTCAATTATCTCCCACTGGGGCCCTCCTACATCACATGGTAATTATGGGACCTACACAATTCAAGACGAGATTTGAGTGGGGACACAGCAAAACCACATCATTGGACTTTCATAATTCTTTTATTTCTTTTTAGTATTCATAGCTCCCGATTTAATATGGATGTATTTACTGGGTGCAGGGAATTTGTGTTTATCATTGTCTCCTCAGCAATTAGAAGGGTGCCAGACTTAGAATAGGTACTCAATAAATACTTGTGAAATAAAAGAATGAATGAGATAGCAATCAGTCACAGATCTATCAACCACAATATATTTTAGGATTACATCTATTTGTTGTATTTCATAATCACTTCTTCTCCTAGTCTAATAATGGTACTTCTGTTATATGCAATTCATTTGTCTCTCAAGATTTATTCTTCGATAAGCTCATTATTTGTGCTTTTTAATGATGAATATCTAGGACATACTTCCGTTAAAATCAGCAAAAGTAAAATCACTGTCTTCAACGTTGGTCATGTTGGGCACAGATTTGTAAAGCCATGGGAATGAAAGAAAATGCAATTCATATAATCAGATCCCACTCCAATCCGATTCCCCTTAATTCCTAAGCTTTTTGTATTCAGTTTATTTTTAAAATAGGACTATTTGAATATTACAATTTCAACAGAGGCGACTTGGTACTCTTAACATTTCTAGAGATATTCACATTCTAGAGCTGGCTTTTGGATTTCTTCAGGGATTTTGCTAAATCCTTACACATTAACTCATTATTTTAACAAATATTTACTTTTATCTGTTAGATAAAGGGCACTCTGCTGAATGATTGAGATCCTGCCTTCAAGGATTTGTCTTCTAAGGATGAAAATAAAGTAACACAAGGAGCAGTGTTATAAGTACCCTTAAAAGAATAGAGCCGAAAGGTTACTGAAATTTAAAGAAGAGATTAAGTATCACAGTGGTAGATGAGTAAGTATTAGAGAAGGTGGCATTTAAGTTGAACTACGTTTGGATATTCAGAAAAGAGCAAGAAAAAATTTCAATAGGAGGAAATAGCCTAAGCAAATTTGGGAAGTATATGGAAAACAAAACAATAGGTTCACATAATACTGGGAAACCTTGGGCTATGATTGTTTACAAACTCAATTTCTTTGCGTAAGAGTATGCTCATTCTAATACACAGTATGGCTTAAATATAAGCAGACTTGTATGCACACTTGAAAATATGTACTTTAAAAATAAAAATTCATTTTGTTTTTCCTACTTTTATAACTTAAACTCCCCCCAACTCAATGTTTAAGATACATTAGAAAATTCAATAATAACACATACAATTGCAGGCAATGTAAGCATATGTAGCTTTGAGCCCTTGCAGAAAAAAAAAAATTACATAAGGTTTAAATTATTCTTTATATTCAGCGTAATCAGACTGTGTGCCACACACTTTAAGTTACTGTTTAATGTGTTGACATGATCAGATATTTGCTTACATGATAAAATACATGCCTACATATGCACATTGAGATGATTTTCATGTTTTCTATGCCCAGTGATTATAAACATGCAAAACTAAGGAAAGTTAAGTTAAAACTGCTCTTCCAAGTTTGTATTTTTAGTGAGAATCAACATTTTATCTCCTACGTGCAATTCGTGACTTCACTATAACTTTCTTGATACATTGAGTTACTAGCAAATATATGGCAAAAGAAGGACACAATTTAATTGTTGTTAGAAGGCTTGCATCATGTGTGAATCTCAGGCAGAGCAAAAAAATGTAAACTTCAGTTAAAATTTCAGTATTGGGCATTTTCCTCATCTGAAAGCATTGTTCCCTTTACGGAGTTTCTTTTTGAATGAAAGATGTCAACACTCCTTCACAATGTGGATTTTGAGCGAGGCAGAGCAAATACGCGGGGGTGCTGGCGGAGCCCCATGCCACATCAGCCCCTGAGCGATCAGGCACACGCTCTCGGGAAGTCCATATGGGAATTAACAACTGAGAGTTTTTCCTGTGTGCTGCATTTGCTTTTTATACTTTGGAATAATAAAATTACATCTGGCCTGAAATTACACCACCTTAAACATGTGCTCCAAATGTGTAAATGAAGACAAACACAAGGAGAAAAATTAATGGCTGCTTGTTTTTAAGTCTTTTGTGTAAGGAATAAACACTTGAGAAAAAATAGAAGTTACATTTCATGCTTGAATCCATGTTTCATTTTTGGCAATGATGATGTCACCTCATCTGAACTGATGCCTGAGTTGTCTTTCCAAATGTCGATTTCATCCTGTCATAGTTTTGTTTGCAATCGTCAGATGACAGTCAATTACCTGATACATAGAAGTGTTTGATGAACATGGTTGTGTAAGTGAATCAGGTGTTTGAAAGGAGCTGGATGGCATTCCCAGAAGCAAATGATACACATATATGTTGAGATCCATTTTGAGAATGGAATGTTGTATAAATGCCTCCATAAACCCAGTGAGATTTTCTGAGAATTCTGCCAGCAGATGGCCTGCAGACTCAAGCTACAGTTCCTCTGGGTCTCTGGTCTGATGTCCTGCTCTACAGATTTTAGACTTGCCAGCTTCCACCATCACATGAACCAATTCCTTAAAATTAATCTCTCTCTCTCTCCCTGTCTCCATATATATGTGTGTATTTGCATTCATATATGCATATCTTATTGGTTCTTTTTCTCTAGATAACCCTGACTAATACAGGAAAGTTGTATGTCTTGAAGATGACCATCTGGATACTGACCAGCGTCTTCAAATATATTTTGCTCTACAACTCCTTGGTAAATCCGGTCACAGATTCCTTCTTAAAATTGTTTTAGAACTAGGACACTTGAAATCTGCTGGATGTGTCCACTTCACTTTTGCACTGAAACGATTCCAACATGCAGGACTGGCTTTCCCAGTCATCAGTACAGTGTCTCTAGAATGTCTGGCCTGAAGGGTCGCGATTTTGAAGGCTATTTGTGCTACATGCCACAGTGCTTCCTACTGCTAGCTACCCTGGAAGGCAAAGGGTTGATGTCAATGGAAGAACCAAGAACAGTTGATAACAGAGGAAAACCATGAGAGAATTCCATGACCCATCAACATCTTTAGCAAAATCATTTCTACTCTGCAAAAATTAATACTACATGGTTACATGATATGGCTGGAGATGCTCTCGTCTCATGATTGGGGCATAAATAACTTTTGATTGTTGTTAGAAGGTCTTGCATCATGTGTGAATCTCAGGTAGCAGAATTTTCCATATGGTAAAATACTTTTTTAGATATTTGCCATGTCCTATTATTTTTGAGTATATATGACAGGCAGTCTAAGAAGGAGCCTTTGTAGAAATGTTGAATGTAATCCTTTATTTAAAAAGGCAGGGCTAATTTAATGTTGAAAACAGAGTTGAAGTGGTTGGTGGAGTGTGGACATGAGGTTGAGGGGCAATTTTCTTGGGGATGGTTTGGGTGGAGAATCAACTTGCTCTGCCCTCAACAGTTTACAGCTCTGTCCCTAAGCCCTGGGCAATGAAAGGCGTATGGTTCTGGTATAAATCCCCAATTATTCTTTTTTTTGCTTTTCTCTTTTTTTTTTTTTTTTTTTTTTTGAGATGGGGTCTCTCTGTTGCCAAGGCTGGAGTGCAGTGGCACGATCTTGGCTCACTGTAACCCCCGCCTCCAGGGTTCAAGTGATTCTCCTGCCTCAGCCTTCCGAGTAGTTGCAACTACAGGCACACACTGCCAAACCCAGCTAATTTTTGTGTTTTTAGTAGAGGTGGAGTTTCACCACGTTAGCCAGGATGGTCTCGATCTCTTGACCTCGTGATCCACCTGCCTCGGCTTCCCAAAGTGCTGGTATTACAGGCATGAGCCACTGTACCCAGCCAATCCCCCAATTATTCTTTACCCATTGTTTTAAGTGGAGATTTCTGGCAATTACTTCAAGCTTTGGTAACTCTTTCCTGTGGAGAATGCTCTACTCCTTACTATATATGTGTAGGTTTTTGTGAGCTATCTTTATGAATATTAATTTAGATAAAGAATTAAAGCTAGGATTTTTTTTTGACTTTACTATATTTTTGTACTTTGTATTCTAATGCCTTTTATTTCTATTATGCACATCTTTATGGGGAAAAGTTTCTTTCCCTACTCTTGTCTTTTCATATGCAGTGAGCTCCATTAATGTAACACTCCATTAATGTAACTCCTTTTTATTCTACTCCAGACACGCATTTAAATGGAAAGCTGGGAAGGAAAAATTGGGCTCATGAGCCTGCATATCACCATATCTTCTTTTCTCTCTTTCTCCCTCATCCTCTGTCTACCTCTCACATTCTCTTCCTCTCTTTAAAGAGCTGTGCTTCCTACAGAATGTAGATCCTCTCAGATGACCTCCCCATGCTATAAATTTTCAGCCCACATGCTTGAAAGTGTGAGTCACATTCTTCAAAATGATCAGCTGTAGCAATAATAAAGGTGATATTCTGTCTCCATCTGTTTTGCTTTTTATTTCAGAATTTGAGTGGAGAAGAAGGGTGCTATTTATTGACTTCCCTCAAGAACTCCAACTATCTAATGCGTGGTTTGAAACAAATAAACAAATATACCTTTGTTTTCTGCATGGAATTAAGTATCACCAACACACATTTACCTATATTTTATACTGCTGTTTCGGTATCCCTTTTTCTTTTTTAATTGTGATTCAGAAATAGGTGTGCAGTGGGGCCTAATTAACGCATTCTTATTTTTCTTCTTAAACAACAAATCAATTGTTTTAATTAATTGTGCTGACACTTCATTTCTCTGAGGTAAAATGGTAATCTGTACCTAAATTAGGAAAATATGTCAAAAGAATACGCATGAAAACTTTTGATGGCAAACACCTGGATTTTGCTTGATGAAGGAATGTAAGCTTGACCAAAAACAAAGAAAACAGCTTCGACAACTTTCTTTTTAAAACCGTTTACCACAGATTGTGTTATTTTACAAAACTGACATATTTGGCCCTCAATAAATCTTAACTCCTCATCGCATGAAAGCACACAGGGAGTTAAGGCAGAGGGTGACTCTGCTGCGAATTATGATTTCATTATTCCTTCCTATAGGGTCCCCCATTATTTCAGAGACTGTATTTCTCTACAATAAGAAAAATCATCATAAAGAGTAGAAAAAAAAAGGCTACCTTCTCATTTACTCTCTCAGTAATTGAGACCCCCCCCCATACCACTCTAGCATCTAACACTGAACTACATAAAAGCTGCAGCAATTCAGTTGAACTCTTGAAGCTGGCTGTATAATGGACAATGAGCTACAATAATAACACTAAAAAACATCATCTGAGACTATACCTATGTTAAAGTCAACACTTTAGAGGTGGCTAATAAAGAACCATATTTATACCAAAAGGCTCATTAGGGACAATCAGCTGTGTTAAAGTGGAAAAATGAAATACTCCTCGTGGGGGTGCCGGGGTGGTGAGTGTGGGGACGGACCATGGCAATTATTATCAAAGCTACTGGGAATCCTACTGGAGTGCCATTTCCACAAAAATGAGAGGAGAGCATAGACTGTCAGGGGCTGCCTTTCACGGTACTTGAAATCTCTTTGGAGCTAGCATTGCACACCTGAGTTTCTATGACCAACATAAAAATGTGGCTATTGTTTCTGAGTGCCTCCCCAGTTTCATCCAGATTCCTAGGTCAGAGCACCCCATGCATGGCTTCTGTTTAGTTCTCACAATGTGTTCCTTTGCTACCTCCTTGTGATTTCGTTTGCTTTCTAAAACAATTCTATCTGTTATCTTAAAAATCATCTTATCTTAAAATCGTTTTAGCAGTTTCATTTGCCACATATTCCAGGTTCACTCTGTTGCCCAGGCTGGAGTGCAGTGGCGTGATCTCAGCTAACTGTAACCTCCACATTGTAGGTTCAAGCAATTCTCCTGCCTCAGCCTCCTCAGTAGCTGTCACTACAGGCGCACACCACCATGCCCGGCTGATTTTTATATTTTTTAGTAGAGATGGGGTTTTGCCATGTTGGCCTGACATTTGTGTGGCCAATTTCTAGGAAGCATGATTCTGTCATCTGGCTCAAATACAGACATACCGTATTTCATTACACTTCGCTTTATTACACTTTGTGGAAATTGTAGTTTTTGTAAATAAAATGTTTGTGAAACTCCGCATTGGGCACGTCTGTCTGTGCCATTTTTCCAATAGCATGTGCTCTTTTTGTGTCTCTTTATCACAGTTTTGGTAACTCTCTCTATAATTCAGAACTTTTCATTATTATTTTATCTGTTATGGCAATCTATGATCAGTGATCTTCGATATTACTGTTGTAATTTCTGTGGGTGCATTAACTGTTCCCATATAAAGGGAGAATTTAATTGATAAATGTTGTGTGTGTTATGACTGCTCCACAGACCAGCCTTTCTTCTGTCTCTCTCCCTCCTCTTGAGCCTCCTTCTTCCTTGACACACAACAATATTGAAATTAAGCCAACCCTACAATGGCCTGTAAGAGTTTAAGTGAAAGCAAGAACCACACCTTTCATTTTAAATCCAAAGCTAGAAACGATGAAACTGGGTAAGGAATGCGTGTGGCAAGCTGTGATAGACCAAGAGCTAGACCTCTTGTGCCAGTTAGCCAAGTTGTGAATGCAAAGGGAAAGTTCCCCAGGAAATGAAAAGTGCTACTTCAGTGAACACACAAATGATAGCAAAACAGCCTTATTGCTGATTCGGAGAAGTCTGAGTGGTCTGGATAGGAGATCAAACCAGCCACAACATTCCCAAAGGCCAAAGCCTAATCCAGAGCAAAACCTTAACTCTCCAATTCTGTGAAGTCTGAGAGAGGTGAAGAAGCTGCAGAAGAAAAGAAGGACACTAGTAGACGTTGTTTCATGAGGTTTAAGGAGATAAATGATTTCTGTACCATAAAAGTGCAGAGTTACACAGCACGTGCTGATGTAGAAGCTACAGCAAGTCATCCAGAAGGTTTAGCTAAGATAACGGGTAAAGGTGGTTACACTAAAAAAATATGTTTTCAATGTATATAAAACAGTCTCAATGCCTGGCTTTAAAGCTTCAAAAGACAAGCTGACTTTCTTGTTAGGAGCTAATGAAGTTGGTGACTTTAAGTTGAAGCCAATGCTCACTTACCATTCCAAAATTTCTAGGACCCTTAAGAATTGTGCTAAATCTACTCCACTTGTTCTCTATGAATGGAACAACAAAGCCTGGGTGGCAGCATATCTATTTACAGCACGGTTAACATGCTGTATTTTAAGCCCACTATTGAGATCCACAGCTCAGAAATATAATTTCCTTTTAAAATATTACTGCTCATTGAGAATGTACTTGGTCACCCAAGAGCTCTGATAAAGCTCTGATGCAAGAAGATTAATGTTGTTTTCATGCCTACGAGCACAACATCTATTCTGCAGGCTATGGATCAAGGTGTAATCTTATTATTTCAGAAATACATTTTATAAGGCTATCACTGCCATAAATAGGAATTCCTCTGATGGGTCTCAGTAAAGTAAATAGGAAACCTTCTGAAAATGACTCATTATACTAAATGCCATAGAGAACATTCGTGATTCATAGGAGGATGTCAAATTATTAACATTAACAGGAGTTTGGAGGAAGTTGATTACAAGCCTTATGGAGGACTTTGAGGAGTTCGAGACTTCAGTGGAGGAAGTAAATACAGATGTAGTACAAATGGCAGGACAACAGGAATTAGAAGTGGAGTTTGAAGATGTAATTGAATTGCTGCAATCTCATGATAACATTTTAATGAATGAGGAGTTGCTTCTTATGGACAAGCAAAGAAAGTGGTTTCTTGAGATGGGACGATGCTGTGAATGTTGTTGAAATGACGACAAAGGATTTAGAATAGTACATTAATTTAGTTGGCAAAGCAGCTGCACATTTTGAGAGGATTTACTTCCATTTCAAAAGACATTCTACTATAGGTAAAATGCTACCAAAGAGCATTGCATGTTACAGATAATTCTTTAATGAAGAGTAAATCAGTGTGGTGAGTTTCACTGGTGTCCTACTTTCAGAAATTGCCACAGCCATCCCAAACTTCAGAAACCACCCACCTGACGGGTCAACAGCCATCAACAATGAAGCAATACCCAATACTAGGAAAAACATTGCAACTCACTGAAGGCTGAGATGACCTCAAGCATTTTTAACAATATTTTAAATTAAGGTATGCCCTTTTTTACATAATGCCATTGCACACTTAAGTCACTATTATATAGTGTAAACACACTTTTATATGCACTGGGAAACTAGAAAATTCATGTGACTCACTTTATTGCAATATTTGCTTCATTGCAGTGGTCTGAAACTGAAACCACACAATTTCTGAGGTATGCCTGTATTCTTCAGGTTAATTGTGGATCAGTTAAAAATCACACTAAACTCTTTCACTTCTTTTTGGCACATAGAGAAGGAAGAAGATAATGACTGTGACACTGATGAACAGGATGGATTAGTATGAAGCTTCAATGGTAAGAACAAGGATATTGGAAATGTAGTCCCAAGTTTTCACATGACAAGTGGGGAGAACTCACTCGTCAAATGGAGGGTGTCAGATGACCAGTTTTCTAAAATCAGTGGTTCCATAAACTACTACAGCTACGAGAGTCCAAGCCATTCCAGAAACTGTAGTTTGATGAGAGAGTTCTCTCTTCATCTGTCTACGTCCAAGTGCATCATGGCATCCTACCACTTCTCCTGCTTTGAAATGATTCCGAGACCACTAGTGTTTCAGTTCTTGCAAGTTTGATGAAAAAGCTATGTGGTATAGGGCATCGAAAGGAACACAGTCCTGAAGATTCTTGAGGAAATCATAGGCCATACTATCTGGGCTCAGATCATGTGGCCAGTGGTTATGCTAATTGTGCTTATGCTATGCCCATGTAAACTCTCAATAATGAAGACAGATCCTGAAACACAGAGAATGGCATGAATGAATTTCAAGACTCCAGTTGTATTTGGAGTATATCTGAACTCTTCCAAAGGCCTGTACATTTATTGGAACAAATATCCTACAGCAGAGGCTATTTATTTGATCACACAGAAAATGTCCCTGCTTGGTGATTTTCTTTTCTTTCATGACATGTGCATCCTTTAAGAATTGGGGAAAATATGGTTTTAGTAAACTAACAATAACATTTTTACATACTATCAAAGCAAGAGGTAATTATCTGATTTAATAAAATGCCCTCTGAATTATGTAAGAAATATTAATACAAAAATGCAGATTTTTTTCTGAAACTGATACATTTGATTAATTCTTGGATTCTCATTTTAAAGACTCTAGATTTTATTCTAATATTACACTAAACATAATTTAGTGTTTATTTTCATTTTGTATTTTATTTATTTATTTTTTAGATGGAGTCTCACTCTGTTGCCCAGGCTGGAGTGCAGTGGCATGATCTCAGGTAACTGTAACCTCCAAGCAATTCTCCTGCCTCAGCCTCCTCAGTAGCTGTCACTACAGGTGCACACCACCATGCCCGGCTAATTTTCATATTTTTAGTAGAGATGGGGTTTCACCATGTTGGCTATTCTCGTCTCAAACTCCTGACCTCAAGTGATCCACCCCCCCTCAGCCTCCCAAAGTGCTGGGATTATAGCATGAGCCGCTGTGCCTGGCCAATTTAGCATTTTTTTTTTTACTTACATTTTTTATTTGGATTCCTTTTAATTATTTTTCTTGTCTGATTGTTCTGGCTATGACTTCTAGTGCCATGTTAAATAGAAGTGGCAGAGGGGGCATCCTTGTCTCATTCTTGATCTTAGAAGAAAAGCTTTCAGCTTTTTATTCTTGAGTATGCTGTTTTGTTTTTACTTTTTTTTTTAATTGTACTTTAAGTTCTGGGGTACATGTGCAGATCTTGCAGGATTGTTGCACAGGTACACACATGCCATGGTGGTTTGCTGTCTCCATCCCCCTCATCACCTATATCAGCCATTTCTCCCAGTGTTATCCCTCCCCAACCTCCCCCGCCCCCCACTGGCCCTCCCCTGGCCCTCCACCTCCCAATATACCTCTGTGTGTGATTATTTTTTTAATAATTTTAAATCTTTAGGATATTTATTCCTCTGGTCATCAATATGAATATCATTATCTTTGCAAAGTATTGAATAAGGACAATTTAAAACATGTAATTCCCTGAAATGTCTTACTATCCTCAAATTTATGATTTTTACAATAAAATGTTCTGCAAACATGCAGAAGATATATTATGAACATAAGAGAAGAGATAATTACTGTGCATACTTTGAAATGTCATTTTGAATCGATTTGCTTATGAATACATCAAGGGCAGATATATATTTTTCTCATGTTTTTCATATCCAACTAGCTGTGTAGCCCAGTGTTTAGAATAAAAAAAGGCTTAATAAATAGCTAATGAATTAAAATAGCACAGTGATCCAGTCTCTGTCTTCCTACCCTGAAAATTAACTAGGAAATTTGGTCGGCATCTCCTCTATTGCCTTCTATTCCTCAAGGACAAAGTAGTAGATTAGCTTTGCTCTTTACTTATAGAGTAAAAAAATAAATAAATATATGAATGTTTGAATTAGTGACTCAAACATCACTTATCAATATGGAAGCTGAAGAAAATAACTGATGAAAAATTATAAATGAGTACTCAAGTATAAGACATTCTGGCTGGGCGCAGTGGCTCATGCCTGCAGTCCCAGCACTTTGGAAGGCCATAGTGGAGGATTGCTTGAGGCCAGGAGTTCCAGCCTGGGTGGCAGAGCAAGACCCTGTCTCAAAATTAAACACAAACAAACAGAAAGCATAAACAACACTGTTTCTAATAATAGTTTCTGTGTTTCTTTAATGACTTTTGCAGTGACTACTCAATAACATATGAAACATTGATTAGTTTTTCAGGGATAAATAATGGAACTTCTTCAGGATAGTCAGCATGATTTCAGCAGAAGTTCAAATTTATTGCAGAATTTCTTAGAAGTTAGGGCAATACTATAGAGAATTTTGCCATGATCGCTTCCTGTTCCCTACCATTATGTTGCCTTTGACCTTCAATAAAAGTTCTACCATAGTAGGCTGAAATTGCATATAAACACACTGTTTTATATGAGACATGTTTTAAAATAGTGGATACTTTCAAAATGAAGATATTCCAAGTGAAATAACACACACACACACACACACACACACACACACACACACACATATAAACAATTTCAGATCTAGCAAATAATAAAAACTGTTCTTTTGTTTTTTATGGAATAAATGAGTTTCTGTAGTGAGTTTCACTACCTGACATAAAATCAAGAACTATCATTTTTTTTTAGAAAGCTAGGAACCAAAAAATTTTCGGGCAATGACTTAACATTTCTTCTCCAAGAGAGAAGTTGATTTGAGTCACACTTTCACATCTAGTAACTTTCAGTTGATTCATGCCTAAAGAGTCACAGAGAGAAGAGAAGGACTTGTGAGTCCACCCAAGTCTCTAACTAAACCGAAATTTAGTTTATGGAAATTTTAGAAAATGCCAAAAAAAATTGAGAGGTGTGAGATTTTCAGATTTCTAAGTACATATTTTTAATTCTTGACAGACTCCATTAACCCTGATCCAAGATTGAGACCATCTACAGATTTTCCTTTTTAAACCATGAGAACATGAATTATGTTGGTACCCAATGACTTCTCCAGAGCTAACATTCAGTAAACATTTGAGATTGATTATAAAGTGACTACATTGTGACAACTGGATAACACTGTCCTTTGAACTCAGTTTTATCCTTTTGTAAGGATTATTGGTGGCTACATTCATTTGGTTGGAAGCCACTACAGGCTGGACTTCTGTGCTACTGTAAATTGTCTTGTAGCCAAGCTCAGTACATTTACTAAAATGCTGTGAGAGTATTTTTTAAATTTGCAGCCATTCTTGGTATATTTTTTGAAACATTAGTTCTATTTAGAGGGAATAGCAGAATTTAATGTGTTGAACAGGTAAAGGAGATAAAAATGATAAACTGATGAGCCATAGGAATTTTTATATTTTATAAAAATATGTGTAAGTGATGTGGAAATGAAAAGTGTATTATCGACACAGGTAAAAACTTCTTATGGTGAATTTTAAGAGAGTTTAGTATACAGGAATTTTAAATAAATAAGTAAAACAAATAGACTTTTCCATTGTGCTTATACACGTTCTATTTAAATCTTCCTTGTAATGGAACTTATTACAGAGGTTTCATCTGTGCATCTAAGTATTGATTACTGATGACAATGTGAGATAGGGCCTACATTCTTTCTAGGATTAATACCATCTTGCATTTGAGAAATGCTTTATTACTTTGATGTTTCCCCCTCCCCCACCTATTATCTCATGTTTTAAGACAAAAATGGTGGGAAGCCATGAAGCAAAGCAGTTAGATACAGGAGTTAAAATGTCCCTCTAGCCTCTGAGTTCAAATCCTAGCCCTACCCCATAGACATTATAGCATCTTGAGCTTATGACTTGGCCATCCTGTTTCTAAGTTTCCTCATTTCCAAAATGAGATAATAATGGGAGACTTGCCGCATGGAAATTTTATGAAAATTAGGTGCAATATAAATAGTTCTATGATTTCCTTGTAGTAAACACTTAATAAATGTTTCTATTATTATGAGATATATAGAGCATGTGCTGTTATGACTGTTCACAGATGAGAAAACTGAGTAACAAAGGGGTTACATCCATCTGTAGGAAGTCTGATGTTTCTTATTAAAATGAATTGCTCAGCTTTATCCTTAGCAGGACTTCTATCAGAGCTAACGTTTTTAACCAAATGGGTTCATTGTGCATTCTGTTTCCCTTGACCCAGTCATTTTTAAGGGGAAGTCGAGAAATTGAAAGAATTATACTTTTATCACTCTAGATGCTATATAAATGTACATTACTTGATTCTCTTCACAGGCCTCAGTTTAATTGTCTTCCTGTAATCTCTAAGGCCCTCTTCTGTTAGAAAATAATGTTATATTATTTCACAAACTAGGTCACTAAACTCTTGAAGGCTAAGATTTGACTCTCCTAAATACACTACCCTAAATTAAAAGAAAACGGACCCATATTTTAACCATAAAAATGTTATGGATTATTTTGTGATAATAATTAGGCGCTGATATTAGGTAGTCCTAGGCCAATTCTTCCTTATTTTAACATCCCATTTCAAAAAATGTTGGAAGGGAAATTCAGATCCCTAAACTCAACCTAACATTGACAGAAGCTATAGAGTTAAATTTTTTCCTACCAAGTCCAAATATGATTATTAATAATGTCCTGTGTATTAATAGGTGCATGTGGTATAAACACATGAATGCCTACTGCAATGACAAAACACATCCAAATCTAATAAAGGTAAATATTACTAAAATTCTACATGATTTTTATTACATAATTAATCCCACATTTTCAACTAAGAAACTAGTTTTGATATTTATTTAATATGATCTGCTATTGCATGTCTAAGTTTTGTTTTTCTTCATTTTTCCTTTGCCTAAAGATTGGGCTTATACAACCAAATATCAGTTGCATAAACTATATTTTTTTAAAAAGGAAGGATGAAGAAAATCACAGACAGAACCAGAGATAGTTTTGGCAGACAAATAGATTTTAATATTTGTTTCTGGTTGTCTGCTCTATGGCATGATCTAAATAGTTATTGATTAGAATTTCATAAATGAATAAATTAAATTTTTTGTATAGACTTCAGTAGAAAAAATATTGTCAGTATAACTGTTTATATTTTAAGTATATTTTTAATTCATGTTACATTTCTTTTTGAACTCACTTGTGATTTTGTTTCTCCATGGACTACCATTACTCATGCTGAACTCTTTATATTTGGATTTGTATTATTGTTGCTACTTCTGACATTGGAATCCATAAGTTCAATCTCTTCTGTTTTTTTCCTGATGGAATTTCATTATATGTACATCATCATCATCAACCAATTTAAGCCTAAAGCATAGTCTGAATTAGCAAGAGAATTTATAACTTATTGTCAGTTATTCAGAAATAAGAAATCTGAGTTATGTTTGCAATGATAAAATTCAGGGTAAAAGTGTTGGCAAGTCGCTCAATGATAAACTTTCCTATAATAAAAAATAATGGTAGTGCTAACTTAAAACGTAATAAATTTGATAATGCTCTGAGGACATCCATTTTGTAACTTAGTATTAACTTCTAAATCAGCAGTTGGAAAACCCCTGCAGTCATATCACGTGGTTTCAGTACTAATAGCTAAAATCTATCCTGCAGTGAAGCCCTTCTTTTCTGAGCTACCCAATGGTTCCAAATCATTATAGAATTTGCAGAGAACGATTTCTACTCCAAAAGAATCTTTACAAATAAGTGTCCATGCTGTTTCCTGACTTTACTTGGCTTATCTGTAAAATGCATCATCAGAATTGAATAAGATCCTTTGAAGCTATGCGATTTTACATGATACTTCATAGAGAAAATCAGTGGATTCTGGTGAAGAATGCTTTTCAGAAGACACACAAAGGAACCAAAGTTCATATACAAATTAGTTTAAAACATGAAAATTAAGTACTAAAAGAGAACAACCTTGAATAAGTGAGATACACTTTACATAGGATGGACCACTTGGCATATGTATAATATAGAGATTATTTTGAGAGCTCAGAATTTATCAGTTGGCTAATGGTCTCATTCTTAGATAATCATGCAGAGATACATCCTAAGAACTTGGAGATCCACCAGCTCTATATCTCTAGATTACTGATAAGGAAAATGAGGTCCAAACAGAGCCACCCAGCTATTGAATAACATGTCTTCTGACTCCTTACCCAGTGCTTTCCTTGTTTGCTATGTTACCATGAGAAACAGACATAGTTATTCTGAAAGACAGTTAATGAATTGACCAGAGTTGTGGGGAAGAAAATTTAAAAAGACCCAAATAATAGACACACTGACTGTGTAATTACCGGGAGTAAAGAATATTGGTATCTTTTCAAGTCTAATAAAGATACAAATGTCCCAGAAAAGAAAAAAACATTTAATAAATATTTAGTAAATATATTTCAAGTTCTTTTGGCCAAATTATAAGAAGAAGCCTTTCAAAAGCAGCTTTCCATATTTTTGAATTTCTTTTATAGTAAAAACGTGATGTCTTTGAATAAATGACTTGGTATACAAAACTCAACTGAATAAAGTATTTTAAATATATTATTATATAGTAATAGTATGCGCTTTTGAGAAATGATCTGGTTGAAATCATTGTATCAGCATTTTTACATCTACTGTAAAAAGTCAAGAGTCACATTTATTGAGGGTTATAATATACTCTCTCTGAACCTGAGAAAAAAATGGAATCTTTCGTATTCACCTGTCTTCATCTTTAGACCATGTTAGACCAAACATGGCCTGGAGTAAATATTACTAGTGGATACTAATTGTCCAATTTTGAAATAACTTGTAGTTCATAAATGTTAGTTGAAGATAGTTTAGGCAGAGAGCAATATCAAGTATCTCACTAAGGTAGTATATTTGCTTACATCTTTTCCCTTTAGGCATTACGATATTGGCCAAAGTTTTAAATTGACTATAGATATCTCTTGATATATTGCTACCTAAGTAATTTAATTAGTAAGGGAACTATTAATAGGGGGCAAATAATTTAAACTCAACTTTCTGTGCCTCTGAAGGTTTTGCCTATAGATTATGTTTAGGGTCATACATGATAGGAAAGGTGCTGATGCGGATTTCTACCCTGATGCCCTGATAGAGACACAGCATTAAGAGGTATGTGTGGCAATTCATTACCACATAGTTCACGTAAATCTGCAGTAATACTCTATTCAGATAAGGATCTTGGTTTCAGTACACTTTCAAAATTGTGTTTGCCCCTTTGTAAAGAAAAATCTAGTTCCAAGATGCAAACCTACTATCAAAGCTCTTTCTTTAACTATGATATTGGTGATATTTTCTTGACAAACCAAAGGCATTTTTTACGGATTGTTAGAATATTTTAAAATAAGTACCTTACAATATCCTATGAGAGTGTGGCCTATGAAAATTAATATCCATGCATGAAGGTATCTGTAATACATGCTTTTTTCTGAAAACAATAAAATGGGAGAAACAGAAACAATGTTGAAGAATAATATTTTAACCATATTAACAATTCCTTATGTAACAAAAATAGCTACAATGTAACAGGTTTAATTCTAAAGAATCTGAATAAAGGAAAGCATGAGGCATAGTATCTCAATTTCTGCGACCATGAAAGTTAGTTGAAGCAGGTGGAAAGATCTTTTAATTTAGATCTTTAGTCAGCATTATGCTTTTAAACTAAAAATATCTTAATAAGCACAGTTTCCAATTAATATATTTATTTGAAAACATGTCGATAACTTAAAGACAAATTTAAAAACTAGTTAGGAATTTTATGTTTGATACCTTATTCTTTTTATTGTTTCTAATAAGTAGATGATTAAAGTGTAAAAATAGAGGCAGGAAAGATAAGCTGAAAACTATGAGATAGTGATTACTTCCATAGCCAGAGGGAAATCAGGATATGAAATGAGGATGGGAGACTTCAACTGTATATAAATAGTTCTTTTTAAAATAATTTGTGGTAAGTATAGCAAAATATTAAAAATTATAAATCTTGGTGGTAGAAACATAGATATGTATATTATATTGCTTTTACTTTTCTGTATAGTTTAAATTATTTCAAAATTTAAAATGAAGTTTTGTGCTATGTTTTAAAATTCTAGCTAAAAGAAATGTTTATGTATTATTTCTCCAGTGAAATTTTAAAACCAACCTTTTCCTCAAGTTAGATATTTAATTGTCTTCACAATTCAAAAGCATGTATTTAAAATACTTGAATTTACAAAATTTGGATAATTCTTTGCTAAACAAAGCACTTAGCAGAAAAATAAAATAAAATTCTAAATATTTTTAATGTAGTCTAATACTTGGATAATTTTATTTCCCCTTTTTATGTTTACATAGTTAATATTGAGTCATTTTATATGTTTTATGCATGTTATCTATAATATTAGATTTTAGAGGAATACACATGGTTTGTTAGAAATATCTATTAATATGCATAAATGGATTTTCATTCATATTTATCAAACACCATGTAAATACATGAATATATTTTATAAAATGTTTTAGTAAAAATTGTTTAGTAAAAACACTAGTTTGTGTATTCATATCTTAGTTTATAATTTTTAAAAGTAAAATTAATCATTTAAACAAATATAAGCCTGGAATAGAAGAGCATTATTTATTACTAAAAGTGTGTGTGTGAAAATGTGGAGGAAATAATTATATAAAGTTTTCTATGTCCCCCCTCAAAGCAAAGTAGCTTAAATAGAAATCACTATTTTAGATATATTCTTACAACAATTCATTCTAACAACAAATGTACTCATCTGGTTTAAATGTAAGTTGCACTTGAATAGCCTTAGTTATATCTTGAGAAGAGCAAAATGCACTGTTTATTAATTCTAAAAAGAAATGGATCTAAGTTTCTGAGTTTTTAAACTTTTTAATAAAACTTTTATTATTTTTAAACTTTTTAAAAAAAATGTGAGCATCATAACTACTGGATTATTTGCCACATTCCACACTCTCCATCCACAATTTAAAGTTTGCACATAGTGTCTGATAATGGCCAAGCACTTGCAAAAATGTTGCACCTGGGACAGGGAGGAGTGAGAAGGGCAAAGGTCAAAACCAGGCCTTAATAAGCATTGACTAAATAGACTTTAGACTCAGTGAAAAGTCCAGACGACCCCTGCAGCGTCATCTTACAGCTCTGATTTTCCTCTTTTCAACATGTAGTATAATCCATAAATACAACCAAATCACTAGCAGCTTAGTCTTAGGTTTGGTTTTTATCTTCCAGAGTTTCCCCCCACCACCCCGTTCACAAAGATTTTGAAAAATTAACCCCTTTCTGTCCTCAGACTAACCAAAGAATGAATTTCCTCATAGTCACTGTTGTCAGCTTAAATCGTTAACTCTTTTCAGGGCAAGAGGCACTTTGTAAAGTGGCTCATAATAACCGCAGTAGTGACTGAGTGTTTCATTTTCTCCCAGTATATTTTGAAAAATGTCCTGATAGATAACTAAAAGTAACAAGCCAATCAAACAATTATACAAATCAGTGAATGATGTCTCTTTTATGAATGTTTTTAAAGTGACATAATTAAATTAATACTTAAAACCTTATGAGGAATTTTTACTTCTGTTTTCCCATCACACAGTGGTTGTATTTTCTTGAGTTTCTAGATAATTCATAGGTACAATAAAAATGTCTATAACCAATTCTTGACATATTCTCCTAATTTCAAATTACTTGATACGGTTTATACCCTGATATTCTTATTTACGTAGGCCCCTCTTTCATACTTGTGTTTTGTTTTTCTAGTCCAACAATTGTTAAAGGAGAAGTTAGTTCCTTTAAGTTAAAACAGTAATTTCCCTACAGGAAGTATATTGAATCAAGTATGAACCGCAAGAATGAATCGAGCATCTACTTCAAGTGCATTAGTTGAGAGAAGCCTTCCACTCTGAAGTGGGCACACTTCATGAACCAGAAGTGAGAGCTGCCCAACCAAATTCAGTGTAATCATATTATTCTGTCTACCACACTGCAGATTTTCAGAATGCCAAAGACATCTGCGTCTATCCCTACATTTATCCTTTTGATGTCATGTCTACCCTGTTAACCCTGTTTCCCTTAGAGTTAAAAATATAAATTTTTAAAACAAAAACTTAAGAAGACAGCTCTGCATGTGAAACATAAACAGCACAATAAAGGGTGAAGTCCTAACTAAGCTGAAATGACTGGGAACGTAGCAAACTGGGTGGAAGGTCAACGTGTGCTATAGTCTGAAGAAGGACCCTTTGGAAAGAGCATGAAAACAGATAGAAATAATGTCCCTGGAGAGTTAAAAGAGGCCTGGGTTTCTCAAGGATTTCTGTCCCCAACTGATTGTCACCGTCTTAGAGAACAGGAAAGCAGATATAGCAAGAGGCAGACATTTTGCACGATTGCAAAGCTTCCCTAACTGACCCTATTTTCTTAATGCACTGTTCACCTACAGGATCAGGATACGTGAAAACAAACAGAGCAGTCAGTCTCAACCATGACCCCACACAAATAAAAGTACAAAACTTATTTCAAGGATTAGTAAAAAGTGTTTCTTATTGTATGTAATATTTGTGATTGTCTATAATCTTGCAGAATCAAAACCTATTTTTCTAGAATAACATGGAAAAGGAGAAAATGGGAGTAGTTCAGTGTTCTATTCCTTATTTAAACCTCTGTTCAGATCATCTTAGCTTCAACTATCTGAAATTAAAACACCAATGTAATTTTACTACTTTTTTCCCCGAGACCCTATTATCCATCACCTCCAATCTACAAAGTTAGATTCAGTGCTATTAAAATGTATAGTTTTAAAAGTAAAGCTAAGCTAGAAATATGTATAATTTAATACTTTTATGCTTGGGGTTTTTGTTTATACTGTGTTTGATTTCTTAAATTTCTAAAAATATTGTATTTATTTGGGGCAGGAAAACAAGAATTGCCTAAATCACTGCCCTTAATTCCCTAATGGGTTTTTATAATTCATAAATAGATGGGAAAATCATCAAATATTGGAAAATTCTCCTATTTTGGAAGCACAAATTGACTCGCACTATATATATAAAATTTATTCCCTATATATAGAATGTGTATATATACATACATATATGTATATAAAAAGATGACCTCAGATATTTAATTTTATATGTTTGTAAAGAATTGACTTTGTATATTGGTGGCTTAGAAGATGCCTTCATATTCTAAAAAAACAGTTCCGTTTTCTCTGAAATTATGATTTAAAAAAATTCTAATTGATCTTATCATTCATAAGACTTGCATTTTTCAAACAATTGAAAAAACATGGCTTTTGATGATTAGGCATCACATATTTTTTGACAACTAATTGATTTGCTTAAGATATAAGGTACCTGAAGAAGAATGAGCAAAGAACACCAAATCAAATGGTGTTGCTGTGAGTTCACTTCAATACTTTTTAATAAGATTGATCATTAATTTGGAGTTTTTCTTATCTCTATTATATATTTTTAAAATATGCACCTTTGGTTCATGGTTTTTTCCTATCTTTATTAGGCAAACAAATGTCAATATATCCAGATAACTTGTATTCATCTAACATTTTCACCATTCGAATAAGTAATGTTTTTTGAAAAGAATTTGACTCTTTGCAGTAACAAATAAATTAAAAAGATAAATATTTGAGTCAAGAATTTCTCAAAAAGAAAAAAAAAATCTGGGAACTTAGATGCCCACTTTTAATACATATGCAATTCGCTGAGCTATACTGAATATGGAGATCACCTTCTATTCTTGATTTTTTTTACTGGTCCAAGTTCAAATAAAATTTACATAAAGATATTTTTCTTTATAAAATGACTATACACATAACGAACGAAGAATTTTAGATAGTGAATGTTTTCATGGTAAATTTAAAAAGCCTATGTAGCTTTCAAAAATAATGTTTTTTTAATTGACAAGAAAAATTTAGTACAATCATTCTTTCATCTTAGTTCAACCAATATTTTATTTTTTAACCAATAAAGTGCTTACCACACAGTTGAAACTGTGTAAGCGAATAACTTTAAAAAAATTGCTTGTGATGAAATGATAGAAAAAAACAACTCAAATAATTTTCATTGAGGATTAATCTTACAGCTATATTAATATTAATACAAATTAAATGCTTTTGATTAATCTAGATTGACTTGTAAGGGTAAAACACAAAGACAAAACTGAGGCAGTGAGTCTCACAATGCCTCCACTGATTTCTCTACTGGCCCTTCCTCTGCACATGGTCAATTAGAATTGAAAATCCTGTGTTGATTTCATTCGCTGGAATTTTTAAGCAGGTCAGGAAGAAAGATGTTATTGAAAAGAAAAGTCTCATCTAAATAAGAAAGGAGCACGTGGCCATCTGGTCTTAGCTATACATATAAAAAGTTATTTCAGCTGAACTGCAGGCTTGATGTTTAAAAAGATGTGCCAAAAATCAAACCAAAATCTGTTTACGGTAAAATATCCCAAATGTTTCTTTTTAAACTTTCAAATATGCAATACACAGTTCATTTCCTATCTGTGATTCATGAGCCCATTTGACCCCAGCGCCTCACTGAGCTTGACTGAGTTTTTACTCAGTAGAACATTCAATCATTTTTAGAACACTTCTCCTTCATAGACTGTCAACGAGACACTGGATCTTTTAAAAATTGTGAAAATAACTGTGATAGTTTTCACTCAAATTGATTTTGAGTATTGTCTTCGTGTAGGATTGCAAGACTAAAATTTGAGACATGAAGCAGCCAAACCAGTTTCCCTTCTTTTCGCATGGCAACCTGAGGTTCTTGTGCATTCTCTGCACAGCGCTCAGGCATCTACTCACAATAATTTCAAGCCCTATGCCTAAAGGCTAAGTTAAAGAAAAATTCTCTTTTCATGTGGAGAAATGATAAGCGTTGAGTCTTCTTTTAGAAATCATTTTCATGGTGGTAAGAAACAGAGATGGTTTTAAAACAACATTTTATGCTGTTCGTCAAATTAGAGTCATATCTTTTGATACTATTTTTTGACATGAGGTATTTGCAGTAATTGTAACATCAATACATTAATTCGTTTGGTATCCGATAATGCCCTTCTCTTAATATAGATGTAGCTAGTTGAAGTCGCAATCTAAATTTTATTACATCGAATACATTAATAGTCTTCAAAAACTCTTATAATAAAGTGACAACAATTATTTTGGGTCAGAAGACTATATTCAAATACATCATATATACACTAAATATACTACATGCATGTAAGAGACATACATGATCATAATATCAACACATGCGAAACGAGGGTGTGGATTTAAGCTAAGCCTTCAGATAAATAATTGGATTAAGAATATTCTAATATATGAAACAAAAGAGTCTTGACATATCCTTGAAATAAAATATCCATTTGTTGTTTTAAATATCCACTATGTTTGTTCTGCCATTTCAAATAAATCATTGCCATTGTGTAAGAAGAATAAACTGTACTATAGTAAATTGTTCTTTCTCCGTTATGCTCTGAAAAACCATTTGTTCTTGAATTGGCGTTACGTAGTTCAACTATTTCAATCAAGTCCATTATCTTCTTGTCTTTGAAAGATGCCTTTTCAGTAACCTGTATCCCCCATGGGCAAAGTCATGTATTGTTTTTTGAAAGTAGGTAAAATTTAAATACAAATATTTGTTCATTTAATCTTTGGTAAAGAAATTATATAATTAACCATCAATCTTCTGCTATTATGTTGGCAGAACTGTTTATGTAGAGTCAGGCCAAGAATTTCTTAAAGAAGTTATGTATTAGTTCATAATGGAGACTTACTCTATAGAATGTCATCTAACTTATGTCGCTTGCTTTCTCTAAGTACAAAATGTGTCAGTTCCTTAAGCTATATACTTTTCTTAACAATGGTAACATGAAAGCAGAAAAAGCACAAAACATTTTTCATGTCTTTTAAAACAACACATTGGCAAAATGAACCTTATTAATTTGTTGACATATACATAGCACTGTTTATACACAGATGCTTTGCAAACCCTTTCAGATTAATCGCTCCTTAGTATGCAAGAATGAGAAGAATTAACAGCAAATTCCAAAATTTTTAAAATTATGTATCAGATACTTGGTATATAAAAACTCGTAAGTATAGCAGTCATTGTATTCTAATGAAGATTAATTTAAATTACACATTAAAACTTGGTAGTTAAGGGGAAGTATGTATGCAGAATTGTTCTATATAAACATCTCTAATCTGGCAATATGTTTTGGTAAAAGTATTAAACTTTCTTTACTTGAAATAAAATAATGTACTTAAATGTATACATTAATAAAAATCTGAGCACATGTTTGGTGAGTAACTATCCAGTGTAAGACCCATAAAACGAACTTGAAAATAAATCCAAACACTGTACTAGCTCACAGAAAAGTTAATTCAACTATTAATCTAATCCAGAGATATACCCTTATAAAAGCACATGAGAGAAAATTACTTCTAAATCAATGGCGTAAAATTATTCTTTCCTTAAGAAATAAATTAAAAGTAAAAAGCATTTAATTGTTACCAAATATTAAGTGGCAAATAAAAAACACCAAATCATAATAAATCGCAGTATTGTAGCATTTTTATCCAACTTGATTTCAAAATGCTCACCATTTCTACATCCTATTCATATCCTTGAAATTCAGCCACCTTTCAAATGTTCAACCAGCATATTAACAAGGCTTCCTAGAACCAGGAAACTCTGACTGACTACATATTTCTTGATAAACATACCCATCCTGCCCCATAAACACATCTTCGAAAGAAAGATAGCTGCAAATAAAATAGTCCTTTCCTGTGGGTGTCGGTTAACCCCACGAGCACGTGAACTTCCTATGGGCACACACCCAACAGACATTAGCGATTAGGTGATTGAAAATGTTGCCCGCAAAGGCGAAATTTTATACACGATGACATCACCAGCTAACCTGGATTTCTCTGTGATATAATGATATAATTGCCTGGTTGAGTGTGTGCATCTTGAGCTACAGAGAGAAAGAGAGAGCATGTGTGTGTGTGTGTGTGTGTGTGTGTGTGTGTGTGTGTGTAGAGAGAGAGAGAGATGCTTAAAGAACAGCATTATCAGAAATGGTATATAACCTTCTGCAAGGTTTGCAAGAATCTTTTGACAGACCTTTGACTTTTTCCAGATTTCATGCAGCCTAAGTTCATTCAAAAATGCATTCCCCCACACAAACAAATTATGTTATGTTTGGTTGGCACACTGTTAGTCCTAAAACATTCTGATAGGATCGGTTGAGATGAGATCTCGACACCAAACGAGGCGTGTGCATCTGTATGATCTGCTGCGGGAGTGTTGCAAAGTCCCTTGAGACCTGCCTTTGAACGGGGAAGACGTCTTGGTTTCAAAGGTAATGAAAGGGTTAAAAATTGAGGCTGTCTAGGGTAAGAGAAAGGGGATATTGTTGTCTTTAATCTTTCCGCAGTATGTGTAAGACTTCCATCCCGGATCTGCACATAGCAGAGGAATAGGCTCGGCATGCATTGCGTGCAAGCTCCTTGATTGTAGAAGGGGAAAAAAATCTGGCTGGAGTCCAGACAGGCTGGAGCTCTGTTGATCATTATGTCTAGCCTTCAGGTGTCTCAGCACACAGTGGGCGGCGGTGGGGGAGGTGTAGATAACATGAGAGCAGACAAAGGAAAAAAACGGTGTATTTTTATAAGATTATGTGAAAATTTGTATGTATTTTCAAGTCCTCCTTAAGAAAATGAATCCGAACGTCTTGGACTTTTATAATTAGAACACAGGCTCTGCTCTGGCAGCTCTCTTTAAGCCATAATTAGTTATGTCTGGAGCCTTTGAATAATTCCTTTCAATAATTGATGGAGTTAATATTCTCTTTTAAAAATGAGGAGGATGATGTTTTTCACAAACTCTTTTTGTTGGAGGCTTTGTCATTCAAAATCTTCATCAGTCAGAATCACATTGATGTGATTTGCCTTTTAATTTCTTATAAGACTTAGCTTATAACTTTTTAAGGATTTGGACGATTCTAGAAGTAAAGGCATAATGCATTGCTAGATTACTCTAGCTGAATATAAAAAGAAAGCAGTAATACAGGAACATTCTCTCCATTTGTTTCCGATTATTTTATAAATTAAAAAACTGCATTGTATGTTGCTTCTGTTTGAACTCCATCGAAAAACCTTACTATGAATGTAAGGAACTTAGATGCTAATCATATCTTTTGCTGGCTAGTCAGAAGAAATGCCAAATTATTTTATTCTTCAAGCATTCTTCTATAAAGAAGCTTCAGCATGCTTCCTCCCCACCCCCCACATCCTCACTCCACCCTATTAGGAATTTAAAAAAAAAAAAAAATCTTTATACATGGAAGGCTAGATCCTAAGACAGAAAGCTGTCTTTTCCTTTTCTCTTTACACTGGCCACTTTCAGGCGCCTTCACTTCTGCTGGGACTTTATTTCACATTTTGTGGACTACAAGACAGAAACCAGTTCGGTCCCTATCCTGATTATAAAATAAAAGTGGTGCTTAAAAAAATGTATAAAGAAAGCCTTGGCTTGAAGCCATTGTTCAGATTTTAAGAGCTATTTGCCCCCAAGTGTCTTTGCAGTCTTTCATAGCTAATTATAATAACTGTCAGATGTCTGGAAAGTCGACGGTGCCCTTGTCAGTGGAGTCAGCAAAGTTTGTCTTTTATTTTTTGGGGGGACAGAGCAAATCTGATTAGACATAAGGAGCAAAAAGAAGTAAACTAAGTACATATGTGTGTGCCTTCATTTTTTCTTATGAACAAAGCAGCACACTAGAGCAATGTTCCCGTGTTCCGGCGTCCAGCCTCCTACAGCTACTCTTTGGAATGCCTGACTTTTATTTTTAATTCTTTATCCTTAACAGAATAAAGTATGCAACAATTGTCCCTGGAATATTTTCCTGCCAGCTGAATACCCTTCAATATACACATAAAAGAGTACCCCGAAGAAATCTTTAAATATTGGGTGTTTCTGACATACAACTATTTTTAATCAGTACACTTGACGGAAAGAAATGTATACTTACAATTTCAAAATGGTCATTTGCTCTAGTTCCTTGTCCGCAGAGGCAGAGCAGAGGCTTTTGCCAGACTGTCCGTGATGCAGGTGCAGAATCCCTGTTTTCATGCCGGAAGAAGGTAGAAAGTGCTTTATAAAGTCACTCAGAACTCAGCCACTTGTGCTCAGACATCCCTTGCTCCTGTGGAAGCTGTACTATCTGCAGTTCTGAATTGAACTAAATTACAGCCCATGTGAAAGACAGGGCAGTGAGTCATGTGAGAGATACACAGCTATCCTATTGGCCACAAAGACATAGCTTAGGCATTCTGCCTTTTCCACCATTGGTGAATAGTTAAAACTGAAAGCATCTAGATCCTCCTCTTGAGCTTATTTGTCCTTTATGTGTGGAAGAATGACTGTAGGATTTTACAGTGACAGAATTAGTTAAGAAAGGGACTGAAGTCATCCTTCACAGAGACTGGTAGGGGGTGATGGGGAAGCTCAGCTTTTTTAAGATTTCTTTTTTCTTTTTATCCCCCTGCCCTGCAGTTTTGTCTATGATTTGCTTGTCTGCCTGTCAGAAACATGTTTTTTTGTATGTTTTTTTCTCCCTTCAGTTAACTTTGGAAGTGACAGAAAGTAAATTATCATCATATTCCTTTGTGGAACTGTCATGTTTTGAAGGACAAAATCAATTATTTTCAATGATGCATTTTCAAATTTTATTTTTATGTTTACAGAGACTTTATTGCAGTTAAAAACTAACAAACTAAATTGTTCATTAGTAACACCGAAAACAGAATTAACTTTTGAGTAGTTATTACATTTTGGAGAAAGGAGGGGGTAGAAATAACTCCGGAAAATAATAAAAGGAGGGGGTAGAAATAACTCTGGAAAATAATAAGAGGCTTTAACTAAGCAGGGATAAGGAAGAAATATATTTCTCCATCAACGCCACCCTTTAATTTACCACTGTAGGTAAGGCAGAATGTCCAGAAAACAGCCAGTCAGATGGTATTTTTCAGTTATGCTTGGATTCTTTAATTCACCGGATTCCTTAAAAATTTTTAAGTGTGTTTGTAAAGATTTAGAAGTTGTAAATTACCTTAGAAATCATCGAATCTCACATTCCCTGTGTTAAAGGTGAAGAAGGTAGCCTCAGACAGGACACTCTCTTCATAACACTGATCCATAGAGTTATGCAAAGTAAATGAAGGACACATTGAAATAAATGTTAGTTTACTCTGTCTTGCGTAACTACTAAGAGCCAGTTGCCTTCTCATTTCATTCAATAATTGTACAACCCACAGAATAAGTTTGACTACTTTTGTTTCTCCTTGGCAAAAACAGACTCAAATGTCTTACGACCACGGTAGTGCTTGGATTTGAACCCATGTGGCTGATTTCACGCCTATTTTTTCCAACTTGGCATTTGTCCTTCCAATTAATGATGGTTATTACATGCAGATTCCTTCCTACTGCAGGGCAAGTCATGTGCAGAACCCTTTAGAGCACCTCATTCAATCCTCACAGCTGTTAATGAGTCAGCTATTCTGTTATGCCCATTTCATAGATGAGGAAATGCGGTGTATACTACTCAGTATTATATAGGTGGTAGTTGGTAGCATGTGATTCAAACCAACTCTTATCTGTTTTAGACACCATATGAAGTCTCATCACAGTGTTGAATACGGCTTTTTCTTTTGGTCTAATATGTTGGAATATTTTGGCATAAACATGGAATATTCACTGTGGTCAAGTCAACGTCTGGGTCTATTTGGTTCAGACCCAGATCAGACCATTAAGTGACCCATATGGTACTGGAAATAGGCGTTAGAGGAGCAGTCATGGAACCAAATTTGTCTTGAGGCTCTACAAGCAGCCTTACACAGGGTTTTGCAATTATAGGAGCTTCCATATCAGTCGAAGGGGCACACTGTCTCAGAACCTCAGCCTGGGTCTTAAGGAGTCCTACTGCTGGGTCAAAATCTGAAACCCATTGTTTAGTAGAGTAAGTACTGGACCCTTTCAAAAATGGTGTCAAAAATTCCATTTCAGCCGCATATCAAGAGCCACCAAGGAGTTTCCTGAATTGTACCCTTCCTGCAGCAGCCGTAATCATACAAATGGGAAATTTGCATTGGCTCCCGCAACCCTTGTGTGGTTTGTTTGTAGATGGGAGGTGATTACTGAAGTGCAACTGCATGCAACTTCATCTGCACTTTCTAAAGCACACACTGCTTGCGCTCAGAGCATGATATAGGACAGGTTAGGCAGGTCCCAGATAGCATCGGAAGAGAGTTTTTAGTCCTCTTCTGTTTGGAATACTTTTTCTTTCCATAGGTGGTGCTTACTTTCCAAAACAATCCTATCACCTACCTCACGCTCTCCTGAACCCTTACAGGTCAGCCCTCTCATGTAGTGCGCATGTGATAACATTATATTATCCTTATCATCATCAAATAAGCTACTGTATTATATTGCAAATATTTCAAAGGCTGAGCTGTATCTTGTTATATTTTAATCCTGCATAATGCCAATCACAGTAGAGAGGAGATAATTTCTTTTTTTGGCCTTCAGTGACCTATTCACTAGTATACAATAGATCAGAAATAAATCTCGTGAGGTGACGCGACATATTTTTTAAAAACTTAGCACTTTAAAATAAAGTCTAAATAGACCGGGCACAGTGACTCATGCCTGTAATCCCAGCACTTTGGGAGGCTGAGGCGGGTAGATCACAAGGTCAAGAAATCAAGATCATCCTGGCCAACATGGTGAAACCCCATCTCTACAAAAAATACAAAAATTAGCCGGGCGTGGTGGTACACACCTGCAGTCTCAGCTACTCAGGAGGCTGAGGCAGCAGGAAAATCACTTGAACCCAGGAGGCGGAGGTTGCAGTGAGCCAGGATCACGCCATTGCACTCCAGCCTCACAACAGAGCGAGATTTTGTCTCAAAAATAAACAAATAACTAAATATAAAATAAAATAAAGTCGAAATAATTGACTCAGATACTGGAGAACAAATAGAAAAATTATGATGAGACCACAGACTCTCCTGAACATTGGTCTAAATCCATCAGATACAACATTTGTACTGACTAAACTGATGGTCATGGTTTTAGCACACATGTACCACAGTCCTCTCTGCTGTCATCTACCAACTTCTTCATTCCTTTCATTTACTGTTTTTCAGGTCTCCTCTTTGTCTCTAGCTCTGCTCTAGTTCAGTGTTCACAAGGACAATCTATTCAACACTCTAACGTCTCAGTTCAGTGACCTCCTCAATTTTGACGAGGTTCCCTGCCACTCCCCGTGACATCACCCATGCTCATGCGTTAAATCTTGAAAATTTTTATTTTAAAATTGTAAAATCAAACTACCTACTTTCTAACCACCATCTTCAATGTTTCCAACTCTTTATCACTGTGCTTTGTTTGTTACCCTCTGTGATACCTCCAATCCTTTGGTTTCTACATTTTCTTCTTATCTATTATCACTTTCACTCCTTTTCTTCCCTTTCCTTTCATACTTCATTCTCTCTTAGAATTTATGATTCATGATTTCATACAGTGTCTGGACAATATCCTAAAGGTTCTTGCCCTGCTTTTCTTCTGATGGCCTCTCCTCCCAAGAATTTCACCAGTCAAAACCGGATTTTGAATTAATCCAACTGTTAAACTTTTCTAAGCTATTCTGGGCTTTCTAAGAGCTGTTGGGGAGAAGTCTCTTAAGCCTAGAAAGGGTGTTACTATAAGCCAAAAGTCTCCAGGTTTGACCAGTTACTCAGTGCTGTATTAAATATCTATGTTTCCACAATCAACTCTTTTTATCATTTTCCACAATGCTATCCAATCTTTGCTCTGCCACCTCTACCCGCCATTCTCACCAGATTGCATTGCCTTCTCCTTCTCAGGATAACCAATGAACTTGCCAATATGCAGATTCATCTTTTTCTTATTTATTCTCATCACAATGGAAAAGTTGTTTTTCAACCTGTTCAAGGAAGATCACTCACTGTGTACGTGGATATCAATCTCTTCTACCTACTTGGAAATTTTTTCGTAGATGTATTTCTGTTTCTCAAATCGTCAACAGGTCCCTGCCTACTAAACTCATTGATATTAGCATTTTTTAAATGCTGGGTTTTTCTTTTTAAATATTAACAAAAATCTCCTCCATTGATACCAGGTTCCTCTTCCTGTCTTCTACCCTTTCTGGGTAAATCTCTTCAAAGATTTAGTGATATTCACTATTACTACTTTTTTCCTTTTGTTTCTCTACCTAATCAATCTGGCTTCTGTTGTCATCATACTGATTTTTGCCAAATACCTCCGTGCTACTAAATCCTATGAACAGTGTTCAGTCTTTGGCTTCTCTAAAACGCTTGTGCGGTTGACCACTCTCTATTTCCCCAGGTGTTCTCCTCCTTCAGCCTCCTGTGTTCTGGCTTTTGTCCTCTCTTCCCTATGTTATCCGTGTTTCCATCTCTTGTCTCCTGAATATTTGTAGTTTTTCAGAATCTCCCATAGGCCATAGTCTCTTCTCACTCCACAAGACTCTCTTTCAGTCATCTCATTCATAGTTTCATTTGCAAACGTACTAATGATTTCCACATTTCTATCTGCAGCCCAGACCTTTCTCTTGGGCACCAGAGCTGTAGATCCCACTGTCCCTTCCCCTTGGATGGCTCACTGATATCTCAAAGCCAATATGTCCAACACGGAAGCCATCATCTCACCTTTAAATTGTGTAACATGTATTGTTTCTTACCTCAGCAAACAGTACCACTATCCACCAGGGGTCACAAGACAGAAAACTTGAGGCTAATATTTACCTCTTCCTTTCCTTTACGTAGGCTTTCATATCCGAGTAATCAGCCTGCACCATAGATCTCTTGCATCTGTTCACTTTCTGCATCTCAGTCACAGTAGGCATGCTTCAGTATGCATAACAGTTAACACTGGCGTCCCCTTCTCTCCAGTCTTGCTTAACTCCACTTCAGGATCCCCATGACCGCAACAAATTTGCAGCCAAATGGATCTTTTAAAAAGGCACCTGATTATTTCACTCCTCAGCTTAATAGTCTTTAGTGGCCCCCATTACTCCTAAGGCAAACCTGTGAATGTCCCTGAGGAGCCTGCTTTTGTAAGCTCCAGTGTTTTATTTAAAAAACGCATGGCAATGTTGAATGTACAAATAATGTTATAATTTACTTAGTTAAGTCTCCTGAACTTGCCCTGAAAACCTTTTAAAATCTTCAAGTGAAGCTGAGGCATAATCAGAGGATGACATTTGTCCAGTGGCATGAGGAACTCCCAGTGGAACTAAAAGTCTAGTCTTAGAATATGAAGACAGAGTAGATTCAATGTCTTTCTTCAAGAGGATTGAAAGCCCACTCACAGCCACAGAGAGACCTGTTTTCTCTTCCCCCAGAAAAATCTTTTGTCTTTAAACTCTAGAGGAGTTCTAGGAAATCTTATATATTTTTATATTGCTTCTTTTCTTTCTGTTCCAAGGGTCTGTGAAAGAGAGGGCATCCCAAACATAAAAAGCAGTAATAGAAATTACAAGGTTGGTTAAGTCAGATGACTTTCTAATTTTCTTGAGTTTCCCCCTTTTCTTTCATCACTCTGTTTCTTCTTCATTTTTTCCTAACTCAGTTAATAGCAGAAAACTATTGGTCAGTCTGAAACCTACCTTTCTTTCTTAATTCCCTTCTTTCACCTCTGAATGCCCACTGATAAGGGAACATTGTGGGGCTTACCTTCAAAACAGACTTTAAGTGCAATTACCTCTCACCATGTCTTTTGCTGCTTTGCACGCTGAAACCACTATTATCTCCCACGTGCATTACTGCAATCATCTTCAACTGGTCTCTTCTTCCACACCTGCACTCACCCCCACCACAATGCGTTCCCCACACAGCAGCTAGCTTTTAAAACATAAGATATAGCATGCCCTTTTCTTGTTTAGAATTCTCCAGTTGCTTCCCACTACACCTGCATTAATCTCCTGATTCATTGCTGTAGCCTGTAAGACGCAACAGCATCGTGTCAGAGTCCATACCTCACGCTCTGATCTCAACTTGTACCCACCCCTCTCTCACTGCACTGCAATCACAGCGGCCTTTGCGTCTCGATGTTCTGCAAGCTGTTTGATTAGCTGTTCTCTCTGCCGTCGATGCCCTTCCCCTCGATCTTCATCTGCTGGCTCCTCCTCATCATCTGTATTTCTCTTCAAAAGTCACCCGCTCAGAGAAATGTTTTTTTGGGAATGATATCTACCCATCTACCCATCTAAGTTATTCTCTGGTTTTGTTTTGCTTGTTTTTTCATAGCAATTATTATCAGAAAAATGTCTCAGCAGTTAATTTACGTGTCTATTATCTCTAGTTCCCCATCTAAATATGAGTCTTAGGAGAGAATGCTGGTCATCATTATTTTTTCTCAAGTGCGTGGAACTTTCCATTGCATATAATAGGCACTCAGGTCTTTGTTAAATGAATGAATGAATACTTAAGTAATTATAAAAATTGTAAGAGAGTAGTGTATTCGAAGGGAAATAATCACCTGTCACAATAAAAATTATTAATATAGTTCTATATATTGAAAAAATAAACACTATTGCATTATCGCCGATGCAAAAATGTATTAATGTTGAGTGTTCAGAGAACTATCAAACATTTTAATTTTCACTAGAATTTTTTGTTGTCAGTAAAAAAATTGAGCTCAAAAATTCCTAATACAGCTTATAATAGCCATTAGGTATAATCGGTTATAAAGAAGTTGATTGAGGAAATGAAATTGAATAAAGTATACAAAATGTAGTAGTAATAAAAATAAAACTAATACCAACAAATTAATTTATGAGTCTGTTTTCCTCACTCTATCAAAATTGTATCTATGTGCCTTTTAATAATTGTTCAAGGCCAAATAGAGTGAAGAAAAAGTGTATCTATGTTGTTGCCCTGTAAAAATATTTCTTTCTACATTAAAACGGTCAATTTCTACGTTCAACTTTTTGAAGAAAAATCTATTGAAAAATGAATGTTACTGATGGCGGAACTGGACATCCTAAACTACATGTTATTACATAAACCCAAAATACATACCACTTTATAAATCCTAAAATGTCTTTAAGAAAAACATACTGGACAGGCAGAGTGGCTCACGCCTGTAATCCCAGCACTCTGGGATGCTGAGGCAGGCGGATCACCTGTGGTCAGAAGTTCGAGACCAGCCTGGCCAACATGTTGAAACCCCCTCTCTACTGAAATTACAAAAATTAGCCAGGCGTGGTGGCATATGCCTGTAATCCCAGCTACTTGGGAGGCTGAGGCAGAAGAATCGCTTGAACCCAGGAGGCGGAGGTTGCAGTGAGCTGACATTGTGCCACTGCACTCCAGCCTGGGTAACAGAGTGAGATTCCATCTCAAAATAATAATAATAATAATAAAAACATTTGCCAATAATAATCTTTTATATTAATATAGGACTTGATACCTCTCAAAGCTCTTTAGCACTTACTGTCCCCTATATTCACATTAACACTGTGAGGAAGGTGGTACTAGTATTTTTAACTCCTTAATATGAAGAGAGAAACTGCGATCTAGAAAATATTATGATTGTTGGAAAGTCACAATGCAACATAGGAACATGCCTATGAAATTGTTCTGTATCTTGGACGTGAAAATAAATTATTGGATTATGTTAAGACTTCTAGTTTTATCTCAAACTTGCATTCTGAAGGGGAGATGATTATAAAAATAGCTACTTTTCACCGGTTTGCATACAACCTTTAGTTATATAGTTCTTGCTAGTAATTTTGTGTTTTTTTTATTTTTGGGGTGGTCTGGGCCTTAAGTGGGAAAATTGGGATCAGATGATATCTGAGCAGGAAGTTTCTTAACCATTCCGAAGTTACGATGACCACGTAGAAATATGTGGTCAAATTATAGGGAGTTCAACCATACTAATAAAAGGCTGTCTCTTATTTGGGGGTTGAACTCTGTAAGAGTTAATCTTTTCTGTGAACTCGGATTCTTTACCATTAAGTGGCTTGACAGGCATTGGATTTTTCTTGGTTTAGTATACTTTCTTAGGCGTAATGGCTGTATTTCTTATGAGTACATAAAAACATTCAGACACAGAGAATTTCTCAAATATGTATGTAATTCATGTAGAACACATTTGAAAACTCACTGTTTTGTCTTTTTCTTTTCCTTTTTTTTTTTTAAGATTGGGTCTTGCTATGTTGCCCAGGCTGGTCTCAGGCTCCTGAGTTCAAGTGATCCTGGCTCGCCCGCTCGAGTAGCTGAGACTACAGACGCACACCACCACACCTGGCCTGGTTTTTCATTTTTCATGCGGCTGCTTTGACATCACGTGGAAAAGAGAAGACAGGCAGTCTCCCAATTTCCGGTGCCTTGGCTGACAAAAGGGGGATTATATTTTCTGTTGTCTTCTAATCACAGAGAAGCAGCTATGTAGACAGCATGCAGCCTATGAACAGATTGTCTATATTTTAGAATTAAATTGAGGAAAACAAAGTATCATTATTGCCTAGTCTCAGATTAAAATAACAAAATCATATCAAAGAATGATGTTTTTATTGGAGTTTAAATTTCACTTATCAAGACATCGTTTGGGCTTTTGTGTCTAGACAGCAAACAGGAACGCTTCTCCAAAATTAACACGCATGTGAAGTACTTGGAACATTGTTAAAATACAGATTCTGATTCTGCAGGTCTGAAGCACTGCCTTCAGCTGTGCGTACCTAACAGTCCCCTCGGTGATGCTGCATCTGCTGCTCTGCTGAGCATACTCATTAGCAAGGCACTAGGAACCATTTAGAAATCTTAGGGTATAACGTCAGAGGCCACCTACCTAACATAATAACCATCTCCAACAAGAGAGTTTCTCCCACTCTTCCCCTTTGTTTCCTTTTTATACTCTGTGTCAATTCTTGTCCTCACCCTCCAACTTTTATCATATCTTGTTATCACTTGACCATACATGATAACTTCAGGACACAGCAATTCCTACATCATCATCAGCCACATACCAGCAAAATATAATTTATAAAAATCCAGTTGAACCACTCCATAACTCCGTACGAAGTCCCGCTTCCTGCTCTCTCACTTACCTATCCACGGTGATATGTTTGTCTTTCAACCACAACTTTATTTCTGGTGTGCTTTCACTTAGCTCTCGAATGATCACGAGCTCAAAAACATAATAGCTACCTTTGGCTTTGTTTTTGTTTGTTTGTTTTTTGCTGTGTTTTTATACTCAAATGAATTTCAAAATCACCTGCTGCTTTTCTGAAATGTTTGCTCAGTGCTCTGCTAGACTGGTTTTGTTAAAGAACATTTCTCAATAGCGTTGTTCTACTGCACAGCACCGGTATGAATAAGTATATTTACCCATTTGGGTATTCAGTGGTGAATGTTTTTCATTCATCCATCCGGTAGTAAAAAGTTTAAGCAATGTGACTACTTGATGAAGAAATGTTTGATAAAAGGTGAGATCCTCATATGACCCTCAAATAACACCACTCAATGCCAATCTACCTCATTCTTGGGTTAGTATTTATGTTTCGTGGGACATCACACATATGATTTAATTAAGCCATTTTACCCTCGTTTGTATTAATTGAGTATGTATGTGGTTGTGACACAGTGGAATTCAAGGCTAAAGTACTTTTAACCCTATCTGGGGAGTATACGTGCTTATGGAAACTTCTGCTGAAACTCCTGTTAGTCTTCCTTGGTTTTCTTTTTACAAAGATTTATTTTCTGTTATTTCTTTTCAAAAATATTCCTTAGGCCATGATGATGGCTGCCTTGATACTTTATTTAATGAAAAACAAGTATCTTATGGTCAATTAATTTTACAAAATTATCCCATTGACCCTGGAAAAATATAACAGTGGCAGTGTCACAAGAAACAACAGTTTATTTCGTAACTGTCGCCTCCTAATGTAGGTGAATACACAGCTTTCAAAGACACACCAAATTATCTATTAATGTCCTCAATTATGAAAATTGTTAGGCCTAGTAGACATTATATTACTTTTGAGCTGTATCTATATATTCAATTCCAACTCTACTTCCAACTCTTGGATGGTCTAAAATTGCGATAATTAATTAAACCCTTTGAAAAGCATCTGCCATCCACATTTTATCTTAGATGAAAGAAATTATTTCATGCTTTACTTAAGGAAAGTTAATACCCAAAGGTTGAACATTCGCACTGTCTTGAATTAGAACTTGCCAAATCTGAAAATTGGCTACTCATATGCAATCTTCTTTAATAACTTATGAAAATTTAAATTAAATTGGATTAGTAATTTAAGTAGAAAGTCCTACAAGGAAAGCTTACAATATTTAAGTTTTTGAATAAGCAGAGAAAATATCAGATAGAAAATGTGTTGTTGGATGTACAATTTTAATGATTGTCTTAAAAGACATTAAAAGCAGAGAAAAGATCTTTGTAGGAACTTGCCTTACACTAATGTACTGTATGTAAAGAAAGCAATAGAATTACTGGAATAAAGAAAGAAAATAAAATTACATCTGCCACCTGGACAAATTATTTTCTCCACTTTTACCTTTGAGTCATTATCTGAGACCATTTTTGCTTAAAAGAAGTGGGGGGTTGGGGGAGTTGGGGAGGGGAATAGTAACATCAGTTATTGATTGTTATGTTAGAAATTTCCAGTTTAGCTTCTTTTCCAAGAAAACACCAAATGGCATATGACGCCAATGCATCTAGGGTGGGGGAGGGGGGGTGCCAGAGGCCCTAGGATGGGGACCCACAGTGGCTTCCGCGGAGGTTTCGGCAGTGGCATCCGGGGCGAGGTCACGGCCGTGGCGGGGTCGGGGCCGGGGGAGGCCCGGGAGCTGGCGGAGGCAAGGCCAAGGATAAGGAGTGGATGCCCGTCACCAAGCTGGGCAGCCTGGTCAAGGACATGAAGATCCAGTCCCTGGAGGAGATCTGTCTCTTCTCCCTGCCCATTAAGGAATCTGAGATCATTGACTTTTCCCTGGGGCCTCTCTCAAGGACGAGGTTTTGAAGATTATGCAGGTGCAGAAGCAGACCCGCGCCGGCCAGCGCACCAGGTTCAAGGCGTTTGTTGCCATCGGAGACGACAGTGGCCATGTCGGTCTGGGTGTTAAGTGCTCCAAGGAGGTGGCCACTGCCACCCGCGGGGCCGGCATCCTGGCCAAGCTCTCCAGTGTCCCCGTGTGCAGAGGCTATGGGGGAACAAGATTGGAAGCCCCACACCATCCCTTGCAAGGTGACAGGCCACTGCGGCTCTGTGCTGATGCGCCTCATCCCCGCACCCACAGGCACTGGCATCCTCTCCGCGCCTGTGACCAAGAAGCTGTTCACGATGGCTGGTAATGATGACTGCTACTCCTCAGCCAGGAGCTGTACTGCCACCCTGGGCAACTTCACGGAGGCCACCTTTGATGGTCTCGAAGACCCTCAGCTACCTGACCCCCGACCTCTGGAAAGAAAGAGAATGTCACTGAGTCTCTCTATCAGGAATTCACTGACCACTTCCTCAAGACCCACACCAGAGTCTGCGTGCAAGGGAGCCAGGCTCCAGCTGTGGCTACAACATAGGGCTTCTATGCAAAAACAAATAAATAAATAAAGTGAATTCAACCTGAAAAACAAAAATTCAGTTTAAGCTTTGGCATTAGGGATGATTTCAAGGAATGAAAGGCAAGTGACGAAAATATGCTCCTTAGCTAGTGAGGACTGAACACCACCGTACAGTGGGCACAATGATCAATGAAGCATGCTGGAACCTGAGCTTCAGGTCTGGGTAGGAGGAGAAAAGCAGAAATGGATCAAACTCAAACCCGAATACTCAAATTATTGTAGATCTCGTCTGTAGATCGAACACTTTCAAATCACATGCAAATCCACTGGCTCAATCTAGACAAGGGCATCTGCAATGACATAGGGCCAAGGGAGGGAGGAAAAACCAGTCATACTGGAAGGTATTTTATTTCTTTTTGTTTAGAGCAGAACTCCTACTGGAAGCTAGAGCTAGACAAATACAGTGGATGCCTATTGGATAGAATTCCCACTACTCTTTTCTCCGAAATTCCACTGTAGCCTTCCATTCACATGTTTGCAACTGAGCTAATTGTATTCCTATTACCCAGCCCACAATGTATCAGTCCCGGCTTGGGACTTAATCTAAGTTTGGTGAATCAAGTCCTTTTCTTAGGACTTTGAACTTGTGACTAAGACTTAGCTTCAGTCTATAGACTAAGAAGGAAAGAAAGCCCATTTTCAACCTGAATACACGCTAGAGAGCCACGAAAGTCAGTCATCACCAGGAATGGAGTGACACAGAGCCTAGAGATGTGGATGGTCTCTTGTAGAGTTTTCTACAATGTCATAGGTTTCAATCTCAATACCAAGTTATGTTCTGGCCCTTGGGTTTCTTGATATCTCTTTTCATTGACCAAAGACAAAGGAACCACGGATTGAGACATGATAAGGGCTCATCACAGAAACAAACATCCAGGCTAGACCAATTTTGATGCCACTTTTAATAATTATCATCATACCATATATAAGGAGGCCTCACTTTCCCTCTGACATATTCAGTACATTGCATTTTAATAAAAAACTAAAGAAAAGGTACATCCCTTTCTTTAGAGTCATTCCCATCTTCCTGGAACGACTGATAAGTTGTCCTAATGTTTTTCTCCAGCACCGTGAAAGGCTTAAAACATTTTTTCATCTATAATATGTATTGTGAGATCGAAAGAGTCAGTCAACAAATATTTATTAAGAATGTGCTATTTACCAACAGCATCATCAGATGGGAAAATAAAAGTGACGGTAATGTTCTTTTCTTACCCAGCAAGAAGAGATAATAAGGTATGGCTAAACTTACCATACTAAACCCTTTATGAAACCATTGAAATGCATCTAAAAATGACAAATATACTACTGGTTCTTCGGCTTCTTTAAATATATTGGATTATATATTATCATTATTTGAGTAATAGATATTACACTGTGTAGTACACTATATGTAGGAGGGCTATAGAAAAGCAAACAATCTTTTACATTAAAAAAATAAAAATCCATTTATCACTAACACCAAGGCTGTCAAGAACATTGCTCTCCAAATATCTGTATGACTATTTCCCTTTGACTTTTTATGTTCTCTGTTGCCTTAAATGGTCTGATTTTCATTAAGCTCTCTATGTTAGCTTTTTAGCAATATCTTTAGTTCATCTACATTATTTCACATTCACTGATGCTCTTCTTGAGCTAGGGTCAAAGCAACTCCCAGAGGAGCAACAGAAACTCGAATGACACTGATGTGTTTCATCTGACTCTGACTTCCGACCCTAAATTAGAGGTTTGTCCAAATAGCCAGGGTTTTATAAATAACAAGCTATCATTTTTCCTATTTGCTTACATTCATGAAAGCAAAAGTGAGATCAAACTTCTCATCCCCCAAAAGAATTTCAATTACAAGGACTTTTCTCCCTTTACCCTCCACTCCCCAAAGCCACATCCTTTGCAGCTCCTACCAGTTCCAGATTCCTGCAAACCTTGATCGCTCCAGATCTGTGTTAGAAAATTCATCAAGCTCTCTGCTTCCTAACTTTCACATCCGGTTGTCCCTGTGCATGTTGTGCTTTGCAGAGTTAGAAGAGTAGAAACTTGCTAAGACCTCTCTGTAGTTAAGAGCAGAGTGATGTTATTGTGAAGTGTTCTTTAAGGACACATACCATTTAACTATAATGCTTCTAAAATTTAGAACTGCTAAACATATTTGAGCTGCCCTTTCATGCTATTTCTCAGAATATTAAGGCATCTAATTAAATTATGCATGCTGATTTGACCAAATAAGGCATTCACTTCATTTTAATGGAGTGTGACGTTTATTTTCCTATCCTAAAAGAATTCCACAGAGCTTTCACTGTAATAAAGGCTAATTTTTTATCTCTAATATGATAAATATGTAGAAATAACCAAACAATTTCTATCTTTAAAAATTTTAGTCCTTTTTAGGAGGTACATTTTTCTTACCTATGTCTTAAAATTAACAATTGGCTTGATAACTAATTTCAAGTTTTCATCTTAGTTTTATGGCATATGTTCTTGTCATACCCACTAACTGTGAGCAGAACATATCATTTGAATGCACAATTTAGAATCAACATAATTATTTTAAATGGGTTCTTTCGATGTTTCAGATGACTATTGAAATTTATACAATGGGGTCAAATTGCAATTTACAAACTTTTGTGCATATTGAAAGTGATTTCTTTGGCAGTGATATGTTTTCAACAGATGATGATGATGGCAGTTATCTTCTGCTGGCCTGAATTTAATTTCAGCCATTTTTATTCATGATATTATAACCCATGGCATATTAAAGAATACACAACTTCTAAAAGTGCTGAATTCTCTGTGAGATGCAGTTTATCGTCTGTTAAATACTATACATCATAAGCAAACAATTCATGTAGAAAACTGTGTCTGTTCTTTGGAGGGAGGTAAATAGATAAGCTGTCCAAGGTGCAAGGAAATAGAGCATAGATAATGCAGGTTTGAGATATTCTCTTGCTTAAGTGATGCATTAAATCAATATTCTGCAAAGTCTTTTTCTTGTTATGTTATTTACTTGGTTAGTGTCACAATTTTCCATTAAATTGTCTGTTTCAGAAGATATATTTTTCTCAGTTCCCAATTTCATTTGATTAGTATTCTTTAAACTCTTTCACTATATATGCGAATTATCAACTATTTTCATCATGTCTCTCTTCTGCTCAAAGACCTTCAATGGTTCCCTATCTTGTGTCATATCGCATGTAACCATTTGTGCCTGATTTTCAGGATCTACAGTATCAGGGTCCTACTCTAACTACAAAACATTATTTTCTAGTGTTATCTAAGATTCTGCCTGGTGAAATCAGGGCTGCTTCTCTCCGTCATATAAACATGTCATGCCAGTCTCGCCCCACCGTAACGATTTTCTTGCTTCTTCTCTTCTTCCTCCTCTTCTTTATTCCTAACATACTTAGGAATACATTCAACCAAGGAGATCAAAGATTTGTATGATGAAAACTATGGAACGCTGATGAAGGAAATTGAAGAAGAAACAAATAAAAGGAAATATACTTCCTGCGTGTATTATATATGTAAAATGGTCTCTTGCCTTCCTAATTCTCTTTTTTTTAACCCTTAAAAGCTAAAGACCCTCCTCCCTAAAGCTTTCCCTTAGTCCCTAAAAAATAACTGATTGTCCTCTTTAAGAAAAATCCCACATGCGTAGCGCACACTGTCTCTAACCATGTAACATGGGTCTTATTTATATTTTCTTATTTATATTTTTATTCATAATAGCTATTATCATATACTGTGAGACTTACTATGTCTAGTCACTTGATATAAATGAATGCAGCAAAGTAAATAATTCATCCATTCTCACACATGTGCCAGAGTCAAGAAACCAACCCATGTTTATCTGGATCCAAAAATCTCATGCCCACTCGCCCTACTAAACTGCCTGTTTCATGTGGGTAATTTCTCCATTGAATGATAAAATCCATCTATTTAATGAGGGAGTAAACATGAAACACTGGCAGGAGTATGAGAATAAGAAGCAAACGAGTGCGTGCCTTGTTTAAACTGCTTTGCCGACTGGGGATCTGTGTCTTTTTGAATGAGATCACCTCTCTCTGTTTCCTTAAAGCTCTATAATTCTTGACAAGAGTTTCTGCTTCATTATTTTTCAAAGAGGATGGTAAAGCATTAAGGACATACTTAGCATTCATAAAAATATTTTCATTGTAATGTGCTAATTCAGGTCATGATATAAGGAATTCTCACAAATCAGTTTGATTCATTTATATAGGAATTAAAGAAAAAATATCTAATTGGTAACATCTGTCATAAAATCTTCAGGTAAAATGTAAAAAATTACCTAGCACTTAGTGGATACTATAAAATATTTGTTACATGAATAAACAGCCCAATTCTGAAAGTAAACAGGGTAGTGTACTAGTATTATAAATTAAAAAGACAGGCATTTTGTATATATCAAACTTTAAAATGACAGATTCATAAACAGAAATTCAAAAATAACCAAAATATTACATAAATATTAAAAAGATAGATATTTTGTATTGTTATTTCAGGTACTCCTGAGTGTTGCTTAGCAATACTGGATAACTTTATTCTATTCTCTGAAAAACATCTAGGTTTTCTTAGGAGAGAGGTTACAAATATTTAGTTTGGTTTTCTTTTTAAGGTCATAAGTAATATAGAAGATTGATATGGAGTTGTAAAACATGTGACCAAGCATCTTGAGATGGAGAGGTTATCCTGGATTATCCAAGTGGGTCCAATGTAGTCACAAGTGTCCTAATGAAAGAGAGGCAAACGGAGATTTGGCACAGACAGAAGAGAATGAAACATGATGACGGAAGAGATTGGAGTCGGGTGTTCACAGCCAAGGAACGTCAGCAATTGGCAGAGCCTGGAAGAGGCAAAGAGGCCTCCTAGAGTCCCTGGAAGGAACACAGCCCTTACAATACCTCGATTTTTGCCCAATCGTACTGATTTTGGATTTATGACTTTCAGATATGTAAGATAATATGTTGTTTTAGGCCACCAAGTTTGTGGAAATTTATTACAGTAGCCGTTGGTAACTAATATCTTCTTGGAGTTAACATAATCTTACATGTGAGAAAACCTAAGATCTTCACCAAAAACTTTTGAACTATTAAATATATTGAGTAAAATTGTAGGATACAAAATAACCATACAAAAATCAGTTGGATTTCTATATACTAGCAGTGAACTATCTGAAAAGAAAATTAAGAAATTAACCTCATTTAAAATAATGTCAAAAAGAATAACATAATTAGGAATAAATTCAACCAAGGAGATCAAAGATTTGTATGATGAAAACTATGGAATGCTGATGAAGGAAATTGAAGAAGAAACAAATACAAGGAAATATACTTCCTGTTCATGAATTGGAAGACTCAATATTGTCAAAATCTTGTACTACCAAAAATGATCTATAGAGTCAATGAAATTCTTATCAAAATTCAATAACATTATTCATTATTCACGGAAATTAAAAAACAATTCAAAATTTGAATGAAACCATATATAGACACAAAACTTAATAGCTAAAGCAATCTTGAGCAAGAAGAATAAGCTGGAGGTATCATACTTTCTTGTTTCAAATTATATTATAAAACTATCATAATCAAAACAGTATGGTACTGCATATAAACAGGCACATAGAACAATGGAACATAATAAAATCCCAGAAATAAACCTACATATATAGGGTCTGCTAATTTTTGACAAGGGCACTAAGAGGGTACAACAGGAAAAAAATAGTCTTCTCAGTAAATAGTGTTGAAAAAAACATATCTTTTATGCAAAAGAATAAAACTGGATCCTTATCTTACACTTTACACAAATATTAATTCAAAATGAATTTAAGACTTAAATGTAAGACCTGAAACCATAAAACTTCTAGAAGAAAACATAAGGGAAGCTCTCCTCGACATCAGTTTTGGGAATGATTTTTTTTCTGTATATGAAAACAAAGGAATAGGTAACAAAGGCAAAAATAAACGAATAGACTATACCAAGCTAATATGTTTCTGAACAGCAAAGGAAACAATAAAAAAAAATGAAATGGCAACCCATTGAATGGTAGAAAATATTTACAAACCGTGTATCTGATAAGGGGTTAATATTCAAAATTCATAAGGGACTCATATGACTCAATAGAAAAACAATTATCAAAATTGGAAAAGGATCTCAATGGATATTTTTCCAAAGATATTCAAAATCACTAATCATTAGGGAAATGCAAATCAAAACCACGATGTGCTATCACTTCATACCTGTTAGGATGACAATTATCTAAAAGTCAAAGATAACAAGAGTCGGCGAGGATGTGGAGAAAAAGAAACCCTTGTATATTGCTGGCAGAAATGTAAATTGGCATAGCCATTTTGGAAAACAGTATGGAAGCTCCTCAAAAAATTAAATATAAAACTATGATATCATCTAGCAATCCTACTTCTGGAAGTACAGGTTGAGTATCCTTTACCCAAAATGCTTGGGACCAGAAGTGTTTCAGATTTTGAATTATTTTGGATTTTGGAATCTTGGCACATACATGAAGAGATATCTTGCAGATGGGACCGAAGTCTAAATACGAAATTCATTTATGTTTCATATACACCTTATACACATGGTATAAAGGTAATTTTATACAATATTTTAAATAATTTTGTGCATGAAACAAATTTTTGACTGTGAGCTGTCATTTAGGTCAGCTAAAATTTTTCTATTTGTGACATCATGTCAACACTCAAAAAAATTCTGATTTTGGGGTATTTTGAATTTTGGATTTTTATATTGGGGATGCTCAGCCTGTATGTCCAAAGGAAATGAAATTATTATCTTGAAGAGACATCTGCACTTCCATGTTCATTGAAGCATTATTCACAGTAGCATATTCTCAATATATTATAATACATAAAATACATATTTACAATGAAATATTAGCTTAAAAAGAAGGAAATCCTGCCCTTTGCAATGATATAGATGAAGCTGGAAGACATTATGCTAAGCAAAATAAGGTAAATACAGAAGGAGAACTATTCCATGATCTCATATGTGAAATCTAAAAAAAGTTGAACTCATGGAAAAAGAGAACAGAAGAGTAGTTACTAGGGATCCAGGACTGAGAGAAATGAGATGTTGGTCAAAGAGCACAAACTTTCAGTTAGAAGATGAATACATTACGGAGACAATGTATAATGAGGTAACTATAGGTAATAATAAGACATTGTATACTTAAAATTTGCTAAGAGAATAGATGTGTGATATTCTCAACACACACACACACACACACGCACACGTAACTATGTGAGGTGAGGGATATGATCATCAGCTTGATTGTGGTGATAACTTCACAATGTATGCATGTATAAACACATCACCTTGTAAACTTCAAATATATACCATCTTTTGTCAATTATACCTTAAGTAAGCTGGGGATAGGGGGAAAAACATATTGTAATGTTCTCTAGTCATTCATATTTAATTTTAGCCAAAATGACAGCTGTGGGGGCAATCTGGCTATAGACTGTCAGGGTTGATTTGGCTAAAACTGAATGGCTAAGCAGGTGCCTCTTTTCCTGTCACTGTTCTGCATAACCCCAAACCCCATGCAAGTTTCACTTAAGAGTTTAGTAAAGTTTTCATACCCAGAAAAGCCTTCTTCACACAGTTATTCAGGTTTATCAGCAGAATCTAAACTGGGGTTCAAATCTGTATGAAGCCCCCAGAATATCTAGTAGAATACTGTGTAAACAATTATGATTAAACCAACTTTATTTGTATTTGTAAGCAAATATATTTATCTTCTGTGACTATTGTTGGATAGATTTGTGGTTACCAAGTCTACTAGACCCACATTTAATTTTCTATTTCCTCAGTGTTACCTGAAAATCTTACTTGTTATTTCCCTGTGCACTGCGCATCTGTTCTAAGAGGATGCTGTATTCAAGTGTTTTGGTGAATCTGGCTATGGTTATTCACCTATTACATCAGGTATTTCCAACACATTTGAAAATGCAACCTAATACTTTCTGATTTTCTTGTAAAGCTGGTTACAATGAAATAATTCGTAGAGAAGATTTTCTTGGTAATATAGTACTTACCCTTTACCCACAGGTGATATATTCCAAGGCCCCCAGTGGATGCCTAAAACCTTGCATAGTACCAAACTCTATACATACTATGCTTTTTCCTAATATACATATCTATGATAAACTTTAATTTGTAAGTTAAGCATAGTAAAAGATTCATAACAGTAATGAATAATAAAATAGGAAAATGTTAACAACATGTCAGTATCACTACTTTTGCTCTTTGGGGCCATTAAGTAAAATAAGGGTGATTTGAACAAAAGCACTGCAATGCTACAACAGTTGATCTAATAACCCAGATGACTACTGGGTGAGTAGCAGGCTGGTAGTGGACAGCATGGATATGCTCGACAAAGGGAGGATTCTTGTCCCAGGCAGATGGAGTGGGTCCACAGGAGATTTCAACACGCTACTTAAAACGGCTACTTGATGGCATTTACCCACTGCAGAGTTTCTTTCAAAGTTGAAGTCAATCCTCACAAACTCTAAAGCTGCTTCGTCCGCTAAATTGATACAATATTCAAAGTCCTTTGTTGTCACTTCAACAATATTCACAGCATATTCACCGGAAGTAGATTCCATCTCAAGAATTCACTGTCTTTGCTTCTTCACAAGAGCAACTCCCCATTCACTAAAGTTTTATCATAAGACTGCAGCAATTCAAACTCAATCTCCACTTCTAGTTCTAGGTCTTCTGCCATTTCCACAACACCAGCAGTTATTTCTCCCACTGAAGTCCTGACCCCTCAAAGTCACCCATGAGGGCCGTAATGAACCTCTTCCAAACTCCTGTTAATGTTGATATTTGACCTCCTCCTGTGAATCACGAAAGTTATTTACGGTATCTAGAATGAGGACTCTCTTCCAGAAGGTTTTCAATTTATTTTACCCAGATTCAGCAGAAGAAATCACTATTGATGGCAGCGATAGTCTTACAAAAGATATTTCTTAAATAGTAAAACTTGAAAGTTGAAATTACTCCTTGATTCATGGACTGCAGAATAAATGTTTTGTTAGCAGGCATGAAAACAACATTCATCTTTTGCATCAGAGCTCTTGGGTGACTGGGTACATGGTCAATGAGCAATAATATTTTGAAAGGAATTTATTTTTATAAGCAGTAATTCTCAATAGGGGGCTTGAGATCAGTAAATAATGCTGTAAACAGATGTGCTATCATGCAGGCTTTGCTGTTCAATTTATTGAGCACAGGCAGGGTGGATTTAGCATAATTCTTAAAGGTGTTAGGATTTTCAGAATGGTAAATGAGTATCACCTTCAAATTAAAGTTACCAGGTACATTAGCTTCCAGCAAGAGCATCAGCCTGTTCTTTGAAGCTTTAAAGCCAGGCATTGACTTCTCCTCTCTCACTATGAAAGTCATAGATGGCATCTCCTTCCAACAGGAAGCTGTTATGTCTGCATTGAAAGTCTGTGGTTTAAAGTGCCCACCTTCATCAATTATCTTAGCTAGATCCTCTGGATAACTTACTGCAGCTCCTACATCAGCACTTGCTGCTTTATCTTGCACTTTTATATTATAGAGACGGTTTCTTTCCTTATCTCACGAACCAAGCTGTGCTGGCTTCAAGTTTTTCTTCTGCAGCTTCTTCACCTACCTTAACCTTCATGGAATGGAAGGGAGTTTGGCCTTGCTCTGGATTAGGCTTTGGCTCAGGGGAATGTTGTGGCTCGTTTGATCCTCTATCTAGACCAATAAATTTTTCTCCCTATCAACAAGAAGACTACTTTGCTTTCTTTACGTTTGTATGTTCACTGACGTAGTATTTTTAATTCCCTTGCAGAACTATTCCTTTGCATTCACAAGTTGGCTAACTGTCTGGCATAGGGGCCTAGGTTTTTGTCTATCTTTGCTTTTGACACTTTTCCTCACTTGGTTTAATCACTTCTAACTTCTGATTTAAAGTGAAAGCTGTGTGACTACTCTTTTTTTCACTTGAACACTTAGAGGCCATTGTACGGTTATTAACTGACCTGATTGCAATATTTTTGTGTCTCAGCAAATAGGCAGGCCTACGGAGAGGAAGAGAAATGGGAAATGGCTGGTTGGTGGAGCAGTCAGAAAACATACAACATTTATGGATTAAGTTTGCCATCTTTTATGGGTGTGGTTCATGGTTCCTCACAAGAATTACAAAAGTAACAGCAAAGAGCATTGATCACATATCACCAAAACACATCAAATAATAATGAAGAAGTTAGAAGTATTGAGAGAATGACAAAAACGTGACACAGAGACGTGAAGTGAGTACTACTGGAAAAACTGCACTGATAGGCTTGCTCAGAGCAGGGTTGTCACAAAGCTTCAGTTTGTTAAAAATGCAATATCTGTACAATGCTATAAAATGAATGAAGAGTGATAAAACAAGATGTGCCTGTACTCTGGCATATAACAAAATCAGTACTGAAAATAAAGTTTTTTATAATCTGCCAGTAAGTATCTACTTATAACTGTTTTATGCAATTGAATTTAAAACTCTGAAAACAATTCCAAATTGTGCAGGATGATAAAAGGATTCCAGCAGGGTTTCGAAAAGCACAAATTACCTCTTGTTGAGATTTTTAAAAGTAATATTTTAGTGCCGAAAGGTTACACTTGAAATAATATGCTCCACATATATTGTCTTTTTGCAAATGAAATCAATAGTTTTTATTTATTATTTTATTTTTATTTTATTTTTCCATAAGTTATTGGGGGGTATAGGTGGTATTTGGTTACATGAGCAAGTTATTTGGTGGTAATTTGTGAGATTTTGGTGTACCCATCACCTGAGCAGTGTATACTGCACCCTATTTGTAGTCTTTCATTCCTCAATCCCTTCCCACTCTTCCCCCAATTCCCTAAACTCCATTTATCATTCTTATGTCTCTGCGTCCCATAGTTTAGCTCCCACATATCAGTGAGAACATGCGATGTTTGGTTTTCCATTCCTGAGTTACATCACTTAGGATAATAATCTCCATCTCATCCAGGTCACTGAAAATACTGTTAATACATTCCTTTTTATGGCTGCATAGTAGTCCATTACACACACACACACACACACACACACACACACACACACATATATACATATATATGTATATATAATATATGTAATTCTATTATATATATATACACACACATACATATACTTATATATGTGTATATATTATATATAAATATATATGTATATGTATATATATAATATATATAATTCCATTATATATATGTGTGTATACATATTATATATAATAATACATATATGTGTGTATATATGTTATATATACACACATATATATAATATATATAATTCCATTATATATATGTGTATATATATTGCATATAATAATACATATATGTGTGTGTATATATAGTATATATATAATTCCATTATATATATATATATATATGTATATAATGGAATACTATGCAGCCATAAAAAGGAATGGATTAACATATATATGTATATATATGTATGTGTATATATATATGATGTGGTATATACATGTGGTGTGGTATATATATGATATATGTGTGTGGTATATATGTATATGGTGTGGCGTATATATGTATGGTGTGGAGTGTGTGTGTGTATTGTGTGTGTGTGTGTGTGTGTGTGTGTGTGTGTGTGTATGATCATTGGTTGATGGGTATTCGGGTTGGTTCCACAATTTTGCAATTGTGAACTGTGCTGCTATAAACACTTGTGTGCAAGTATCTTTTTCAAATAATGACTTATTTTCTCTGAGTAGATACCCAGTTAGTGGGATTGCTGGATCAAATGGTAGTTCTACTTTTAGTTCTTTAAGAAATCTCCACACAATTTACCATAGTGGCTGTACTAGTTTACATTCCCACCAGCAGTGTAGAAGTGTTCTCTGTTCACTGCATCCACGCCAACATCTACTATTTTTTGATTGTTTTATTATGGCCATTCTTGCAGGAGTAAGGTGGTATCGCATTTTGGTATTGATTTGCATTTCCCTGATCATTAGCGATGTTGAGCATATTTTCATATGTTTGTTGGCCATTTGTATATCTTCTTTTGAGAATTGTCTATTCATGTCCTTAGCCCACTTTTTGATGGGGTTGTTTGTTTTTTTCTTACTGATTTGTTTGAATTCATTGTAGATTCTGGATATTAGTCCTTTGTCAGATGTACAGATTGTGAAGATTTTCTCCCACTCTGTGGTTGTCTGTTTACTCTGCTGACTGTTCCTTTTGCTGTGCAAGAACTCTTTAGTTTAATTAGATCCCAGCTATTTATTCATCTTTGTTTTTATTGCATTTGCTTTTGGGTCCTTGGTCATGAAATCCTTGCCTAAGCCAATATCTAGAAGGGTTTTTCCAATGTTATCTTCTAAAATTTTTACAGTTTCAGGTCTTAGGTTTAAGTCCTTAATCCATCTTGAATTGAGTTTTGTATAAGGTGAGAGAAGAGGATCCAGTTTCATTCTCCTACATGTGGCTAGCCAATTATCCCAGCACCATTTGTTGAATAGAGTATCCTTTCCCCATTTTATGTTTTTGTTTGTTTTGGTGAAGATCAGTTGGCTGTAAGTACTTGGGTTTATTTCTGGGTTCTTTACTCTGTTACATTGGTCTATGTGCCTATTGTTATACCAGTACCATGCTGTTTTAGTGCCTGTGGCCTTATAGTACAGTTTGAAATCAGGTAATATGATGCCTCCAGATTTGTTTTTTTTTTTTTTTTTTTTTTTTTTTGGCTTAGTCTTGCTTTGGCTATGTGGGCTATTTTTTTGATTCCATATGAATTTTAGAATTTTTTTTTATAATTCTGTGAAGAATGATGGTGGTATTCTCATGGGGTTTGCAAGGAATTTGTGGATTATTTTTGGCAGTATGATCATTTTCACAATAATGACTCTACCCATCAATGAGCATGGGATGTGTTTCCATTTGTTTGTGTCATTTATTATTTCTTCCACCAGGGTTTTGTAGTTTTCCTTGTAGAGGTCTTTTGACTCCTTTGTTAGGTATATTCCTAAGTATTTTATTATTATTATTATTATTATTTTGCAGCTATTGTAAAAGGGGTTGAGTTCTTGATTTGATTCTTTTCTTGGTTGCTGTTGGTGTATAGAAGAGCTACTGATTTGTATACATTAATCTTGTATCCAGAAACTTTGCTGAATTCTTTTATCAGTTCTAGGAGCTTTCTAGATGAGTTCTTAGAATTTTCAAGGTAAACAATCATATTGTCACCAAACAGTGACAACCTGACTTCTTCTTCACCAATTTAGATTCCCTTTATTTCTTTGTTTTGTCTGATTACTCTAGCTAGGGGTGCAGTACTATATAGAAGAGAAGTGGTGAGAGAGGACATCTTTATTTTGTTCCAGTTCTCAGAGGAAATGCTTTCAACTTTTCCCCATTCAGTACTATGTTGGCTGTGGATCTGTCATAGATGGCTTTTGTTACATTAAGGTATGTCCCCTGTATGTCGATTTTGCTGAGAATTTTAATCATAAAGGATGCTAGATTTTGTTGAATGTTTTTTCTGTATGTATGGAGATGATAATGTGATTTTTGTTTTTAATTATGTTTTTGTGATGTATCATATTGACCTGTGTATGTTAAACTATCACTTCATCCCTGGTATGAAACCTGCTTGATTATGGTGGATTATCTCTGTGATATGCTGTTAGATTCAGTTAGCTAGTATTTTGTTAAGGATTTTAGCATCTACCAGTCTATAGTTCTCTTTTTTGGTTATGTCCTTTCTTGGTTTTGGTATTAGGGTGAGGCTGGCTTCATAGAATGAATCAGATAGGGTTGCTTCTTTCTTTTTCTTGTGAAATAGTGTCAAAAGCGTTGGTACTAATTCTTCTTTGAATGTCTGGTAGAATTCTGCTGTGAATCCATCTGGTCCTGGACTTTTATTTGTTGGTAGTTTTTTAAATTACCATTTCATTCTCACTGTTTGCTATTGGTCTGTTCAGGATGTCTAATTCTTCCTGATTTAAGCTAGGAGGGTTGTATATTTCCAGGAATTTATCCATCTCTTCTAGGTTTTCTAGTTTATGTGTGTACAGGTGGTTGGATGATCTTTTGTACTTCAGTGGCATCAGTTGTAATATCTTCTATTTCATTTCCTACTGAAGTTATTTGGATTTCTCCTTTTCTTGGTTAATCTTGCCAATGTTCTATCAATATTATTTATCTTTTCAAAGAACTAGCTTTTCATTTCATTTATCTTTTGTATTTTTTGTTTCCATTTCATTTAGTTCTGCTTTGATCTTGGTTATTTTCTTTCTTTTGCTGGGTTTGGGTTTTGTTTGTTCTTGTTTCTCTAGTTTCTTGAGGTATGGCCTAAGATCGTCTGTTTGTGCAATTTCAGACTTTCTGTTGCAGGTGTTTAGGGTGTGAACTTTTCTGTTAGCCTTGCCTTTGCTATATCCCAGAGGTTTTGATGGTTTTGTCATTCTTGTAACTCAGTTCAAATAATTTTTTAATTTCCATCTTGATTTCATTTTTGATCCAATGCTCATTCAGGAGCAGGTTATTTAATTTCCATGTATTTGCATGGTTTTGAAGGTTCCTTTTGGAGCTGATTTTCAGTTTTATTCTACTGTGGTCTGAGAGAGTGCTTGTTATAATTTCAATTTTCTTAAATTTATTGAGGCCCATTTTATGGCCTATCAAATGGTCTACCTTGGAGAAAGTTCCATGCACTGTTGAACAGAATGTGTATACTGAGGCTGTTGGATGAAATGTTCTGTATATATCTGTTAAGTCCATTTGTTCCAAGACATAGTTTAAATCCATTGTTTCTCTGTTGACTTTCATCTTGATGACTTGTCTAGTGCTATCAGTGGAGTACTGAAGTCCCACACTATTATTGTGTGGCTGTGTATCTCATTTCTTAGGTCTAGAAGTAATTGTCTTATACATTTGGGAGCTCCAGTGTTAAGTGCATATGTTTAGGATTGTGATATTTTCCTGCTGGACAAAGTCTTTTACCCTTATATACTGTCTCTCTTTGTCTTTTTTAACTGCTGTTGCTTTAAAGTTTGTTTTGTCTGATATAAGAATAGCTACCCCTGCTTGCTATTGGTGTCCATTTGCATGAAATGCGTTTTCTAACCCTTTAAATTTATGTGAGACTTTATGTGTTAGGTGAGTCTCCTGAAGGCAGCAGATAGTTGGTTGCTGAGTTCTTATCCATTCTGCAGTTCTTTATCTTTTAAGTGGAACATTTAGGCCACTTACATTCAATGTTAGTATTGAAATGTGAGGTACCATTGCTTCATTGTGCTTTTTGTTGCCTGTGTATTTTGGGGTTTTTTTGTTCTACTTTTAAACTTGTATTTTTTTTAGATTCTATGTGATTTATGCTTTAAAGAGATTCTGTTTGATGTGTTTCCAGGATTTGTTTCAAGATTTAGAATGCCTTAGCAGTTCTTATAATGGTGGTTTGGTAATGGCGAATTCTCTCAGTATTTGTTTGTCTGAAAAAAACGACTATATCTTTTCTTCATATACAATGCTTAGTTTTGCTGGATACAAAACTCTTGGCTGATCTTTGTTTTTTTGAGGAGGCTGAAGGTAGGTCCCCAATACCTTGTAGCTTGTAGGATTTCTGCTGTGAAATCTGCTGTTAATCTGTTAGATTTTCCTTTATAGGTTACCTGGTGTTTCCATCTCACAGCTCTTAAGATTCTTACCTCCATCTTAACTTTGGATAAACTGATGACAACGTGCCTTTACGAAGATCTTTATGTGACGAATTTCCCAGGTGTTCTTTGTGCTTCTTATATTTGGCTGTCTAAGTCTCTTGCAAGGCCAGGGGTAGTTTTCCTCAATTATTCCCCCAAATATGTTTTCCAGGCTTTTAGAATTCTCTTCTCCCTCAGGTATATTGATTACTCTTAAGTTTGGTAACTTAACATAATCCCAGAATTCTTGGAGGCTTTCTTCATATTTTCTTATTCTTTTTTTCTTTGTCTTTGCTGGATTGGGTTAATTCAAAGACCTTGTCTTGAAGCTCTGAATTTCTTTCTTCTACTTGTTGAGTTATATTGCTGAAATTTTCCAGAGCATTTTGCATTTCTAAAAGTGTGTCCAAAGTTTCCTGAAATTTTGATTGTTTTTTCTTTAAGCTGTCTATTGCCATGAATATTTCTCCCTTCACTTCTTGTATCATTTTTTGGATTTCCTTGCATTAGGCTTCACCTTTCTCTGTTCCTTCCCTGGGTTAGCTTAATAACTAATCTCCTGAATTCTTTTTCAGATAAATCAGGGATTTTTTCTTGGTTTGGATCCATTGCTGGTGAACTAGTATGATTTTTAGGGAGTGTTGAAGAGCCTTGTTTTGTCACATTACCAAGGTTGGTTTTCTGGTTCCTTCTTATTTGGGTAGGCTCTGTCGGAGGAAAGGTCTAGGGCTAAAGGCTGTTGTTCAGATTCTTTGGTCTCATGGGGTATTCCCTTGATGTATTACTCTCTCCTTTATCCTATGGATATGGCTTCCTGTGAGCCAAACTGTAGTGATTGTTGTCTCTCTTCTGGGTGTACCCAGCCAGCTAGTCTACCCAGCTCTGGGCTGGTACTGGAGGTTGTCTGCACAGAGTCCTGTGATGTGAACCATCTGTGACTCTCTGAGGGGCAAATACCAGTAGAGGTGGTTGAGGGGGATGGGTACAATGAACTCCATGAGGGTCCTTAGCTTTGGTGGTTGAATGCTCTATTTTTGTGCTGGTTGGTCTCCTGCTGGGGAGGTGTCGCTTCCCAGAAAGCATCAGCTGTAGTAGTATGGAGAAGGACCAGCTCCCAAGAACTCCCAAGATTATATACCCTTTGTCTTCTACTATTAAGGTGGGTAGAGAAGGACCATCAGGTGGGGGCGGGGCTAAACATGTCTGAGCTTAGACTCTCCTTGGGCAGGCCTTGCTGCAGCTGTTGTGGAAGATGGGGTGAAATTCCCAGGTCACTGAAATTGTATATATAGAAGGATTATGGCTGCCTCTGCTGAGTCATTCAGGTTGTCAAGGAAGTAGGGGAAAGCCGGCAATTACAGACCTCACCCAGTTCCCATGCAAACTGAAGTGCCGGTCTCACTTCCACCGTGCCTCCACCAACAGCCTGGAATCTGTTTCCAGGTGGAGGGCGAGACGGGCTTGAAAACTTGCCCAAGGCTATCCACCTCCCAGAGTATTTGGGGTGTCTCCCAGATCTTGCAGGAGCAGTCTGCTTCCTTCAGAGTGTCTGTGGATCCTCTTGGGATCGCTGGTTTGTTCCTACAGTGGATCTGGAGCTAAAATTCACAATGCAAGCCTCTGCATGCTGCTCTGTCCGGAGTGGCAATCCAGGACTAGATTGCCACTTCACCAGAGTTGAGAATTTCAGACATAAGGAAATAGCTGCCAGGTCCCTTTGTTTTGTGTCCTCCTAGGCAGATACAAAGTAGACCGTTAGCCTTATTAACTCTTGGATTTATGTATTTGTATGTTTAGGCTGTTACTGATGTGCAAAGTGAAAGTGGCAGCTAAGCTTCCACATATATTATCTTCAAAAGTGAAACATAAAAAAATGCTTGGCTTGGCTGGGCATGGTGGCTCATGCCTATTAAGTCCAGCACTTTGGGAGGCTGAGGCGGGTGTATCGTCTGAGGTCAGGAGTTGGAGACCAGTCTGGCCAACATAGTGAAACCCCATCTCTACTAAAAATGCAAAAGATTAGCTGGGCGTGGTGGGGGTGTCTGTAATCCCAGCTACTGGGGAGCCTGAGGCAGAGGAATCGCTTGAACCCGGGAGGTGGAGGCTGTAGTGAGCTGAGATCACACTGTCGCACTCCAGCCTGGACAACAAGAGTGAAACTCCGTCTAAAAAAAAATGCTTGGTTTCTGTTACAAGTAGATATGTATTTGCATCAATATATTTTTGAGTATATCATTTGCCACTCAGGTAATGATAATTTCTTTTAAAAATAAAATTTTTATATTCAAAACCTGTGAATTCAAGTTACTTAACAATTTGTATGAGGCCATGGTTCTCTTGTAATACTCATAATAGTAACTTCAATTGAAAAATATTTTAAATGCAGGTGGAAAGCCAAAAGGAATTCTTCAGCTACTTTCAAATAAATAATTCAATTGTACATATCCCAAATGTACGCTTCTAGAACAATTTAAATAAGCATCACACTAACAAATATCAAATATGAAATGGCTTTTTAAATGGAATAAATTACTTCTTTCTCTAGGAATCCTAGTCACTTTGTATCTACATCTGACTGAGTGGATCCTTTAATCATAATTTTACTGACATACATATATTAAATTATCTTGGAAAAAATGAACATTTTCATGCTTCTTAATGTGTAGTCATGTGATCACTTTAGTACAGCTTTCAGTTTGCCCAAGAGTACTGCTCTGGTTTTCCCATAATTGGATCTCATCCAGTTAATGTATGACCCCTTTTAGCCCTTGTAATATCTATTTCATAATGAGGAGGGGGAAAAAAAAGCCGTTGAAACTCTATCACACAGTAACTGTACCAAGAAGAGGAGGTGGTTGAATTGAATATGTAGTATTACTAACCAGTGATATGAAACATTCACTGTGAGCCTGTGTTGCTGGGGTGCTACTTCCTTTACCTCTTGCAAGCATGTGAGAAAATAAGGTTTTTACTAATGTGGAATATGGGAAAGGGTCACAAATTACAGATTAATATGCATTTCAAATCTCTTTTCTTTTTTTTTTTCAATTAGTGCTATACAGTTGAGACCATGTAAATATGGATTGATTTAAACTACTTGAAAATCTGGCTATGCATTTTGTGAAATCCGACCATTTGTTTCTGGAGAGAAAAATATGTATGTAATAGGATCAGCTTTACTTGGAGAACTCGAAAATTCTCATGTAATTTTCATGCAGGACAAATTAGCAAAGCATCTCATAAAATAATAGAAAAAAATCATCTGGATATTTTAAATTTCAGCTGGACAAAAGGCACTTGGACAGTGATTCTGAAAAAAAGGAGTTTTCTTTTGTTTGTTTTAGTTTTTTGTGTGTTTTCAGATTCTTATCCATCTAGGCTAATCTTTAATAAGGAAATGGCTGTTGAATATCATTAGAAGAAAATTGGAACTCACATTGTATTATGACAAGAAAGAAATTTCTTCTTCTTGTAATTAAGTTCAAATTTTTGTGATCAAAATCATTAAATATAAAGATGCTGAAATGACTTTTAAGCATGACTCCATAAACTTAGATAATTTAGAAACAGTAGAAATGTTTCCACATAAATTATGAAACAAAATTTTACGACGGCTAAATAACAGAAAGATTCTGAATAATATAGACTTGCAAATTTGATGTGCATTCAAAATCATAGCCCAGAATGAATGCTTGAAACAACTGAACAGTGACAGAGTCACATGAAGGAAGATGGAAAAGAACCATAACTTAGATTAAAGTAGAAGAGTTGTCTGATAAGAAACAAAGAGCTTTCCTTAAATGTCTTGAAAAGTCTGATGAAAGAGAAATTAGACTGGAGTACAGTTCCAAAGAGTAGATCATGGGCCAAAATGTTAGGGCAAAAAAGGATGGATTTTCTAATTATTTGAGCTATTTGTAAATGTAAGAGGCTATAAAAGTAACTGGTACTCAGTCACTTGGAGTTTAAGCATAAGCTGAGCACTGTCACTTATGTTTTAAAATAAAAACAAAAACCATTCCTGGACCCCCCCGCCACAACATTTCCCATGTGGTGTCATATGAGGAAGATGATTTCTACGTTATTCAACTCATGCTTCTTTCTTCTATCTCCACAAACACTTCCTTTTATCTAATTTTTAAACCAAATACAAGTTGTCCTTTAAAATTGTATTTAGCTTTGATGACAAGATTTTAAATTTATTAAGTTTAGATTATGATTTAGCAGATAAGAAATACATAGTTGAGTTTTTAGATCTTTGCAAAGGATGCTTTAAGATAAAATCCTTTTAAATCAGATTACTGGCTATTTGTATAAAGACTCTTATTTCTTCACACAAAGGAATTTTGAAAATAATTTCACTTACGTCTCCCAAAATACACAAAAATGTAATAAATGTAAGAATAGAAATGCAGTAATTATAAGAACTTTTTTCTGTTTTAGATTGAAGTTTGAGGTAGTACTGAAGGCTCTCAAAAAAAAAAGAAAAATAAAAAAAATACAAGCATGAGTATGCTCATTGCAGCACCATTCACCATAGAAAAGACATGGAATCTACTTAATTTCCCTTGAATGATAGAGTAGATAAAGAAAATGTGGTACATATGCTCCCTGTGAAATACTATGCAGCCATAAAAAAGAACAAGATCACGTTTTTTGCAGGAACATGGATGGAGCTGGAGGCCATTATCTTTGGTAAACTAACACAGGAACAGAAAACCAAATACTGAATTTTTTTCTATACACATAGAGGGGAACAACACACACTGGGGCCTATCAGAGGGTGAAGAATGGGAGGAGGGAGAATCAAAAAATATAATAATGGCTACCAGACTTAATACCCAGGTGATGAAATAATGTGTACAATAAACTCCCATGACACAAGCTTACCTATGCAACAAATCTGTACTTGTATATCTGAACTTAAAATTTAAAACAAAACAAAACAAGATAAACAAACACACGCACACAAACATATTTTCATGTTCACAGGAACACAGGATGCTTTCTACTTGGTTGAAATATCAAAATTGGTTTATTGTGGCAACTTCCTCCTTGAATAAATTGCAGAATTTAATAAATTTGGAATCAGCTAGAGGAAAGTGCTATGTGTAAATAGAAATCCTGCTGTGTTTCCCTGCTTGTCTGTCTGGAGGTAGGCACAGTGGATATGCTCTTCTGTGGCATGAATGGAGAGAAGCAAAGGTGTAATCAGGTAAATCAATTAGTAAGTTAGAGTAGGAGCAAAGTAAGAGGCAATGAAACATTATACCACAAAGCAATGTGAAAAGAAAAGTGGATACATTCTAGGTAATTTCTGAAGATACTGTCAGAAGAATTTTCTATTTTTTTTTCTTGTGGGTCTTGAAGGCAAAGGAGTCAGAATTGACTGCTCAACAGCTAACGTTAAGCTACTGTCCTTTTCTGAAATAGAAAATTGAGAAAGGAACAAGTTGTTGCTGGAGGGAGAGTAGGATCCAATATGAACATGTGAATTTTTAGATGCTTATGAGGCATTTATGAGGATATGTCAAGTGAGATACATGAGTCTGGCACTTAGAAGAATTAGCTTGGCTGGAAGAAAAAATGAAGAAATCTCTATATTTACAAAGTATTTAAGGCAACAAAAAATAGAACTATCTGAGAGTTTAGAGAGAGATAAAAATGGAGATTGACCTATAAAAAGTTAGAAACAACATTAACATACATTTCTCCTATAGGAGTTTAATCACAGAGTAGGACATAAAATTTTGCCCACAGAATTTAATAACAAGAACTGAGCCTCTTATTCAGACAGTTCTGAATGGATCTAGAACAAGTTGATTCTAATATTTTCAGACACCGTTTGGCAAGACTGAACAGATTGAAGAGTTAACGGAAGTAAAAGTGGCCCACGGATAGGGTTGGTACTAGGAGACTCTGATGCAGCTGTGGTAAGTAAGAAACTTAATCTACTAGGCACACACATCCATGCACTAATACAAGGACCGGTCAACAAGTGAGGGTCAGGAGTATGTAACAGAGTCAATAATAGGTTGTAACTAGAGTTAAGGGAAGAAAAATGGCCCACGGATAGGGTTGGTACTAGGAGACACTGATGCAGCTGTGGTAAGTAAGAAACTTAATCTACTAGGAACACACATCCATGCACTAATACCAGGACCGGTCAACAAGTGAGGGTCAGGTGTGTGTAACAGCATCAACAATAGGTTGTAATTGGTGGAGTGCAGTAAGAAATGTTAAATTTGATGACTCGTAAAGCTATAGATACATAGAAGGAATCAATCTTTGAGTAACCTTCTTCTCTAGATAGGAAGTAAGCTAGTACTGTTCTCCCTACTGACATCACACTACCATGTTAAATTCTACATTTGCCCCAATGTATATCACGTGTCTATTTTATTGTCTCCTCTTTCTTCATGAAGGACATGCTTGTTATACTTCTTGTTCCATTCTACCAATCACTCAAATTAATAACTTAAATGTAAATCAGTTCATATCATTATTTTTATGAAACCCTCCCAAGGGCTTCCATTTGCACTTACAATAAAATCTATGACTTCAAGGGATCTTAATGTTCAGGTCTTTGACCCCATTTTCCTCCTCGGACTACTCTCTTCTATTTATTACTCTCTGGCCAATTGGACTTTCATATTCTTAGATGCACTAAAATCTCACCTTGGTAGTTTTACTTATTTCTTGCACAGAAGGCATTTCACTTTTTTTTTTTTTTTTTTTTTTTTTTTTGAGACAGGATCTCACTCTTTCAACCAGGCTGGAGTGGAGTGGCACTAACTCAGTTCACTGCAACCTCGGCTTCCCTGGTTCAAGCAACTCTCCGGCCTCAACCTCCCGACTAGCTAAGATTACAGGTGCCCACCACCACACCTAGCTAATTTTTGTATTTTTAGTAGAGACAGGGTTTCACCATGTTGGCCGAGCTGGTCTCGAACTCTTGACTTCAAGTGAGTCACCTGCCTCGGCCTCCCAAAGTGCTGGGATTGCAGAAGTGAGCCACTGCACCCAATCAAAGGCACTTCACTCTTTAGGCAGGCCCTGTTTTTCCTTCAAGTTTCATCGTGTCACCACCTTCTTGAAGGGAACTTTCGAACACCTTATTTAAAACAGTTTCCCTATTTTTGCCCCTCAGCTCATTTTGTTATTTTATTTTCTCACATAAGTTAGTGATTATATATTTGCTAGTACATATTTACTTGCTAAATATCTGCTTGCTCATTAGACTATAAACTGCACAAGGGCAAAAATTATGGCTTTTGATTCATTATTAGGCCCCTGACATTTGGCATATGGGATATTAACATTAGCAATACTTACTAAAGAAATGAAAAAACACAAGGATAAATGAATTAATTAATGAGTGAACAAGTACATAAATTAATAAACGAATGAGAAAACGTCTCATTAGCACCTAGCTTTTTAGTACATGAACATAAGCCATCAGTAACAATAGTAGGCTTCAGGCTATCAACATCTTTCCACGCCATGTGAACTTACAAAAAGTTGTTAATAGTCATGATCCAGTAAGTAAAATGTTATTACAACATCTGTTCATGGATTTCAGTGTTTTAGATACTTGATTTAGAGCCTTTTTGGTACTCTTCTAGATTTCAAAATAGAGTTGTAGATTTTAAATTATATTCCTATGTATAGTTAACAAAATTTTGCCTCAGTCGATCTAGATATTGGATTCTATTTTTGTATACTTCTTGTTCAACCAAGCCATAAAGACTATTTAATTCATTTACATCAGATAAAATGTGATTTTAATTTTACAACTTACTAAATTTCTCTACTCCATCTAAAACTTAGAAAACTTATTTGTTCTCTTTATTCTAGCAAATTACTGGATAATCCTAACTTGAGTCTGACATTATTGCTAAACAGCAAAGTAAGTTATGTCTGGACAACAGATCTCAAACTCTGTTATCAGTTTTTAAACCCATTTTTTAAACAACATTTATATTAATGTCCAAAAGAAATGATTTAGGAAATGAGGGCAGTGTTTTGCTCTGTTATTGATAATATTTATTGAAAAGTTGTAAACCCTGCTAAAATCTGTGGTCTAGAGAAAAGAAAATATATTAATTATTTTCATTTCAATATAAATTTTGTTTAAAGTCACAAATCATCATGACTTTTGCACATGGCAAGATAGGTCAGACATATAACAGGGACTTAGACAACATTAAATAATGAAAAAGAGTCATATCGTGTTAAAATTCAAATAGTAATCTAAGTAGCCTTCATTGTACACAGCTTTTTATATACTGATTTTGGTTACCACACTGTAAGTCTATGCCATCAGTATCTAAACAACATTGTTCAAATTTATTTACCTTTGTTCAAATTTATTACCATGTGAATAGTTGCACAAGGTACAAAATTTGCTGGTAGCTCTTCAGTCCAGAAATTACTATGTAAATAATTCACGCACCTCATGTTCAGTGACCAATCACATCATTTCTTTCAGAATAGGCGGGTGTTTGGTCACAATGCATCTGTCGCTCAATTCACACACAGACAGTTAAGCAGGTCATTGCGTTGTCTTCTAGTCACAAATCCATGAGACATTTTGTAAAACAATCAAAAGGGTGAATTGGACAAGTAAGATGAAATTTTAGCAAAGAAATGAAAAGTGATGATACTGGAAGTGAAATTTGAATAGATGGAGGTATAGAAGGCATGGTTGACTATGAGAAGGAATGTTGACTACTGTATGTATGTAGTTAAATGAATTTAATGAAGATAAGCTTATCAATATAATGAAAGGATAAGAATAAAATGATGACAATGTCCGAGGAAGTGATGTCAGCAAAAAAAGATATATGTGTGTGTGTGTTTGTGTGTGTGTGTGTGTTTTAAGGGGATTCTCAACAATAATTCATGCCTTCAAAAATTCAAAAGATGAAATGTTAGAAGCTTATCTAAACTTAGAAAGAGTATGTCGTTTTGTTAAGGCATAGAAAAGACACTTACTCTTTGATATTATATGTCAAGAAGGAGGAAAACACCATTCAAACCACTCTCAAAGAGATTTTTACGGTGAAATAAAACATAAATTCTCGATGTGTCTAAATGATTTAAATTATAGTGTTCTAAGAATATTAATTGTATTATTTGTTTTCATTTCCCCTACATTTATAACTGATAGTATCAGGAGAGGCCTTAAGGTCCTGGAAATAAAACTTTAAAAATCACACAACAGTAGTAATTTTCTCATTGATAATGAGATCACTTTGTACGGCCAGCTTGCACGTCCTTTAAAAATCCTACACTACTGTGAAAAGCAAGGACTGCTTGTACTAACTTATTTACTTTATATAAGTGAACACCAATCAAGTTCAATACATTTTACCAGGTAACAGGTCCTATGCAGTTTCTAAATTACCTCTAATCATGTTTACGTAATAAAAAGGCCTACGGTTTTGATATGCCTTGAAACTTTTTAATAGCCTAAAATTAAAGATAATCACTGATATAAGCTTTTCAAATGACCATTAATTGACCCTGCTACTGGTCAACATTGTGGGAATAATAAAGCATACGAAGTTTTCACTGGTCATATATAATATATTGTAATTCAATACTGAAAAAAGTAATTTATGATGTATAATTTAAGCTTAGAAGATACATGCTAAAGTTATAATTTATTATTTTGAAAAAAAAGACTCATCTATATTTTCACCCATCCCAAGAAGATGTCATGACTTTTTGGGAAAAGCTATAAATTATTATCATATCTCTGCAGATCATAAATAAATTAATTGCATTAAGATTTGCTCCCATAATAGAGGAAGATAAATTAATAATACATTTTAGTGTTAAAAAGGTACACATAAAGGCTGACATTGGCCTAAGATGAACCACAAGCCAGGAGGCAGACCAGAAACATTCTATATAATCAGGGACTGTGCTGGAAACAGAACACACTGAGATGGTTCAAGAGACTCTCATGAAGGGTTTGAAGAGAGTTACAAAAAACAACAAAAAGTGTGTTGAAACAGCCAGAGATTAGCAAACACGAGAAGCCTTTATCACTTCTTGGCCCAAAGGTTAAGGAGACGATGTGTTAATAAAGCCCAGGGAACTCTAGTGTGGAAAATAGCGACTAACAGACAGGAGTTACAGTCCTGGAGGATTCAGCTGTTGCTGGAAATGTGGCTTGAGCAGGAAGAAAGAGGTAAGGACATACTCTGATCTGATCTCTTCCTTCTTTCCTCTGCAGTCTCTCACCAGCGGACCCCAAATCCACCACCAGCGAATCCCACTAGCCAAATCCCGCAAGAATAAGCCAACAAGGGAACTCAATGCAATCCATGAAGGTCAACTTCCTGATGCCCTGAAGAGGACAGAGAAGGAAGGAGTCTGATTCTGGAGATACGGCAAACAGAATAAGCAGAATAACATAATAATAAGACCTTAGTAATGAACCTATGTCTCACTGAATTATGCCCCAGAAGCAAGACTGAAACACTTCTAAAGATGTGAAAGTTAGCAGAAGTTTAGTAAACTCAACTTGAATTCTAAAAAGAAGCATTTTATTATAATAATGTTACAATATCAAGGAGTTTAAGCCTCAGTTTTGATTTAATTATGCTTAATCCTCATTTTTTTTCCCACCTCATTTAAGTCATTGCCTATATTTTGAGAACCGAATAACCACTAACCTGGGAGTGGACAAGATACAAACAAAATTATTGAAACATAGTATGGCATTACACAGAGGAGTGAGTGCTCGCTGCTGCTTGCCCATTAATAAGTAGTCAATGGATGTCATGAAGTGAGGCCATTAAAGGTGGACAGGTGTCCACTGTCCCCAGAAGGTTGAGGCGGCATGAGCTAAGTAAGGTGAGAGAGAAGCAGGAAACGGCATGATGCTTCCTTAAAACAGGAAGCAGCTCTACGTATGGGAGTACTGGGTAAGAAAGTGATGTGATACTGATTTGGAGAAAGGCATTCTTCTCTGAATAACTAGCCTCATGTGTCTTGAAAACAGTCTTGGATTTTATACTTTAAGAAATGGAGAAACACTAAAATCTGGGAATGAGGGGAGAACTAATCACTTTGAAAACTTGCTCTGACCGGGCGTGGTGGCTCACACCTGTAATGTCAGCACTTTGGAAGGCCAAAGCGCGTGGATCGCCCGAGGTCAGGAGTTCGAGACCATCCAGCTTGATCAACATGGTGAAACCCTGTCTCTACTAAAAATACAAAAATTATCCAGGCACGGTGGCACATGCCTGTAATACCAGCTACTTGGGAGGCTGAGGTAAGAGAATTGCTTGAATCTGGGAGGCGGAGGTTGCAGTGAGCTGAGATGGCGCCATTTTACTCCAGCCTGGGCAACAGAGCAAAACTTCATTAAAACAAACAAATAAAAAAAACTTGTTCTGCTGGTCAGATAGACTTTGCCTTCTAATCAAGAAAATGTTGGAACAATTTAATTCAAAATTAACTTGTTTTTTACTCTTAGGGAAACAAGAACATGAAAAAAATAGAAATGGCAATTATGTTGTTTACATAATTATAAGTAATGCTTCCTACAAATACTTTACAATGACAAGGTCAAATATTTAATTAATAATTATAAAGATGAAGCTATAAACATTGCACCAGATCATGTATTTGGCAATGGTTACAGCACGATTCCTTGGGCATCCAGACAAAGCACATAAAACTGTGAAAAGAACACGGTTGCCATTTATAGCTACGTATTTGTATAAATCTGAGTGTTTTGACACATTGTGACTTTAAGACAAAGAAGAGAAATTGTGTGGTTACTAAACCTAATAGTAAGTGTCAGATCTGTAGCTCTTCTTAGAAGAGAAATGCAAGAATTCGCTGATTTATATAGTCGAATCTCTGGAGAATACATGTGAGAATTAATTCTGAGGTGATAAAACAACGAAGGAGAAATAATTTTAAATCAAGCTGAATTTATCAGCTTTGATGCACTTACCAGGGAATCTGGCCACAAACAGTTATGAGTACTTTGAATTATTTGCTAGTTTGGTTTGATTCAAAAGTGACCCACACTCAATACAGTTGAGACAGCAGATAGTTATTGTTATAATGTACAGAAGGAATCCAGAGGCTTTAGAGGTTGTGCACTCTTAAAAACATAAATATCCCTCCCTTCATCCAAGCATTAAGAAAAAATAATTGGTGAGGGATACATTGCCTTTTTTGAAAAGTAATTTTGTGGAAACATTTTATAGAGTAAGCATGCTGGCAGTGGACTCCACAGTTGATTTTAAGAAGAATGAGAGATGTTGGTCATGTCAAGTAGTGGTGGTAAAATGTTAACTCCAGGTGAGAGAGGTAACTACGATAGGCCGCCATGTAAGCCTGTTCCACAGATTGGCCTGATTAATGTATAAATATTGGTTAGAGAGTCTCCAGAGTCAGAAGAGATGGGCAATCCACAAGAATCTTCTGTGTTTTATTAAGAGCAAATTCACCTGGTAAAAGAGACCTGAGATGATGCATCAAAATAGAGAGCTATTCCCCCATCTCCGGATTTGCAGCTAGCCAATTCACAGGGCAGAGGCACTTGAATCAAATACTTGAAGAAAGGCCCTGCAGTCAGAGTCAAAGGGCATATTCTAGATTTTCCAACAAACGCCCCCCCAGACTGGCTCTAATTTACCAGGGAATTCTCCATTGAGAAAAGGAAAACACCTCAATTTTTTCAGATATTGTTGGGCCTTGGATTGAGGTAGTATTAATTCCTACAAATCCGGAATGCCTCCACAGGCTCTCAGTCAGATGGCAGTACTTCTGAGCGTTATTTAGTGATGGACTTTGGATTTGAGCTCACATCACAGTAAGCTCATTGAGTTCCCAAACTCATTTCAAGACCTCATACTCAATTCTTGAGTGTGTAGTTGAAACAGATGATTTTTAGCAATTGGTAGAATCCTCATATTGGATCTCTGGTGGATAGATTAAAGGCTATGTCAGGCAAGACTATGGGGAATCACCTAAAACTCCTAGTCATTACCAAAATATTAAACCAAGTGCAATTCTATGTACCTAGGGATAACACAGAGATTAATGCCACCATCAAAGACTTAAAAAACTCTCGGGTGGGGATTCCTATTACATCGCCATTAAACGCTGCAGTTTAACCAGTGCAAGAGACAGATGAGTTTCAGAGAATGGCAGCAGATTATGGATTCTTTTCAGTTTAATCAGATAGTGACTGCAATTGCAGTTGCTATTCCAAAGGTTGGTTTTAAATGAATTAAAACAGGAATCGAGTAAGGATTATCAAATGAGCCAGAGGTGAGGACCTAGGCCATAAACAAATGAAAAGGGGAAACATCAAAAGTCTACTTCATTGTCTGATTCCTTTTTAATTCAAAATTACTAGAAAAGAAAGCTTTTTATTAGAGGGAAAGAGTGATTACATTCTGGGAAGGAATGGATACAAAAGAGAAGCTGGCAAGTGACTTATTGCAACTTCTATTCCAAATGTGGCATATTTCAAATATTTTCAGCCCCAATTTCTCTTTCCTCTGATTTATACATGTGTTAGATTGCTTGTCAGTCCCACAGGTTATTGAAGCTCTGCTCATTATTTTAGCTTCTTTTTCTCACTGAGTTTCAATTTGAATAATTGCCACCGTGCTGCACAACCACTATTGTGATCTTTTCTTCCGCAGTGTCAATCTGCCTTTAAGCAAACCTTGTGAAGTTCTTATTTCACTTACTGTGTTTTTCATTCTAGAATCTTCATTTGGCTCATTTTAATAGTTTTCACGACTCAATTTAGATTTCTCACTTTTTCACGTATGTTCTTTTCTTTATATTTTAAACAAATTTTAACAAATGTTTTAATGCTTTTGCCTGCTAGAGGCTCACATTTTATTTTTTCTACCCATGCCTAATAATTTTTAACTCTTTTCTGGTATCGTGTCTATATTGTAATGAGTCTACTATTGTCTTCCTTTCAAGATAACAGGAATGTTGAATTTAGTTCTGAAAGGCACTTATTGTACTGGCAGATGAGGCTGGACCCTTTGGAGGCTTGTTAGTGTTTTTCTAGTGTGGACTTTTAGTTCTAAGACTACTTGTTACTAATATGTAACCATTCTGAGGACTCACTTAAATACCTGGGTTGTTCAGTGTGTTCTATCTACTGTGGATCACTGGAAATCTTACCTCTCCCAACACCAGGATCTTCATTCTGCTCGTAGACCCCTTACTAGTTGTCCTTTTCCAGATCTCATCTTAACTCCCCCTGTTCATGCACAGTTAATAGGTGAACAAAAAAAGTAGGGGACTCCTAGGCAGACTTCTGGATCGCTTTACTTGCCCTGCAGTCTCCATCCATTTTAACAACGTGATTTTTCTTTTTCTATTAATATATTGTCTCAATACTCTGCAAAACACAGATAGAAGTATAAAGGCAATCCCTGCCAGTACAATTATAAAGTTTTGAGCAGAAAAAGGTTAAGAAACAGAAAATTCAAATATGCAAATATAGACATCATACAATAAAGAAGGAAACAGGCATAGGTGAGGTTTCTGGTGTGTTTGTTACAAAGTAGGCAAAGAGCTGGAGACAGAAGGAATGATGAGGTGTTAACAGTTATACTGTTAGTTCTGTCATGTGAAAGGATTCAGCTATTTGCAGGGGTGATTTTTCCTCTGTAATTGTCAGAGCCTTAGATCAATATAGTTACAATGATATTAATTATAAATATTTTATTAATTTTTGGCAACAAAGTATTATATGCTATTTAAACAAGAACATACAGACTTTTTTTTTTTTTTTGAGACAGGGTCTCACTGTGTTGCCGAGGCTTGAGTGTAGTGGAGCAGTGGTGCGATGTCAGCCCACTGTAACCTTCGCCTCCCGGGCACATGCCATCCTCCCACCTCAGCATCGTGAGTAGCTGGTACTACAGGCACATGCCACCATGCTTGGCTAATTTCTGTAATTTTTTCGTAGAGATAGCATGTTGCCATGTTGCCCAGGCTGGTCTTAAACTCCTGGGCTCGAGCTATTCACCTGCCTCCACCTCCCAAAGTGCTGGATTACAGGTGTATTTTTATGTACTTAAAATATTTTAGAATGTGTACCTTATTAGTGTAATAGGTCAGACTTGGGCACCAATTTTTAAAGTATTCTTGAATATTAATTTAGACTCATGATTTTAAGATTAAATTGTATTAAGTACATATTGAAAATCAAAACATTTAAGAAGACATAGGTTCACTTAATTTATAAGCTCTCTGTCTAATTCTTAAAAATTATTAAAATGCTTATAGATTTTGCTTGTGGTTTTGTTGTTTATATAATTGAAATACTCTAAAAGGAAGTAGAACATAATACACTTAAATATGGAGCTTAAAATATTTAGGTGAGTTTAATTAATTAAATTTATAAGTGAAACCAAACATTCATCTAGGCTCTATTTAAAGTTACTTTTAAAATTAGCTAGATTTATAAATAAAATAAAATTGGAAAACTGACCTTGAAAATACAAGGAATAACTAACATCATGTTACGTATTTTAAAAAATATTATCAATTAGTTCATTTTTGTGCACATAATCTCTCATTGAGGACATTAAAAATTTGATCTACAATGCTTTTCCTTCACGTACTTAAGAAAGCTTTAATTTTAGATTTGTATGGTTAATTAATTTTGATGTCCTCTATTGAATAGAAGCTTCATGAAGACAAAAACCCGGTTTGTTTCTGTTTTTTATTTAAGCCCAGTGGAGTGCTCCGAGTAGGCCCTCAAAATACGTTTTTAGATATGGTGAATATATTCAAATAGCATTTTTTCCTTGTCCAAAAAGACAGCTATGAATCATCTTTATATCTAAGTAAATATAGATATATGCATATGTGTGAGTAAAATGTTCCATTTATTTCTCAGGTAAAATATATGCCATAAAAACCTTCAGTCTTACAGCAAGATAGCTCCAGGCACTCTCTTCCAATCTGAGAGTATCTGACCATTCACATCTTCCTCTGTATACTTCTATGAGAAAGAGGGAGGGCCCTGGAGTGGGAAATAATTGCTGGCATTAGTTAACTCTGTTCCAGAGGAGTGCAAGGCAAGAGGCCAGACAAAAGGTGATGGAGAGGATTGGCTGTAAAGGGAATATAATGAGAACGATGTGTAGACAGAATTGAAATTTCCATGTGTGTGCGTGTGTGTTTGTGTGTGTGTGTGTGTGTGTGTGTTAATTATAACAATTTGGTCATCTTAGATAAAGAGAATGGCCTGTGCAAAGAGAAAATATTAATGGTCCACATGGAGTTGCTAGTATGGCATGAACACCAGAGGGGTTAATCTAGCATGTGGGAAGAGGAAATGCTGCCTCTAAGACAAGACAAGAAAAAAAAGAAAGGAGAGAAGGATGAGAGTGGATGCAGATATATGCCGATGACATAGGGAACACTTGGGCAATGCAATTTCAGGCTTTCTTATTGCCCTTTCCTCTTTCCAAATCCCCCCCTAGCCAAGTTCAAGTTTGCCTGAAATTCAGATTTTTAGATATAATACTGATTTTATCTCTCCAACTTTGAAAAGTGATTTTTTTCTTTGTCATTTTACTTTAGTTTGACTATTTATTAGAAATATTCCTACTAAATGTTTTGAAATCTAGTTTGAAAATGACTAGTTTAACTAATGAAATGTAGTTGTAATAATTTATATAGCTACATAATTTATATATATACAAATATATTGATTAGTTAATAATTCACATATACATAAACTTTATAATAGGGAAAATTGTAAAGCAGCATAGAGACAAATAAAGCACATCAAATGAGAGTATGAGCCTAGCAGTGTCTATTATGGCTGACCTGTGTCTTCTGGATTGTCTAGCTGTTATTGATGATCGATAAATATTTGCTCCATTCCTGAGCTAGGAAGCAGTGTCTCCTCCCAAGGTAGGAAACAGCGTCTCCGACAGCTTTTTAAGCTAGACAAGAAGGCAGTGAAAAGTGATATATGTAAAAAGCGTGGAGTCAAGTGTATAGTAAAATGAAATGTATAAATGTGAAGAGTAAGTACGCGGTACAAAGAACAGCAAAAGTGGTAGAAAATGATAGAAACATACAAAGACAATTTTTGTTTTATCTCGAATGAATCCTTAGAATAATAGCTAGGAACTTTTAACAAATGCTCCATGCAATTTAAAGATTAATCGTACCTCCCAATTTAAAGATTTCACAATGAAGCCAGTGACCCTGAGGCACGTTCATGACAAGGCAATGATTAGTACCTGAGTTTCTACTCTGCTTTTAGCCATTGATTCAGGCTGCCTCCCCCAGGACACCGAGATATTTCTAGGAAAACCACAGCCACATCTGACTACTTTATTGATCATTAATCTTCCATTTTAAGTGTAAGGATCTGAGTGTAAATACTAATCACCTTTTCCTGGAAATATTAAAACTTTAAAGGTTCACACAGAAGGGGCTAGAATGACGGGGGGGAAAAACTATAAATTAAAACAATGATTTTGCAGGATGAACTCCCAAGGATCTCAGAATATGATCCTCTGTTTATATTCTCTATTCTGCTCTTAGCCTATTTTATCATTCTCTATGATGAAATCGCATATGACTTTTGTAGCCATTTCCATTTGTAAATAGACTTATGTTAACATAAATTCATAGGGAGATTTTAAATCATGAGAAAATAAGGAATCAAATCCTGTATTTTAAAAAATGGAATATTTCCCACTTCATGCAAACTCATTGAAAGCAGAGTGTTTCTGTCTTATTCATAGATTTATCCTCAGTGTCCAGTGTAGTACCTGACTCAAGAGAAATGGTCAATAAATATTTGATGCATAAATGAATGAACTATATTTCACCAAATCGAATCAATACCATAAGCAATCAGCTGTGCTGCACACTAAAGAAATACAAAAATGAGTATCCTATCTACTCTGTGGTGGTAATAGAAAGAAGATTCTTCACTTGATCTTGGCCAAAAGTCAGAGAAGTAATGAAAGAACATTCTTATGGAGATGGGATATATAAAGTAGGAGACTGACATTTAGCATGCCACTTAACATACTTGAGACTCAGTTCCTTGATTCGTTAAACAGGAACAAATAAGCTGAGCATCACTGGCTCCCCGTGAATATAAAAGGATGTATGTTATACTATTTCCAAGAACTTTCCTACAAAGTGCCTGTGATGGATTGAATTCTTTTTCTCAACTTATTTCCTTCTTTCCATACGAGGATTACATATCCCTTTCCCATTGGCATAGGTGACTTATTTTGGTCAATGAAATGGGAGTGTGTGTGATACACTCTTCATACATAGGTACTTAGTGGTAAACCTTGTAAAAGCATAGGAAGTCTGTGCCCGTGTTTTTGTTCATGTCCCCTCTACTGTGTCCCAGGCAAAGTCTATTCCTGCAGCCTAACTCTCAGAACAAAAAGTAGGGGGAAGTAAATCCAACCTGACACACAACCAGAAGCAAAGACAGCAGCTGACCTGTAGCTGCTGGTATCTGTTAACAACTTATTTATGTGAATAATAAATAGTTGTAAACACTCAGTAATTTTAGCTTATTTGTAATGTAGCATGACCAGAAGAAATCTAATACAATCCCTTAACCACAAAGCAAATAATGTGTACCCCCTCCCCCACAAGGTCATAACTTAAACTGAATTATCAGAAACCTGGAAGTTCTTTAAAGTCTTGTGGTATCTAAAACATATATTAATTTTGCACTCCAGTTCATAGTATTCATGTTTGTTTTATAAACAGTGTTTCGAAATACAATGAGGTAATGTTACTCTCTAGGAAGGTACATGTGGCACGTCACTGCAGTTATGAGAATCACAACACTGTGAAACTTCATATAAAATAGGGTTTTTGCTTTTGTTTTCCTGTAGTAGAAGAAGTCTATACTGATAAATTTTTAAAAACTTTTTAAAATGTAAAACTTAAACATTTTATAATGTAAATCTTACGAGGTAGCTCGAATTCTAAATATATGTATACTGAAAAAACATAGTTTACATACATAAACAGCTTAGCAGAGCTGGTATGTGTACATGTCTACATATGCATATTTTAAGTATGCATATTAATGGTAATTATCTGGTTGTTTATTTTGTTAGTTTTTTTAAAGGATCTCTCATTATGCTATCCCCAGAGAAAAGCAGATCTCCAACCCTTTTTCTGATGGAAATAAACAATTTCAGGTTGAGACAACATATCAACCTTAGGCATTCCTTCAGCTCGAAGTCAGCTGAGCCTGGGTTGAATCTGGTTCTGCTATTTTGTTGTTTTATTTCTATTTTTAGCATTTGACTATGTACAGTCTCCTTTTCTAAGTCTTGATTTCCTCATTTATAAAATGCAGCGACTAAATCATACTTCACACACTTGTTTTGAAAATCAAAGAATAAGCAGGGCACCTAAGACAATTTTTTTGTATCATGGGCACACAATAAATACTTTTTTTCCCTTTCTTAACATAAAAAAACCTATATTTTGTGACTATTATATTTATTCCTAAATGCTCTCATATGTATTACCTCATCCTTACAATAACATTAAATATAAACACTATTATGCTATTTTACAGATGAGAGACTTCAACCACAGAAGGCTAAAACAACCTTTATCTTCTAAAGAAATTTTATGAGAAGACCTAGAATCTGAGACTCTTAACAATTAAAAACCCTGTTATTGAAGAAAGTGCAACTGGGGGATCACATGTATTTTAAATAATTCTAGTTGAGAATACTAAAAAGTTGCATTTAGGAAGGAAGATTGACATTTTTCAACTTCCCAATGATTTCATCAAACTCCTTTAATACTCCCAGCCTCGGTTTCTTAAATAACCAAAAACAGGAACTTCATCTATTAATTGTAAGTATTAAATGGGAAAATGTTTATCAACATTTTAGCACAAAATGTCTGCTCATCATAAGCATTTAAAAAAGTTATGCATCTTAATAAATATCAACTATTTAAAATGAAAATATTTTGTCTGTAATTTCTTTTTCTTGCTTTTTTGACAAATATGTCAGGTGTTTATGAACATTTATTGATCAATTTGAAGTCATCCCATGTTGGTTAAATGGGTTTAACTGTATGTATGAAGATAGTGATGACAAACGTAAGTCATCTCTAGATGGCACGATTGCAGGTAATTTTCAGTTGTTCTATTTGTTTATCAATATCTTATATTTTCTGGTAAAATGCATTTATTTTATAATAAGAAACATTATATATTAATCAAGAAAGCTTAAATAACTGCATAACAGAATACAATGTCATAAGGCTCAAAGGTGGATAATGTATATTCGAAATGCCCAAATTCAGCTTTGTCATATTGTAAAAAAATTGTCCGCATGATCATTTCAAATGTTTGACTAGCCTCCGTTTAGAATTTACTAGAGTGTCATTGCTTTTGCTTCTTAACATGACCAATGAGTAGCTCTGAAGAGAAGAGGGGTTAGCTCTGCCACTTTTCCATTTGTTTCACATCTGTTTTGTGGTATCTTTAATCCATATTTGATTCCAAGAATCTTTTTGCTCACTTGTCAATTTTTTAGCATTTTTGCTTTTAAAATTTGAAACTATAATTAGTAAATCCATATTATCAGGCACACAGAAACCATTGTGATCACTTTCCACTGTGAAATTCTCACTCACTTTCCCTTGGAGTATGTCACTGACTAGAGAAAGCATGGAGTTACCTGTCAGAGTGTGATAAATCATGCCAACACAAATATTTAGAAAGCTTAATGCTTTTCTAACTCTTTAAATTAATGTGTATATACAAAATGTTAATCCACATATACATTGTATATATATGTATATATATATGAAAATCAGTAGAAATCTTACACTTTGAGATGTTAGCATTTCACTTTGGAAGAATGCTATAATAAATAATTATTAATCACTTGCTATGTGCTAGGCACTCTATTAGATACTGAGGATACATACTGAAGCAATAATATTACAGTTTCCCATGTGCACTCCTAAAGTCAAGTGAGGAAGACAGATGGTGAACTGTTCAGAAGGAGAAAGTAAGCAGAAGGAAATCAAAGAGTTTAATGAGGAAGCTCATTTAGACATGATGGGCACAAAAGCTTTCAAAGAACTGGTGTTATGGCTCTTCTAAAAGATTAGATGCCATGAGTCAGGGAACAGTAGGAATGAAGGCTTTGAGTTACAAAAGAGGAAATTGTATTGTAAGGAGCTAACTCCAATATGACTGTGGTGTAGTGAAGGAGGGGGAAGAGTTGAATGAGACGAGGTGTGAGAGATAGACAGGAATGAATTATAACAGGCTTTTCAGCCCTTCAATGGGTTTTGCAATTACTCTTCATGCAGTAGCAAGGGTTTTACACTGGCTTCATGGAGAATAGATTAGATGAGTGAAAAGTAGAAGGTAGAAATTGAATTTGGAGTCCGTTTCTGTAAAGCAGGGAGGAAATGATGATTGCTTGAATGAAGGAATAGTATTGAGGATGCAGAAGAGTGGGTGAATTCAAAGTATATTCCGAGGACTGAACATTCAGGACTTGCTGATAGATTAGATGCGTGCTATAAGGAAAAGGGAAGCATCAGGAGAGACTCTAAAACTTTTAGCCTGAGCAATCAGGTAGATGGTAAAGGCACCTACATTTATTGGAATGAGGAAAATGTGGAAAGAACCGTGCTTGAAACAGTAAATCAAGAGTACCCTTTCAACCAGATTGGGCTAGTGCCTTGGTGATGTAACGTAATGTCCAAAAGGGAAATTCAAGTTTCTATCTTTTGTAATTGGATGAATGGTGGCATGATTTACTGCGATGGGGGAATAAGAAAGAAACAGATTAGTTCTTACTCTAATTGGTAGGATGATCGGATCTCTATTTCCAAGGCATATTCATGAGGCATTTAAGAGGAGAGGCTGAATATGAATTTGGGACGGCAAGTTTGCATGCAAAGGAGAGATTTGGGATCTGGATGTATTCGTTTTGGAGTTAAAATACTGTTATTTAAAGCAAGAGGTATGGAACCTGGGGAAAGAAATGTAGAGACAGAAGAAAACCTGGTAGCAAGATAGTAGCAAATTCTGTGGTTCCAAAGAAAAAAATTTTAAAGTTCCATTCTAGTAGTCATGTCTCATAGAAAAAAGCTTAAAATAAACTGTAATGGTTTTAAATAAACTCCAGCTTGCTAGTATAGCTTAATGATGTATGTAAGTATGCATTCTCCAAATCACATACAGATACCCCTCGGCCTAGATTGGGGTTACATCCTGATTAACTCACTGTAAAGTGAAAATACCACAACTTGAAAATACATTTAATGCACCTACCAAACACCACAGCTTAGCCCACCTACCTTAAACATGCACAGAACACTTACATTAGCCTATAGTTGGACAAACAACCTTTAAGCAGAAAGCCTATTTTATAATAAGGGGTTGAATGTTTTACATCATTTATTGAATATTGTACTGAAAGTGAAAAATAGAAGTGTAGCGTCTACTGAATGTTCATTGTTTTCATACCATTCTTAAAGTTAAAAAATCAAAAGTCAAACCACCAAAAAAAGTCGGAGACTGTCTACATACAGTTTAAAAACTTTTGGCTACCTTTCAGAGTCTAGGTCACTAAGTTTCCTGGTACTTTGTAACACTATTTCTCCCTTACTCTATTCTAATTATTGTTGTTGAAAAATGATTTTATTCACTACAGAAACTCTGCTAGCTGTGGTTCATTAGTACGTTACCTTTCTGTGTACCTGTCCCTTCTGCAGACTATGGAAAGTTAAAAACCACACTTTTCAGTTTCCCTTGTAATTGTGATTAGCAATGTAAATTTAGTTTCTTCAATTAGATGTACCAAAGGGCTGAAAACAACTTCCCATTGATGGCTCTTCTCTGTTGTCAAGTCATGGAGATGCCAGAGTCAGCCTCGTGGAAGCTGAGAGACCCTGAGGGTGGTCACAAGTCCTGGCAGACCAGAGTCCAGTCTCTACTGTCTTGGATGTTAATGGCATTTTAACTGTGACCATACTCTGTTTCCAGCGTAGAAGCTTCTCTCAGGTAGGGGGCCTGATTCGGGCTTCCTGATCCCTGCATCACAGCCAAGTTAACGTATTCTTGTGTTCAATAGTTGCAGTTTAAACTCCTGATTCTCAGTCTTCCTCTCTGCGTTAGAAAGTAGCAGTTCATCTGGCAAATGAGTACCACAGTGTTCTGTCAATCATTCTAGAAAGGCCATCATAGAGCTCACTGTGACAATATTTGCTGTAGTTTTGTAAGAACATTTATAAAAACCAGCAGTTTCCTAAATCCCTGTCTGCACAAAAATACTTAGAGACATTTTTACTTCCTTTATTAAAACAAGACCCATAGTCTGATTTAATTCTGGGGATAAGCAGAGTATCAGTTGGAATTAAACGCTATAAAATTGTTGGACAGCCTTCAAATCATGAATTTTTCATTATTTAATTTAGTATAATACATCGATTTATTATTGGTTTACATTCAGAAATATAGACAAACTTAGTAGTCAGTTCCCAATTTCAAAATTTATGAGATAATTCCTGGGCAAAAATAAGTGACTTGCAGTCATTATTAACAGTTCGCACCCTTGTGTTTAATGTCCCTATCCATTATACACAAATTGAAGTAATTTATTTCTAACAGCACTTTATTAATAGAAAAAGGAAAAGAAGATTCATTTACGTAACTACGCTCATAATGAAATTGTCAGAATCATTCTATTAGAAGAAACAATATGCCTTCTTAAAGACATAAACATATCCCTTTTTTATGGCTAAAGTATTTGATGTAATTTGATTTATGGTATAACAATTGAACAACCTAGAAATGCAAAATGTACTCTTTTCAGATTTTGTAGTAAATATTCAGAGAGTTCTTAGCTTATCTATTATATTTTATTGCTATATAACAAAAAATAATGAAAGAACAGGAGTTTGTGGCCCTCAAAAGTTAAGTTTAGTATTCTCTTGTGTTAGTCCCTTCTAACACTGTTAATGAAAACATACCTGAGACTGGGTAATTTGTAGAGGAAAGAAATTTAATTGACTCACAGTTCAACATGGCTGGGGAGGCCTCAGGAAACTTACAATGATGGCAGAAGAGGAAGAAAACATGGCCTTCTTCACATGGCAGCAGCAAGGAGAAGCATCAAGCAAAAAGGGGAAAAGCCCCTTATGAAACTGATTTCGTGAGAACTCACTCACTATTATGAGAACAGCAGCATGGGAGAAACTGCCCCCCATGATTCAATTACCTCCCACCAGGTCCCTTCCACAACACAACATGCAGGGATTGTGGGAACTACAATTCAAGATGTGATTTGGGTGGGGACACAGGCAAACCATATCATCATTGGTATTTGTAAGTATGAAATATTTAAATATGAAAGATATTTTCAGGCCAGAAGAGCAGGTCCAGCGCAGTGGCTGGCATATACCAGGTGATCAATCATTATATGTCCAATGAATAAATGAATGACTTGAGAGATTCTAAACAATAACAAAAACAGGTGATTTAGAAAATCACCGTGGATGAGGTTGGCCACACAAGTTTAAACAAAACAGTCATTAAGCAGCCATTATGAAGAAAAGAATCAAACATTGCTCTAAAGCCAGGTAAGCTGGCTTTGGTTCCTAAATATGTGTTTTGTTTAATATATTACATGTCCAAATCATGAAAAAAATTCCAACCTTGACATTTTTCATTCAACCTTTACATTCTGTAAAATAGGGGTAACAAAACTTCCCTTGCATAGTGGATCACCAAGGGTTACATGATGGGTGCTCAAGAAATTATAGATATTGCACGGCATTTTTTTTTTTTTGAGATGGGGTTTCACCTCGTTGGTCAGGGTAGTTTCGAACTCCTGACCTTAGGTGATCCACCCACCTTGGCCTCCCAAAGTACTGGGATTACAAGCTTGAGCCACCATGCCCAGCCTGGCATTTTTCTAAATAGAAAAAAATGTTGAAACCAAGAAAATTTAAATATCATCCTTTGCTTTCTAAGAAAGAGTAAAGCAAAGTGTTTCTTGGAGGCCTGCTGAGCACTTTAGGTGCCTTATAACCTGTCATGTTATTTCCTCTTCTTCTATGAACATCCTTCACTCCCGTTACACCTTTTGAGAGAATATTAAATTCAGTATTGATATGAATCCTTTCTACAGTTTAATTCTCTGATATGTGGGTTTTTCCTGCCACTGATGGAAAAAGAAGTATTAATACAAGTGAAACCATGTCTGCTTTAAATTAAATTTTACAGGAATTTTTTTTCACATTTGAAAACTGTGCTAATGAAGGTTAAATTACAAACGTATACCTTATATGTACATAAATATTCATGCCAAATGTGCTCCTACACATGTATTCTACTGTATGTTTTTTATGGAAGCTGCTGAACCATCAGAATGAACATGGGTGCATCCGTGTCCCTCAAGGACAATGAGAATGAATCAAGTGTGTAAAGTGTGTGATTACATGCAGAACTGAGAAACGGGAGGCGACAGAGTAGTTTGGCTAATTCTCAGCATGATGTTGAAACCAAGTCTCCAGAATAGAGTTTAAAACTATAGAAATACCTCTGAAATGCTATGCAAAAATTTAAAGACTCATCTTAATTTATTAATCCTATAAATTCACACAAAAGTTATACCAGCTTTTGAAACAAAGTGTCTATTTACCATCACATCATCCAATGAATAGCATAGTAATAATAAAAGAAGCAAACACAGTTTAATGTTTGGAGTTCAATTCAAACGATCTCATTAAAGCAGAAGTGTCTAGTGCCTGAGAAGCACGGTAGACTAGTAAAAAGTTAATTAACTCATATTTATTTTCAAAAGGCATTTATTAAAAATGAATTACATGTGTAAGTTATGTTTGCCAATTCTTACAGCAACACACTTCCAAGGACATCAGGGTTTTTCCTGAATCTAAACTTTTAAAATATCACGACCTCTTTAAAGCTACCTTGAAGAAATTTTGGTTCTAGCATAAGCACTTGTAACACAGGACACAGTAACAAGTGTGAAAGAAGAAATAAAATTCATCCTGCACCCATGGTGCTAAGTGGGCTTTTTAAGGAACAATTTAAAAGCAATAAGTAACTATTTTTAAACATTTTCTTGATACATAACAAATTTGGAAAAAAGGGAAATCAGCAACTGAATTGGTAATTTCTTTGCACTATTGTGCCTTAGTTGTCTACATAGAGCTTTATTACTTCATAAATATATAATAAAATTTGGAATGATAGACCCACTTGGCAATGTAGTGAATAATTAGTAAACTCAGGCGTACAAATTGCATCATATTTTGGCAAAGAATTGAAGAAAACACAAACAATGCAAAAAAATTCATTACTGAGGATGTTGAAAAGCTAATTCACATAAGCAAATATACTTCACCCAAACTGGCATATTAAAAAAGTAGAAAAAAGGAATATTGGTGCTCAGGAGAAACTCAAGCTAAGCAAGTAAAAAATGGATGAAAATACAAACTAAAGCAAATAAGTATTTTCAAAGTGCAAAATTCATGACTTCTAAAGTTTAATGCCCATTTGTGAGCTCAGCCAACCTCAATGAAATGTCAATTACCAGAAGACTAACATGTGTAATAGTAAGCCATAGTACAATGTGGGAACTGTATGACCTGACACAAGATTATACACTGAAACGGGGTTATATAAGAACATGCTGAATGAATCTTCAGCGAAATGGTCCACACATTGTGTCACTTTGATTATCAGATAAGACCTAACGTTGTACGAAAAATGACTCATCTCTTGACTTCAGGGAAATACAGTAAGACATTAACATACTAGTATTTTCTTTGTAAAAAGTTGTAGATTTATTCATTGTTTTAAAACTACCTTTCTTGTTCTCTTACTGAGACAGCAAAGGAAGATCTGCCTTGTTAAATTATAAAATGTGAGTAGCCAAGGAATAAACATGCCTTGGATGATATCAGAGAACAGGGGGTGGTTTTGCTTTTAATATTTTGCAGGCCTCTTCCAGTTGTCTTTCTACTTATATTCAAGTAGAGAATTGGTAAAACTCAAGAGAGCCTCTGTGTGTGTGTGTGTGTGTATGTGTGTGTGTGTATTTTTTCCTCTTAGGACTAAATTATAGAAACATCATAAGCATTTTAAATCAAAGATCAGCTGTTTTAGGTATTCATAGTAATATCAATCCTATCTTATGTATTAACATTAGTAATCTAAGGTTTTCCCTAGCATGGGGAAATAGAGAAAAAACAATTCACCAGTTAGAAAAAAATCTTATTCTAAGCTTAATATTTTTGTGATTAAAACATAAAATTATTAAGAGTGACATTTCTGTAATACTAATGGATGCGAGAATCATAAATTATAGTAGGATGACTTCTTTAAAGAACAATATTTAACACTCATTTTCTTCTTGTACTCTGATGTGACATCACACAGATGCTAATTCTGTATGTAGGTTTTATAGCTGTATTCGTTGGGCTGTTATAAGCCATGGCCCTTGAAAATCCTGAACTTTATTCTTTTTCTCTGTGAGATAAAGAATGAATTTTAGCACACAAGAGATCATCTGGAAATAAATAGAAGACTTTCATATTAAAAATTCCTCTCTTTTCTGTTCTATTCAGTATCTAATGTAAGGTTTGAACATTCTCTTTTGTCTGTTAAGAAACTAGATGTTTATCTGCTAAAAAACTTCATAAAATAATGTACAGTATTATAATAACCTACTATGATAGTTCCTTCTTTGTTTCTATGATTTTATTTAAATGTATTAACTTCCACACAAGGATATATCATTAACTCTGCCCCAGCATTTATTAGGAAAAGTCACCTAAGTTTCCTTGATCAGATTTAAAACCTCATCAGTACGTCTACATATTTTATGCTATTTTATGCCAAAGCAGTACTACCAAACTATGAAGAATATGTACTTATAAATTAACATTATATACAATTAACATTAACATATAGGTTAATGTTATAAACATTTCATATGTATGTGTGTGTGTATGGTGTATATATAGTGAGAAAGCATTTACTTCCTGTCAAAATAACCTAGTTAATCTTTGAAACTCTTTTGATATGATGTGCTGTGCTTTTATAGACATATACGTAGGGATTAGGTTAAGAAAAAAAAAATTTCTAGAAAAATAAACTTAAGAATTGCTTCCTTCCATTTTTCTTTCCAGTTTAGCCATTACCGAGCCAAAGATGACAAGACTGAAAAAATTAAACTACCTTTCTCTAATTCTGCATCCCATCCAACTAGTGGGAGATTGAACTTCTATGGACTTGTAAAAACTTGAATCATGTGTGAAGAAATCTAAATTGTCTATGCTTTTCTTTGTTTAGTTCTAAAGAATTTACATTGTGACTTATTTATTAAGAGCTCTGAGGTGCATCATTGTGAGTTCAAGTGCAAAAGAGGATCTCTATTTGCATTTCAATTACTGCTATCCTCGAATAACCAATCAAGCAATGTCTCATTATGAAGGACAAGTGGGTGGGAAGAAAAATTAGTAAATATAACTTATATTTCACATGATGTGTCAGATCTTCCCCCACATACGATTTTTCAAATTGGAGAAAGAACGGAGGAGTTGGGAGACTATTATACTCCTGAAATCTGGATGAAGACAAGAAAATAGCCAGGCCAATCATCTTTTCTATTTTATTTCCCCAAAGGGAAAGATCAGTTAGTATGGTTATCTTATTTGGTGTGTAGTAATTTTACAGAAAGTTTGATGATTATTTTCATTTATTTAAACGTGTACCACACATTATCTCATAGGATTCAGTAGTACTATGCCCCATAAAACGATATAATTTCTCACTTAATAAAAATAAATAAGAAAATAAGATGCTACATTTTATTTATCATCTGATCCTTTAGTATTTCAAATGTTAACATTAACATTGAATCATAATCAGTGCGCTAAAATTAAAGGCAAAAATAGGTTTTTTTTTTTGCTCTATATTAGAATAATTGTTGAAATGTTACGCTTTTTTTTCATTTAATGATTGAAAAGAAAAAAATGAAGAATCACACAATGGAAATCAAAAAAATTTGTAGAAGTTGACAATTTTCATGATAGAAATACTGAATACATTTTAGCATGTATTAAAATTATATTAATATGCAATATATAATCAATATGTGGTAAAAGGTTTCTGCTGATACTAATAACCGTATCAGCATTGAGTTAACTAACTGTATTCATCTTAGTTATATTGAAAGTGATAATTAATTGAGCTCAATCACTGGCTTCTTAAAAAAGATCATATAGGTGATATAATGCAGAGGTAGAGTTCCTATAACTTAATTAATTTGACCCCGAATATGGTTATATTTGAGTTATTGTAATACCTAATCAATGAGCAGTTAATAATTGCCATTTGGTCACCATATGGCCAAACCAATTTAGCTATTTCAAGTGACCAAAATAACATAAAGAGCTATTTGTTATTCTGTTAAAACCTTAAGTACAAATCGGAGTAACCATGTAACCAACATTTAAACTTGCAACAAAATATATTTTTATAAGAAAAATATTAAATCTAAATCAATAAATGTTCTGCTCATACCATCTGAGAGCATAATATGGCGACATTCCATACTTGAGTGCCAAATTGGTTGTCTGGCTGCTCTGGGATTAAGGTACATCAAAATAAAAGCATTTGCTTGAAATATACAGAAGTCTACAAATATTCAAAATGCACTCTTCTGTAGCTCTAAAAATGAATATGGACTATCTATTAAGAGAAGTACAAGACAGCAGAAGAACTTGAGCATCTATATCTAGCTACCAAATGAAGAGCTGGGTTTTTTTTCCATGCTCTTCTCTTTAATCATGGTCATGTAAATCAGCATTGAAAGCCATGTGGGTGATTAAGCTGAGAATCACACCCAAAACTTTCACAATCAGTGCACATATATGGTATTTTGGCTTCTTATATTTCTGACCATCTGTCAAAATGGCAAAAGGCCCAATTCAAAGTTGCCAGATCCTAGCAAGTAGTTTTCAGATGGTTATGGGTTTCAAGGGGTAGTCTAAATAATAAATAACACTTGTCATTTAAGGATTTCTGGCATTTTAATAAAAAAGAAATTGTATTATATTTCTATGCCAAAGTAAACAGTATAGAGACAAACACTGTATTTCCTAGCGAGTAAAGTAAATAAATGGGAACATCTTGAAACAACGACTAAAAATATTACTTCTAGGTTTTTGTGTGAATTATTGTCTTCTTTAAATTGAGATTTGAGTTTAAGTGTTTTCCTATTCAATAATGGACATGTATTAATTGGCTTAACTTTTACTTACATTAACTGATCTCAACTGGACTTACGGGTAGGATTTGTGAAGGCAGGGCCACTGATCAGGGATAGAGTCTCTATGTGAAATAGGAAGTCCGGTGACCTGAAAACCAAGGAAATCCTTGTATTTTATTTCTCTTTGCCTTTTATTTAACACCTTACTTAACAGCTCCAACTCTCATTTCGGTCATGTTTAAAATTAAGCAACTGAACTAAATAATTGCTAAAGTCTTTTTAACAGTATTTTAAAAATTTTAGAATGCATAGAATATTCTCTATTCCCCAGTGCCCCAATCACAGATCTTCTCCGTTTATCTTTAAAAATGGGTCCACCTCTTTCTCAACCACAATTATTTCCCCATTTGTGTTCCCATAGTACTTTGTACATATATATATTGGGAGACCTGGTGCATGATAGTGCAAGTTTATGTATGTTGATGATGTCTTTACTAAACATTTTGAGAGCCCCTCAAGAGCAGACACGATTTTGGGATTCCTAATATTTAACATAATGCCCAGCATAGTATCAACTGAATAGATATGTATTACAGTAAACACAGACACAAGTATATGCAACTCTAAAACAATAATAAGTAACTTTAGAAAATTAAAATAAAACCACATGAACACACTATATATAAATTTGCAAATAAACATATATAACATGTACATATATAATGTATGTATATGTATATACATATATGTGTATACATACATAACATACAAATATAAGGTATAATGTATGTTTATTTGCAAATAAACATATATATGTTTCAAACATGTATAAAACAAATATAATCATATATAATGTATATATAGAAAATATACATATATAATGTATATGTTATATATATTTATTTACAGATTTGGGCACTATGAAGTGAGCATGCTTTTTCCTAATGCACAGGAATAAAATTTGTTCTACAATCTACTTTTAAATTTATGTATCAATAATAGCTTATAAGATTTATCCTTGCCAACATTCAATTTAATTAGGTGAGAATTCTTACATTATTTTAGAAACTAGAACTACTTATTGCTATCTTTTAGATGCTTTCTTTGCAAAGATGTTTGTATCCATCTGTCTTCTTTGTAGACTTTGTCAAAACTTGATGGGTTTCTACTTCAAAATAAGCTTTCACTACACTGTCATTAGCTTCTATTTACCTCATTCTCTGAATTCTATCATTTGGTCAGGATGAGTGCTTTCACTTCTCATCTTCTGCATGGCATCCAGACCAGAGTGCTCCTAAGCCCTGTCATCAGACCCAGGTGGCCTCACATGACCTTACCTTCTCACACATAGACATAGATTTACTCTTTGATCAGCCTTTTAAAAAAGTTTTACTCTAGTACCCAGACCTAAAATGACAATAATTCTTAATACTCTGTAACATGGGTAAGAGCAGTGAGTGGTAGAGCTGGAATTGGAACCTAGATCTTGCCTTTTTGACGTCACAGCTTCCTTCTATTAGTTGTTTTTCCAAGTGACCCATTTGATTGTTCTACAGTTCTCTGGAGTGTTGACAAGCTCCCGTGTGTGGTATTGCCTAAGCTTACTCATTTGATATCTGGCAACATCAGGTTCCAAAGTGAGAAATAGGAATCTGACGTCTCTGAGATCCATGCAAACATACTTTTGAGCACGAGCCTTGTGAGACAGTAGTATCCCAACCATTGTGTATTTCATGTAGGCAGAGTTTAAGATGTGAGATCAAAGAACAGCACTACTTGTTGGATGAAATAATAACATTTGGATATTTCCAAATGATTTACTAAAAAAATGCAATTAATAAATGGAACCAGGCTTTCATTTCCTAAATAAATATTTCGTAAAGTGATTGCACGAGCCTTTCTTTGCATTTTGCTCTACTGAAGGTTGGTCAAACACGCTGAATATGCAGCAATAATGAGATCTGTCACGCAAAATGGTAATTTTGCTTGAAGTCATGTTTCCTTTAAAGTCCTTGTTATTTAAATAAATTCATTTATCCTCATGCTAGGCTTGATGCATTTTATTTTTACTTTACTTTTTAAAAATGGCAACAATTTACAGAGAATTTTGTAGGATAAATTATGAGGTTCATATTGTATAGTATGTCTTTTTAGTCTCACCAGATCTTTCTGAACATACATAATCCATAGCTGTATAGAAATTGCGGAATACTTTTTTCAAAAAAGCACAGAAAACATGAATCTAATTTGAGCTTGGCCCAGTATCTGAAATGAAATATGATAAAAACAAAAGTATGCAGTTAAAACTAGAACCTAAACTTTAGCTGAAAACTTTGGGGTATTCTGAAAAGAAAATGTCAAAACTGCAAGTAAGCAAAAATAATGTAATCTACACAATTTCAGTTTAAACAAATAGATATTTAAAAAAATTAAAGATGACGAAGAAGAAAACAAATAAAAAGGACAATTCATTATCTTTCCAGAGATTTTACTCATCCTAGAAGAGAGATGCCCCTTGTCTTTATACCCACGCAGCTAACTTCATAACATGGCACAACAATTTTTTAAGAAAAACAAATAAACCTCCTGGACTGTGGCATATAATTTTCCAATGTGCTATTTTTCGAAATAGTAAGATCCTAAAATCTATAGAATAAACTTCAGATTATTTCCAGACAAGGGCCATGGTCAGAATAATGTAGTAGAAAAACTTTGATTCTTCTATAAGGAATTATGTAGGGAATATTAAATGCTTGGCATACAAATATTTAAAGTAGACAAATACATATCTAAAATTGACCTTTAAGTGGATATTAATATTTTTTGTTATACAAATAAAAAGAAACTCATTTAGGGTTTCGTCTTTTTTTTTTTTTTTTTTTTTTGTGACAGAGTCTCGCTCCGTCACCAGGCACCGGGCTGGAGTGCAGTGGCATCATCTTTGCTGACTGCAACCTCCGCCTCCCAGGTTCAAGCAATTCTCCTGCCTCAGTCTCCCAAATAGCTGGGACTATAGGCGGGCACCACCTAATTTTTGTATTTTTAGTAGAGACGGGGTTTCACCATGTTGGCCAGGATGGTCTCGATCTCTTGACCTTGTGATCCGCCCACCTGGGCCTCCCAAAGTGCTGGGATTACAGGGTTTCATCTTTTAATGAAATTATAGAAAAAGCAATTTATCTATAAATGTATTTGAGTGTCTTTAAAGTGAAAAAGAATTGTGTAGCTCAACAATGCATCCATTTTAAACAAGTCCAAGACATTTCATGAGCTTGTGGAGTGATATTTAGGATTTTGCTGAAATGGAGTTCTACAAAGCCCTCGTTCACTTTTCTCTCTATGTGTATGTGTGCATTTTTAAAGAGATTTAATCACCATGAGTCTGATTAACTTACCTTCCTCTCATCAAAATGCTATTTAGCAAGAGCTGGATATTTGATAGCCAGTTATCTATCCTGGACCTTTTTCTTTGTATGGGGAAATGCACATTTCGCCAAAATTAAATGGAAATCAAACATCAAGAATTTTGTGAGTAAGGTCTGAGATTTAGTGAGTTCCAAAGCTATAAATAAATTACAGTTGTGGTCTGAAATTCATTCCTTCTCCGTATTCTGTATACATTATGCCAGAAGTTTCACTCTAGACATTTATTGAGGGCAGAACTGGATTAGACTCCAGAAAAATCAGGGACACCTGCTGGTCTGATTCAACTGAGCAGCCTCAGGTCATTTTTCTTACATTAATTTAAAAAAATCAACTTAAAGAGACTTTGTCATGGCCTAGATATTGCTCTAAATACTTTACACATGTGAACTTGTTCAAGTTTCCTACCAGGTATATGACAAAGGTAACATTATATAACCCATTTTACAGAAAAGGAAGCCTTAAGTAACTTGCTCATGGCCATATGGACATTAAGTGGCAGAGCTGAGTTTCAAACCCAGGCAGTGAGGTTTTCCCAAAAGAAGTGCTGGAGAAAAATATTAATATCCATTTAAAGGTATGCATTTAAGATATGCATTTGCCTACTTTAAATAATATTTGTATGCTAAGCATTTAATATTCCCAACATGACTTCTTATAGAAGAATCAAGTTTCTCTACTAAATTATTCTGACCATGGCCCTTGTTTTGAAATAATCTGAAGTTTATTGTAGAGATATTAGGATGTTGCTCCTTTGAGAAACAACACATTGGAAAATTATATACCACACACAGTCAATTAGGCTTATGTCTCTTTTTCTTAATAAATTGCAGTACAATGTCACGAAGTTAGCTGCTTGGATACTCCTTTTGAGAAAACCCCACTGCCTGGGTGCCTGGGTTTGAAACTCAGCTTTGCCACTTCACTTCTTTTTTTTTTTTTTTTTTTTTTTTTTTGAGACAGAGTCTTGCTCTGTCACCAGGTACCAGGCTGCTGGAGTGCAGTGGCGCGATCTCGGCTCACCGCAACCTCCGCCTCCTGGGTTCAAGCAATTCTCCTGCCTCAGCCTCCTGGGTAGCTGGGATTACAGGCGCACGCCACCACGCCCAGCTAATTTTTTTTGCATTTTTAGTAGAGACAGGGTTTCACCATGTTGGCCAGGATGGTCTCGATCTTTTGACCTCGTGATCCGCCCACCTCTGCCTCCCAAAGTGCTGGGATTACCGGCTTGAGCCACCGCGCCCGGCCCCCCACTTAACTTCTAAATGGCCATGAGCAATTTACACGAATATAATTCTTAGATTAGGTTAATGGTGCCCAAATTTGTTAGTGAAGGAATTACAGTAAGAGTCTCATAGATTCTACTCAGCAGTGTGGAGGTGTTCATTTGACCTGAGGCATGCTGAAAAGTTTAATAATTCCAAGGAAAACAAGTAGCAAGGATGTAATAAATTCAGGACTCATGAGCCTTTTCTGGAGCTGCCTTTTCTGGAGCTGCCTTTCTGGAGCTGCCTTTTCTGGAGCTGCCTTTTCTGGAGCTGCCTTTTCTGGAGCTGCCTTTTCCTTGCATTGACACCTTCTCATGTGGCCGCTTATCATCAGAACAATCCTTACGCTACTTTCCATAATTCCAAATGTGTAGCAGACATTCCAGCATACCCCAGATTGTGACTATTTTAGGAATCCAGACGACTCTAGGACTAGCATATGGAATTTGCATGATTTGAGGCCATACACAGCTACTTACTACCTAGTGGTTTTGGTCAAGTCATTCAGCTTTGATAAACTACAGTTTACATCTGCAAATTGGGGATGATGGGAGCAACTGCCTCATCACCTTCTTTTGTGAATCAAATGGGAAACCATAGGTAAAGAAGCTCAAAACAATAAGCATGCAATGCTATTTAGATGAGGACATTTGCATGAAGTGAAAATGTTTGCATGGAGCCACAGCGAGAGAAAAAACATGAAAAAAATAGCCTGTGGCCTAGTTTCTGAGCTGTGGAATGAACTCAACGTCTAGACCCTAAAGGAAGACACCAGTTCCAGGAGGCACTCTGTAAAAACACAGGGCTCACTCAGTTTTGTGTGGGGCAATATGTAGCATGAGTTGGAGGACAGAATTTACTCATCGCTCTAAAGTGGGGAGGGCGATAGGAAGGCCCAGAAACTCTTGGGAATCTCAAGGCTGGGTATTCAGGGAGCAGAGGGTGATCATGCCCTTGGTGTGGACATTGGCTTTTCTCACTGAGAGCAGAGGCTGTTGATGAGAGGAAGATTGCACCTTCCAGGGACTTTAAGTACCAAAAGGGAAATGTGGAGGAAGAAGGGAAGGAATGAAAATACATTAGTGTGAAGTACACAGAAGACTCTCCTCTGGGTGTTCCAGAAATAGCAAGTTGAAACCTTGAGGGAAGAAAGCTGAAATTCTTTTTGTAAATGCACATGCATGTGTACACGTTCGACAGTGACCCTATTAACACCTACCTTGAGGCTTGCAAAGAAAAACTTGCGTTATGTTGGGTATTAATTTTGTCATTCTAACTATAATGTCTTCAAAGGGAAACCTATTTAATGAAAAGCCTCTAGTATATGGCCCAACATGTAGATAATGGATCATTATTTTCTCACTCTGTGCTTTGCATAATTAGTGATCCTAGAACCACGTTTGGACTGAGATGAATCTCCCAGTGATATGTTATCATCTCTGGCTTTCTTCTGGCTGATGTTTTTGCTGTGTGTATTGTACACCTCTGATCAAGTGTTGAGGAATAAATGTTTCAGGTTCTTCCTCAACCTCTCACCCTCAGCTTCTTAACCTGTCTCTTTATCATTTTGGTTGAGTTTGTTTTTGCTTTTATATAATCAAATGATGTTTCTTCTGTAGTACATAATATATGGTCTAACATAAATGTCTCTAATGTTGTAATAAAAAATTCTTGAACACAGAAAGTTTCCAAAACAAATGAATGTGGTAAGGTTTGTAGGGGAAAATTCTATTTTATTTGTAATTAAGCAGAAATAATTAAAATAAAAAATCTGAACTAAATTTATACAAAATGCTTACATAAGTAACATTTTTGGTTTTTTCCTATGTGAAAAATTATCATAGAACTTTTCAAATGCTTGGCAAACGTTCACTGGGGTGGAGGGGGAATGTGACATAATTAGAAATAATTGTCTTCTAAGACCTTTTCTCTAAACACTGGGAAAAATTATAATATTTTACATTTTAAGTATAATGAAATCCATAAGAGTAAAATTTTAAAATAAAAGGACAAAGAAAAAGAGGAGGAGGAAAAGGCAGAGAAGGAATTAGAGGCTTTCATATACAAAAGTTGTTTGAGAGAGAGATATATATATTTATACATATATATTTTACTCATTCCTGTAATGTTATGACAATTGTTTTATAGGATCACATATTGTCAAGAGAATTCAAAACCTGCTTTTTCTTTGTGTGATTGCATATTTAAAAATTCAATATTTTGGCTGGGATTTTTCAGACCATGAAGAAAATGCTAATACTCTTTCCCTACTGAAATGACTCTGCTCAACCCATTTTTCTACATCATTTCTTCTTGCGTTTATAACTGGATCACACCAAACCAGATTATGCCCACAACACATCCAAGAAACATAGTGATAGCATAGGTTCCCCATATCGTTTGTTACTCCCTTGGCCTCAGTTTTCAGTTGTGCCTGTTACCCCACCCCTCTGTTGGCAAATAGATCAATTTGAGGTGTCTGCTTTATTTCTCACAAGCATATGTAAGCATTTATTTATGGGTTTTCTCTTAATACATTCCATATTAGAAAAGGCCAAGAGTACAACATTTCTTTAAAAATTCAAATTTCTTGAGAAACAAGGAGGTGGTGAGGGGGGAGGGAGTGTTAACTTGGCAGACTGTGTTTAAAATATTTTGCAAGACGAGCCCCCTGAGGAGCTGTCCATTAAACTCCCACCATTTTGCTGTGAGTAGTGAATGTTTTTCCTGGCTCTGAATTTATGTGATTCTTAAATGTTCTCACAGGTTGAAACAAAAAGGAAATAACTGAATGTATACTTGACTATTCATGACTAAATTACCTCTATTTATTATAAGGAGAATTTTTTTTCTTGCTGGAACTTCGTACTTACTTTTATTTTTCTTAGAGAAAACATAATATGTGGGTAAGTTTTAACACTATTCCTCTAAGAGTATCAGAGAAGGAACATTGCATTTATGCCATGATGTTTTTTCTCTTGTCTGCGTTTGCCTGATTTTGGAGTGCTATTCACAGTCGCAGGAAGGCATTCACATCTTTGAAAAGCACAAAATAAATTCTGTTCACTGAGTGGGTAATTGTTCAAGGTCATCTATTTATTGTCTTTGTCTTGATTGTTTGAATTAGTAGCTAATAATGGTGCTGAAATGTGAATGAATTATTAGCAATGGGGCATATTTTGGGGGAGTGTCAGGAAATATTACAGGGCAATTAAGGTTATCCAATGGCAAAGCTGTGTTCCCAGCAGATGTCTTGTAATTACTGTGTTTAAGGAGTGTAAGGCTTAAACTAAGATTATAGCTTTTATATTGTCTGCCTTTAGAAGTCATATTTGGAATTTATTCACTTTATTCTCCTGCCCTTTCCCTTTTGTTCTGATTCTGTCACTTACATTTTGATTTAAACATAGTCTTTTTATGAATTAAAATAAGCATCAGCAGATGGTATGCAGTGTAGATGTTTATAAAACAGGAAAATGCAGAGACATTTAAAATGACTATTGATAAACAATTTATCTTGATATTATTTGTTATTCACTTTTTACTTTTTGGAATTCAAATATTTTTAAATCCCAAATAGTTTCATAACCTGGCATTTATGAAAGTGTTGCCCCAATTTATTCATACTTATCAGGGTGGTAAAAGTCCTTCAAGAAATGTTGAGTTACATATAATTTGGGAGCTTCTAAGTTTTAAGAGCAACACTCATTGCACACTTAATTTCTTCTTTCAACATTGACCTCTCACCGCTGGAGTTGTTTCATTGAGTTTGTAAAAGATATTAAAATAAGTGGAGTAAAAATTGTTATGTCTCTAATAATAAGTATTTTTGATTTGCAGTTAGAGCCTTAGGAACCTAAGCACCACATGCACTGTTCACATCTGCTGTGAGTATACTTGACACAGTTGCTGTGGAGAGATGCTTGAAAACCCTGCTGCAAAATACACTCAGCTTCCTCTTATTGACATGTTTAGCCTTACAAGGCTAATTGGACTATTGCAAGAAAGTACTCATGCTCAAATCTGAAAGATGATGTATTCGACCAACTCATAAATTGTTAGAGGACAAAGAGAATGAGTAGATGGGGGAAAAAAACCTAGCCAAGTTTCCTTCTTTGTAGATTGATATCTCTCCTGAACTATATAGACATTTTTAAAAAACGAAAGAGAAAATAAATAAATAAAGAATGAGTGAATCAGCATTCATGGAAAAAAAGTCAAGCATTAAAATCTGTAGGTCTCTAGCTTACAATTATTAAGACTTTCTCAGTTTTGTTTCTTCCATAGAATTGAATAGATTATCCTGCTAATAAAAATGCCACTGTTAATAACACCTATGAGACTTTGGATTTTCTTATTGTATTTAATTTTAACATAACTGGGAAATACCAGTTAGGGCTTTCCTAATAATTTTTGAATAAATTATTTCAAACATAAGTTTTCTAGAACTTTTGGAATAATTTTATGAGTCATTGGAAGCCTTTAAAAATTTGTTGCTGAGTCTTGAATTTCTCCTTATCAATGGCAAAGCATGAAAATATTTTATATTTAGAACATTTTGGCCACACCTTTGATAGACTCCTTACACATACTGGCAGTAATACGCATCCATATTTATGCAATTCTAAAATATTTGCTTAAAATTTCAACAAGCAATTTTTGCATACTTACTCTTTGTATGCATTGTGATAAACAGTCACAGAAGCATGCCTGTGAGTAAGACACAGAGATTCTCCCCTCAAGGAAAAAGGGAATTTTGTCATGTGGATCACATAGGTGTAAGGTACATACTGTGACCCAAAATAAAATGTTGCTAGAATTATAATAATAACATAATGCACAGTGGGAACACAGGAGGAAAAACGATAATATGTCAATTCAGGTGCCTTTTCGTCTTGTGTATGAAAAACAGAAAAGAAGGTAGGTGAAAGAGGGAAGAGCAAAAGATAGGAACTCTGGGCCAAGGAGTGGATTTTGGGGACTGGGGGAAAGGGTGGGGAGGGTTGAGGGATAAAAGACTACATATTGGGTAGAGTGTACACTGCTTGGGTGACGGGTGCACCAAAATTTCAGAAACCGTCACTAAAGAACTTATTTGTGTAACCAACCACCACCTGTGCCCCAAAAACCTACTGAAATTAACAAAAGAGAAATGGATGGAAATGTCAAAGGATTGTCTTATTTAGAGATGAGAAAATAACCTTTTATGGTTAGAATGTAGCTTTATAACATTGATTAATAAAGAAATAAACCCTAGTTAGGTTGGCGTTAGACTAGATAGAGCCTTAAATGTCACACGGAGGAGTTTAACGTGGTCAGTCAGTAGTTGTTTTGGGCTTTTGAACAAGGAAGTGAGAGAGCAGATCTGTGATTAGGAGATAATTTTGGAAACTCTGTGAAAGATAGGATTAAAGGGAGAGATTGGTGATAGAAAAATCAGCAGGAACACATATTGCGATAGTTCAGTTAGTGACGGAAGAGTCCTAGAAACCAGTAATTGTGGACTTCAACATTTTTTTTTGTATTTGTTTATGTTATCTTCTCAGATAGAAAATCCTCTCCTCCTCAACCCCTTTTTTTTAAATAAAATAACCCAAAAACAACAACAACAAAAACTCCCCCAAAGCTAATATGTATTAGTTTTTTAAAAATCAGTAACTCAAAATAACAAAAACTCTGGCCCCTAGGGACAAAGAGGGAGAGGGGACACTGAAGTGTAATGTAAATACAAATTCTGATATAATTTTATTGAAAGGAGGGGAGATAATAGAAATAAAAATATCTACCAAAATAAAATAGAAAAAGATTCCTTTGTCTTTCTTCAGCCTTCTTATTACTAAATAGTATGTATTACTGCTATCAATGACTTCTTATTATATAACATTAAAATTAGCACTTTTGCACCATGATACCAAATGCCCTCCACTCCTCTCTCCCTCCTCTCAATAAAATTATATCAGAATTTGTATTTAAATTACCACTTCAGTGTTCACCACTCAACTTTGCAAAAGTTGTGTTACATTGTTCACTTATGAACCAAGTCATTTACTAAGATTTGCACCCTTACCTAAATAACCCTTTGTCTTTTCTTTTTCATAGATTGCTACATTCCAAACACTAAAACACCTATAAAGATTGTTTTGTTTATGTTTGCTTATGGTCAGTCTCACTGGGTAACATGTCATGAATTTATTGGTTCCTTTTGTGTTTCCTGGAGATATTCATGCTTTTGTCTTCATGCTCTCAAAAGCCTTGGGCTTTCTAGACTTGCAGAATGGCTGACGTATTCGGATTTCCCTTCATCATTATTCCAGGAATTCTTTGAATTCTTTTCAACCTCTCCTGTGTTGTAATTATTTTTCATTAAACCTATGTCTTGTTTATGTATTCCATTATTTTGGTGATGTATATCTTCCCACAGAAGGGTGAATCACAAATACATATTTTTAGATCTAACATGTCTGTAAGTTGCTTTACTTAATCTTTTTCTTCTGATTAATTTTTTAAATGGAGCATAGAATTCTATGTTGGAGTTAGTCTTCTTTCAGAAGTCTAAACATTATATTATAACTCCCATATGTGATCCTCTTTATCTTTGTAGAAGTTTTCAGCATCAAATATTTATATGGATTGTCCTATAATTTCAGAATGATATACTTTTAAATATGTTTGTATTCATTTATTATGTTGATTCTTCGGTGCCATTTTTCTTTATTTATTTAGCAAATATTATTGGGTATTGTCACTATGGTAGGTACTCTGTTCTAGTTGTTAGGGGAAAAAGCAATTTATATCCTTAAGTTCTTGGAAATTTCATTCAATTGTTTCCCACATTATTTTTAAGATTCAATGGCTGTGGGATGTAAAGAGATTCCCAGAGAGAGTATAGAGTGGGAAAAGTCCTGGAAGACAACACTAAGAGGAAAGGAAAATCATCAATTAAAGGTTGATAAAAAATGTCAGGTAAGTAAGATGAGACTCATTCATTTACTCAGTCACTCATCCAGCCTCACTCTTGGGAGCCTGTGGCTTCTCTTGCACATGGCTCCTGCAGTTCATGGAAACGAGCCACTTCCCTGCTGCTCCCTCCGTTGGGCAATAGCGGAGTGCCTGTGGTCACAGTGTGCTCACTTGGCCCCTTGGCCCATCTCTAGCTCAACTCCAGGGATAGCGGCTAGTCCATATATCTGTTATTCCTATATTTCTTAAAATTATTTTACTGCCAGTTACAACTTCCCCATTACTCCAAACCTCTGTTACAGTTAAAAAAAAAAATCTCATAAACTTCTTTCTTCAAATTACCCTGTGGTTTTCCTCTCTTGATTGGATCCTAACTGATTTGTTAGATAAATATAAATCAAATGATAAATATGTATAAAATTATCACACCCCCAGACCATATTAATGTTAGTTATTTTTGGACATATTGTCATATATTGCTTATCTGCATATTTTAAGTCCTTACAATAAAAATATATGTTTCTGAGAAGAGAACTATCAACATACTTCTGTTAATCTCTGAATAAAATGTTTTTTATTTACCTGTAGACGGTATAGAATGACCTGTAATTACCTTCAATTACTCAGTATGATTTAATTTAGTCTCTTGGTGCCTTGTTCAAATACTGTGTGATGAACTTTGAGATAAATAACCAACAGAAAAGCCAGAGTCTTGGTACTGTTTGCAGTACAAATCCATGATCCAAAGTAATTTACTGATGCATTCATGTTCAGGGAACACGGCAAGAAATTATTTTCGGAAGTAAGGCAGAGACGCAATAGAAGTATTAGGGGTTCAGCTTTCCCATTACACGGAATGATCTTCCTCATCTAAAACTTTATTGGTTTCCAAGTCTAATACATACTTACAGAGACTGGAGGGAGGATTATTTAAACCCTTTGGACATCTGAATTTGAATTTTAGTTGAGGTCTTATGAAAATCAGACATTGTATTGATCAGAAGTAATCTAATTGGAAAAGGTTCATCATTTTAAAATTTAGCTTCTGTTGCTGTTTATGTGTACCCGCTCACAGGAATTCTGAAATGAAAATGCTCCTACTTTAATAGAGAACCTTAGGAGATCTAGGTAGTTGCACTAAAGGCCAGTAGAAGGGCTGGGAAACACCCAGCGAAACTGGAATAGTTCTCTTAAAGTATGATTTGGACTATAAAGGGATTTTTAAAAAACGGAAATTTTCTTTCTCTCAGAAAATGCATGATTTTCATCTTTAACTTGACTCAAAGTTAACTTCCAGTGATAACTTTGACATTAGTAAAAATCCTGTGCTACTATTATTTTTAAAGCACTATTGCTAAAACTTAATATGTACTATATTCTATATTTTATTTTACAACAAAGTAGAAAATTTCATCGTATGCATTTAATTGTTTCACTATTTCTTAAAATAATAATTTCACTATAATTTCAAAGTATAACTGTAGTATGTTAGCAGTTAATCTTGCCTTTCCTGATTCAACCTAAAATTTCTGCCCTGGAAAAATGATTCAGCAGGTTTTTATCAGTGTACCTGATGGTAGCCTCATGAATAAAGCAAAGGCGTGTTCTAGGAATAAAACACAATGCTTTAAGAATGAGAAATGTCACACAGAATTAAAATAATCAGACACAGAAAAAGGACTAAGTCAATTTTGTTTAACATATCACTGTGTAATGTCAAGTATGAAATATATAGCCTTGGGATGAAAAGCCAGGTCGACAACTCAAATTCATTTTATGAACTATGCCAAACACCAGCTGCTCTTGACAATATTGAAACTCAGACTGGAAGCTTTGCCATAGAGACCACACACTTGACAGGAACGGTTTTCTCTTGCTTTTTAATGTGATTAGTACTTCTGATATTTTCAACTTCATAACATCAGAAAAGTCATTCAAAATATTCATGAAGATATCATAATTCCTTATTCTGGAATAAGAATACATTTGTTTCATTTTCAGCCTTAATTTGCTCATCTTTAGTTATCGGTCTGATTTTTCTAAATTTAGGATAATAACATCTTGTCCAATCCGTTGTCATAATAAAAAGATCGTTTTATGTACGATTTTGGTTAGCTTCTAGTTTGCTTTGTCAAATTTAGAACCACTTGAACATCGTGGTTTCTAAATTTAGTCAAACCCTTTGAGCTTTAAGTTCCGTTTTGGCGCTGGCTGAACATGAACTGTTGCTTTGAAAAAAAAAATTCTCTTGGCACCATCAGAATCTAGACGTGTGCACTGCACAGACCTCCTCTTATTTAAAAGGAATACATTCACTTTTATTTGAAAGTTGGGAGCTCCAAGAGGATAAATAATAAAATGAGAAACTTGAAAGAAATAGGTCATATTTTAAAACAGCTCTCAAGCAGAATTAGGCCTTTGGGTTTAGGGAATGGTATTATTTTAAAAAAGAGAGAGAGATCCATTTTAGTTATTTTAAAATGTACTTAATTTAATTTATCTTGGAAAGTTAAAGCGAACTCTGTCCAATGTGTTACCATGGGTTTGGTGTTAACTAAGAAGGCTCTTGTTGAATTATTTTATGTTTCATTAAAGACAACTTATTTTCCACACTATAAGGGATAATCAGAATATACAGCCCTCAAAGTCAGTGGGCGAATTTTTCTTTTTCACACTTTTGCAAGAATTTCAATATATAATGATAATGAAACAACATTTATGGCTGGGTGCAATGGCTCATGCCTGGAATCCCAGCACTTTGGGAGGCCAAGGCGGGTAGATTACCTGAGGTTAGGAATTCGAGACTAGCCTGGCCAACATGGTGAAACCCCATCTCTAGTGAAAATACAAAAATCAGCCGGGTGTGGTGGCACATGCCTGTAGTCCCAGCGACTCAAGAGGGTGAGACAGGAGAATCGTTTGAGCCCGGGAGGCAGAAGTTGCAATAAGCCCTGACCGCCTCGTTGCACTCCAGCCTGGGCAACAGAATGAGACTCCATTTCAAAAAAGAAAGAAAAAGAAAAAGAACATTTACGAGGAGACACATCAGGCAATGTCCTAATCTCTTTATATGTATTAATTTATTTAACACAACCACCCTTTAAGATAGATATGATTATTGTTCCCAATTTACACTCGACAAGCCTGAGGCTCCAATGGTGAACTGACTTTCTAAATGCCACACAGACAGTAACACAGGAAGTTGCACAGGAAAAGCCAGGGTCAGTATCTCAGTAGGATGAAATTTAAAAACAACAATGTTCAGGGATCCAAGTTTCCCCCCTCATTCTGTCCACATCAAGCCAGTTAGCCCGTGTTTATGAAGCAAGGTTTTTTTTTTTCCTCAACTTGTGTATTCATTCTTTAGACACATGTGCAGAAAGCTTATGTAAAACCTGCCACACCTAATGTTTAAATTGTGGCGTAACACAAGGTTGTAAGTTACTAGAAGTTTTCTAAAGGAATTTCACTTGTCTCTTAAACTGCATATTCTGTTAATCTGCTTGGAACTTTCTGGGAAAACACGCACACACAAACACACACACACACACACACACACACACACACACACACTTGACATGATTCTTTGTATTTCTAGTCTCAGCACGCTTTTCCTTCCTTGATGGCTCAAGTCTAGGCTGGGCATTCCTAGTTTATGTGTTCATCCTCCTAATATTCTCTATAATATTTCCCTGTATACCTTGATGTCTTCTGTAGGCCTCGTGCACAGTTAGCAAATGCTGGTTGTAAGTAAATGAGTAAATAAAGGAATTGCTGTAACAGAGAGAGCTGCTGTTCCTAAGAGATGACTCAAACAGGAGAGAATATTTTGTAGACAGACTTCTGAAGGCAGATACACTTTTCCTTCTGTCTGAGAATAACTGAAAATCTGGTTAGGGAAGGCCCAGAGGAGTAATCTTTATGTTTACTGCCCTCTTGTAAGATAAATTCGGAGTTGGTCCCCTAAAGAATTGGGAGGATTAAACTGAAATGCCACCAAGATCCTATCTGAAAACACTTTGGGATAACATCTCCAACTCTTATGAGCCTCTCCACTGGCAGCAAACAAAACAGAACATGTAGATACATTTACTGTTTTACAGCAGGGTGGACCTTACAGGTAAAATTTCCTAAATCATATTTTCCTGTGTTATTTTAGTCTTAGTTTATTACTCTTAGGTTTCCTTCATAAGGATACTACAGAGCCAAGAGACCCTTGTGGGAAAGAAATTGTTCAATACCAACCACCCTTCCCCATAAAGAGGTAGTCATTTTCTTTCTGTTTTTTTTTTTTTTTTATATTTAAGACCTCGCTTATAGCATTTACTGTACCTTCTTATAGTGCAGCCTAATGTTGGCTATTCAATAAATGTTGTATTGAATTGGGTTGAATATCTTAGCTCTTACCTTAAAACCTCTTTCTTATAGTAACAAACTGAGTGAAAAGTGCACCAATGGTCTCCACTTTATGTTGGATTATATGTGACATTTCTAGGAAGTGAAAAACGCAGGGAATTGCAGGGGCAATAATTTGTTGAGTGTTGGAGATAGAAATATCAACAAAATGATATACTCCAAGCTCATCCGCTACTTAACGCTGGGGTGGCTGGGTTCTATTCTGTGTCTTTAAGTTATTTTCACTGCCCCGTCATAAATTATAGTGACATACACTATAGCTATTTCTTACATTCTTCTGTAGCAGAGTAAGCAGAATCACCAATGTCACATTTTCTGTGCAGTTCCCTGTAGATGGAATATTTTAAAAACAAATGGGAGTTTGAATGAGAATAAAGGGTGAAAGGGCTATAACAACCCAAAATAAATAAATTTGTGAAACTCTAACATCATGCATGCATTTTTTCATGTGCTCTAGTGTGGACATTTTTTTCCCTACAGAGATAGCTGACAGAGAGTATAAATGCTTATGTATCTTTAAAACAGCCACTATTCCAATGATCTAGAAGAATAAAACTAAAATGTTAGTATATATGACCGCAGCCAGAAAAATCAAGAAATTTGCCTCCCCCATACTCCGGATCAGCCTGAAATTTTTTCTCTTCCTTTTTCTTTTTGAATTCTCATTTTCTAAACTGGAGAATATGAATTTTGCAAAAGTACTTATTATTTGCTCTTCTCTACAGGTTTCGTTTGTTTCAGAAAAATTAGGTTTTCTTGGAGATTTGCTTTAGTGGGTAAACCATATTTAGAATATTATCTTGCTTAAAGTGGGCACTCAAAATTTATTAAATTAATTAATGTGTTTTACTTCATGCAAATGCACCTATTTGATTATACAGCTTTGAATAAGAAGATTTCAAAGAGAGATTGTACAGAGATGGATCATGTCAATCCCTTCCAGCTCTAAGCTCCTTCTTTGCCAACCTTTTTGGGTCATCCTGTCTAAAACTTCAAAATTAGTATCTGAATGTAGCATGAAGCTACCCTAATCTCTACATAGCAAAAAGGAAAAATATAATTCATAGAATGTGATAAAAACTATTTGAAGTGTATTACATATGAAAAATATTTGGCAGAATATACACAAAACGAAATTGTGTTTACCTGGAGAGGGTGTGATGGGAAAATCTGGGTAGAATTTAGTTTCTTCCATTAGATTTTAAGTTTTATACAGCAAGGTCCTGCCTGTTTTGTTTTCTATTGTGTGTCTAACTGCTCATATGGGGTTTGACCCATGGTACATGTTCAAGAAATGCTGATTAACTAATATTATATTCATTTTTCTTCTGTATAGGTCTTTACAAAGAGAAAATATTACTTTTCTAATCAGAAAAATAAACAATAAAGTATTTTTAAAACAACTATGTGAAATAGCATATTATTGAACCTCTGTAAATATTTGTGGAGTGATTGAACCCAAGCAAAGAGCATGAAATCAGTCATGTGGACTGTGAAACATGAGCCACTGTTCCTTAGCAGCCTGAAAACCACACTTTTTTCATCAGGATAAAACTAAACGCCTAACACAGGCATGCCCAGGTCACCTGTGCCAGTGCTCTTCCCACTGTTTCCTGTCGTTAGACTGATACCAGAGACCAGAACTCTCCAGCGGGAGCCTATTTGATATATCTCCATTCCACCTCAAATGAATCCCTAACTCCAGCTATTCACTTTCCTTCTTCTACAGAGTTAGAGAAACAAGTGAAATTTTCTTTCTTTTTTTTTTTTTTTGTGGGGCTTTTCTCTTTTTTATTATTGGGCTCTGGGGTACATGTTGACATCCTGCATCCTGCAGGGTTGTTGCATAGGTACATACGTGCCATGGTGGTTTGCTGTCTCCAACCCCCGCCCACCCGCCTGTTGCGTATATCAGGAATTTCTCCCAGTGTTATCCCCTCCCCAACCTCCCCATCCTCCCCCCACCCCCCCCCACTGCTCCCACCCCTCCCCTCCCCTCCACCCCAGCCACTTACCCCAGTGAGTGTTATTCTCTTCCCTGTGCCCAAGTGTTCTCATTGTTCATCACCCGCCTATGAGTGAAAACATGCGGTGTTTGGTTTTCTGTTCTTGCATCAGTTTGCTGAGAATGATGGTTTCTAGATTCATTCATGTCTGTATAAAGGACATGAACTCGTCATTTTTATGGCTGCATAGTATTCCATGGTGTATATGTGCCACATTTTCTTTATCCAGTCTATCATTGATGGGCATTTGGGTTGGTTCCAGGTCTTTGCTATCATAAACAGCACCAAAACGAACATACATGTACATGTGTCTTTATAACAGAATGATTTATAATCTTTTGGGTATATACCCAGTAATGGGATTGCTGGGTCAAATGGAATTTCTATTTCTAGATCCTTTAGGAATTGCCACACTGTCTTCCATAATGGTTGAACTAATTTACACTCCCACCAACAGTGTAAAAGTGTTCCTTTTCCTCCACATCCTCTCTAGCATCTGCTGTCCCCAGATTTTTTAATGATTGCCATTCTAACTGGCGTGAGATGGTATCTTAATGTGGTTTTGATTTGCATTTATCTAATGACCAGTGATGATGAGCATTTTTTCATATGTTTGTTGGCCGTATATGTGTCTTCTTTTGAAAAGTGTCTGTTCATATCCTTCACCCACTTTTGAATGGGTTTGTTTGTGTTTTTCTTGTAAATCTGTTTTAGTTCTTTGTAGATTCTGGATATTAGCCTTCTGTCTGATGGGTAGATTGCAAAATCTTTTCCCATTCTGTTGGTCATCGGTTCACTCTAATGATTGTTTCTTTTGCTGTGCAGAAGCTGTGGTGTTTAATTAGATCCCATTTGTCTAGTTTGGCTTTTGTTGTCATTGTTTTGGTGTTTTAGTCATGAAGTCCTTGCCTGTACCTATGTCCTGAATGGTGTTGCCTAGGTTTTCTTCTAGGGTTTTTATGGTGTTAGTTCTTATATTTAAATCTTTAATCCATCTGGAGTTAATTTTTGTATAAGGTATAAGGAAGGGGTCCAGTTTTAGCTTCACACATATGGCTAGCCAGTTTATCACAACACCATTTATTAAACAGGGAGTCCTTTCCCCATTGCTTGTTTTTGTCTGGTTTGTCAAAGATCAGATGGTTGTATATGTGTGGAATTGTTTCCAAGGCCTCTGTTCTGTTCCATTGGTCTATATCTCTATTTTGGTACCAGTACCATGCTGTTTTGATTACTGTAGACTTGTTGTATAGTTTGAAGTCAGGTAGCATAATGCCTCCAACTTTGTTCTTTTTGCTTAAGATTGTCTTGGCTATGCGGGCTCTCTTTCGGTTCCATCTGAAGTTTAAGGTGGTTTTTTCCAGTTCTGTGAAGAAGGTCATAGGTAGCTTGATGGGGGATAGCATTGAATCTATAAATTACTTTGGGCAGTATGGCACCATATTGATTCTTCCTAACCATGAGCATGGAATGTTTTTCCATCTGTTTGTGTCCTCTCTTATTTCCTTGATCAGTGGTTTGTAATTCTCCTTGAAGAGATCTTTACATCCTTTGTTAGTTGTATTCCTAGGTATTTTATTTTCTTTGTAGCAATTGTGAATGGCAGTCCGTTCTTGATTTGGCTCTCTGTTTGTCTGTTATTGGTGTATAGGAATGCTTGTGATTTCTGCACATTGATTTTGTATCCTGAGACTCTGCCAAAGTTGCTTATCAGCTTAAGGAGGTTTTGGGCTGAGACAATGGGGTCTTCTAAATATACGATCATGTCATCTGCAAACAGGGACAATTTGACTTCTTCTTTTCCTAATTGAATGCCCTTTATTTCTTTTTCTTGCCTAATTGCTCTGGCTAGACTTCCAATACTATATTGAATAGGAGTGGTGACAGAGGGCATCCTTGTCTAGTGCCAGTTTTTAAAGGGAATTCTTCTAGTTTTTGTCCGTTCAGTATGGTATTGGCTGTGGGTTTGTTGTAAATAGCTTTTATTATTTTGAGATATGTTCCATCAATACCTAGTTTATTGAGAGTTTTTAGCATAAAGGGCTGTTGAATTTTGTTGAAGACAGAAGTGCCATTTTCTATCTCAAAAGCTCATGTCTCTACCTATGCCCGGGATCCAGTCCCCATGGTCCTGCTCCAGAGCCTGATTCCACCCAGCTGCCCTCTTGTTTCTGGGATACAACTCCTTACCATGGCTGCCCCCATCCATTCCACAACTGTGCATGACTCATGTCTTCTAAGAATAAAAAATCAGGCCAGGCGCAGTGGCTCATGCCTGTAATCCCAGCACTTTCTCTGGGAGGCTGAGGCAGGTGGATCACGAGGTCAGGAGATGGAGACCATCTACTGGCCAACATGGTGAAACCCCATCTTTACTAAAAAAATACAAAAGTTAGCCGGGCGTGGTGGTAGGCGCCTGTAATCCCAGCTACTGTAGAGGCTGAGACAGGAGAATCGCTTGAACCCAGGAGGCGGAGGTTGCAGTGAGCGAGATTGTGCCACTGCACTCCAGCCTGGGCAACAGAGAGCCTCTGTCTAAAAAAAAAAAATCAAACCTCCAGTAGCTGATCAAGCCACTGCCCCTTTAATAACTTCCCTTCGCCTTCCCAGGGTAAATTATTCACTGAAAATCTGGGTGGTATTTGACACCTGTGGGGAAGCTGGTGAGGTGGAACGGTTAGTGGTTTTGAAGTAGCCTGCAAACCAGCAAGATGGAATCCAATAGGTTTGGCTGGACTGCTGCTTCCTTGGCTACCACTGCTGACCCCACTCCCAGTTCTGACTGATGTATTTGCCTCGTCATTCCGCCTGTTGCCTGTGACCAGCCGTAACCTTCTCATGGCTGTTTTCACGACTACATGACAGAGTTTTTCCAAGTTTTACATTGCTGTAAAATCAGAAAGGCATTTTGTTTCCTGATCACCCTCTTTTCCTTATATCTTACACTTAAGTTTCTGCTTCCACCATTTAATAAAACAGCTCTCACAAAGAGATGATCAAGAAACTCTTACTTGCAAAACAGTGTTTTTCCTCAACTTCATTCTACTTGTCTTCTCTGGATTATATATTACTACAGACTAGAGATCACAAACTGGCACCCTGTGGACCAACTCAAGATTGCAGTGTATTTTCCGTAAGAATATTGTTTTTTAAATATGTATTTCTTTTAAAGTCAGTTATTTATGTGTGTCACATGCATTTCACTTTGTTCCGTGTCTTCTTATTACTTTAGACTTGCTTACTGCGATATTTGCCTGATTGCTCAAAAGATTCACCTTTGCAACCCTTACTTAGACGATTCGTTCCTTTGAGCTACTACTCCACTCTTTCTTGTTGTCTGTAACTACCTTTAGGATCACTGTTTCTGTTTTTCTCTCTCAAGTTCTTCCAAATCTGCTTCCTCATCCCATCTTTGAGATACAGATACTTTATAAAGATTTGTTCACAGTCTTTGTTTTTTTCTCTCATTACACTCACTTCCTGGGCAACTTTGCTCAATCTAATACTCTTAATTGTCACCTTTACCTAAGGACTTCCAAGAATCCACCTTTCTCCTCCTGACTGCCTGTGGGTTCTAGCGTGCATAGTACATCTTCAGCAGCAATTCTGGAAACCATTTACATATAACATATATAAACTAATATTTTTCTTGTAGTCCTAAAATCTACTCTTTCTCCAACATATCTTTCCGGTTATTACTGACCTCCTAATTGCCTAGATTAAAAATGTCAGTTATTACTATTATCTCTCTCTGACGTCTCTTTATTGTGAACTTCTATTTATTTCCATCTGTCATATTTCTTTATCCTGATTTCCACTTCCCTTAAATGATGCTCATGAAAAAATCAGCTTTTTTTAATTCGATGGTGCTGTAAATAGTGAAATTTTTTTAATTACACAAAATAATACATACCCAATATTTTCCTACACATACTACTGTTATTCTTTTTAAATATATAATCTTTTAAAGATGGTAACTTATGTTTACAAGGTTCACCTTTCTTCCCCTTGATGAGTATCACGAAGTCTCATTTTCCACAACTGAGTGCCTCACAGACCCACCTTTCCTTCTCACATAGACATTCCCAAACATCTCAACATTTCATGTGTGTATAAAGGGAAGTCTGTAATTTTGACCTAGTAAGGAACTGGTGAGTTACTGACCACCCTTCCTTTTTGTAATTCAGTTTAGGAAACAAAAGTTTCATTTTAAACTCTAATTCTACAGTCATGTTTTCTACAACAATACTCATTATTAAATTCATTCTTTCAACAAGTCAATATATTAGCTTTTATTCCTAAACCAATTATGTTTTCCGTATTCATTTTATGATTCACTTCCAGATTAAACTTTCTGAAGCCTCATTCCATTAAGTTTCCTCTACTATTCAAAAATGTAAAAATGGTTTCCTTTTGTATGTAAAATATAATGTTCAACTCCAGCGTAGGGCATTCAATTCTTTCCACGACCTGAACCCAAACTACTTTTCCAACCTGATTGTCCTGTGTACATGTGTCAGATCCTTCAGCTAAACCAAAACTTTGACCTTCCACCCTGTGGTGAATAGGCTCTATGGTGGTCCCCCATCATCCCTATCTCCTGATATTTATGGCCTTGAATAGTACTGTCCCTGAGTATGACCATGACCTGTGACTTGTTTCTAACCAATAGGATACAGCTAATAAGATAGGAGTAATGTGATTACATGTTAATAATTACATAGAGAAGATTGTGTAATCATCTTATAAAGTTTATTTTTTTCCTAGATGGACTTAAAGAACTGTACTGCCATGTTGTAGGCTGTATGTTGGGTGACCACTGTGACAAAGAACTTAGGGTGGCCTCTGAAAGCTGAGGATGGTCTCCAGTTGAATATCAACAAGACTGAAATTCTCAGTCCTTCAACTGCACGGAACTAAATTTTGCCAACAAAAACGAATCCTTCTCCAGGTCAGGTTTAGACGAGACTACACTTCCAGACAAACCCTTATTGCAATCTTGTTCACCCCAGAGAACTCAGCTAAGCCTTTCCCAGGTTTCAGATCCACAGAAAGTTTGAGGTAACAAATGTGTGTTACATTAAGCTGCAGATTAGTGATAATTTCTTACTCTGCAATAGAAAACTACTACTCACCTTTTGCTTTGGCATTATCCCCGAAAAGTCTTTCTCATGTGATCATATATTTTAATTCTACCACATAATTATAACTCAATGCCAATTACTCTAAGAAGTTTCCTCATGTCTTGGGAAGCAATCTGTCCCAGCTCTCAACTCCAACATCAACTTACTAGATTAGCTTCTAAGAATGTACTTCTTTCTCATGTTTATTTTGGGGTGCTTATCTTCTCATTTAGACCATAACCTTCTAAAAGGCAGAATTTGTATTCGATTCATCTTTAATAACAAGGGATTCAACACATTGCTTTGAATATGTTAATAGCTCAATAAACACTTTTACTAAATAAAATTTTATAAAACGTTTGAGCCTAAATATTTCAATGCTGGGAAAATTAAAATATATGCGAACTTGCTGTTTCATAAAATAACAAGCTTAGTGGGCAATTGATCGGGCTAGTAAATACTGTAGACAAATAGACTCAAACTTCTAATTCTTTATTTTTTCAAAATCTGCTCCAACTCCTTTGCGCTGTAAATGTAAGAAGTTTTTCTAAAGGAATGATACAAATACATAGTATTAGAAAAAATTAGAAATTAATTTTTATGTAAATGATAATAGTTTTCTAAAGGTTTTATGAGGGCCTTATTATTAAAATAAAAGGAAAGCAGTTTTGCTTTATTTCTCCATGGTCTACAATATTTGTCTTCTACTAGTAATGAACATTCTGTCTGCTACACTCATAACTGTTGACTGTATCGACAGAATGATTTTCATTAACACACATAAAAGCACAAAAAAAATTAATCTTTTTTAATTCTTAAAAAAATCTATAAAAATAGTAAGTGAAATGAAAGGAATTTTCTATTAACAGGAACATAGTCTAGGGCTGTGCTTATGCTTTGTGTAAGATCCATGCTGTATGTGAAAGGGAGCAGTACTTTCATAAGAATTGCTAAATGGTCAAGAGAATTGGAATAACGTTTAATATTACATATGGTAATACCATTATAATATAAGCAGATTTATACATACATGTTTTCTTCTAGGAACGTGTCTTCATATACTAGTTCTGTCTATATGGAGAAATCATGATTATTATATCCTTATTCTATACTAATTAACTAATTTCCTAATAGCAGTAAGTACCAGTGTATCAAAGATATAAAATTGTTCTGAAAATTGCTTAGTTGTAATGAAGACTCAGGAGAGTTTTCTAAATTTTCATTTATTTAAATATTGTTTATTTGCAGAATTGTGGTTTTAAAAAAGAACATTTTTAGATCTGTGCTATACAACCCTGGCAGGACCGAGTATCACACCAAATGTGTTTGATAAACACCTCTAAAGTGCTAAGAATAGGATGAAAACGATCTTTTGTGATCAGAGATTTAAAAGTGGTATTCTATCTTAAAAATATCAAAAATAAAAGAGGGAATAAAAGCTTCACAACAAATGAATGCTTTAGTACCTATTATGCTTCCTTTAAGTGTAAAACATTCCATTAGCATTCAGAAACTGCTATCGAATCAGTCTACATCAAAAACATATTCACTCGCTAGAATTTGTGTTGTCATTTTGGAATATTACTTTAAAGCATGAGTCAGAAACCCTGTGAAGTGCTATTGTCAAAAAATCATAACATGTTATTTAAAGCAACACATTAAATTCTACATTATTGTAAATATACTTTTCATAATGCTGTTTGCTAAAATACTTTAAAAAATCTACAAATTTATTTTCAATAGCTTTTCATGAATGGGACATTTTTAAAGCATATACTCTAATTTTGCGCTTTTCTGCAAGGTGATAATTTCAAGATTATCATTATAATGAGTATATTCTTTAAAATGTAAATGTCTTAAATTCAATATGCCTATAATTTTCTGTGAATCTACACGTATAAGTATCCACTCGTAATTCTTATGAATATAGATTTGATCTCCTTTCCCCTCCTACATCCACTTTCCAGCAGAACAGCTAGAGTCATCCATTTAAAATGAAACCCAGATTATGACATTCTTCTACTTAAAACACTCCAATATCTCTCCACAACACTCAGGATAAACCAAATTACTTAGCTGCTCAACACTCAACTTGATTGGTCCCTGCCTCGACCTCTCTAATGTTAATGCCGATCATTCTTCCCTAATTCAGGGTGTGATCGCTCTACTGGTAACGTTCTGCTCCTTGAATGTCCTTGAATAGCTGAAGATTTACCTCTGCATTATGGTCACAGCTGCTCCCCCTTTATCTTTTTATGCTTCTTTCCTTCTTGACACACAAATCTTAGCTTAAATGCCACCTTATTAGAGAAGTCTTTGTTGGTCACCAACCAAAAAGTAGTTGCCATCCTCCAGTCATTACCCATAATGTCACCCTGCTTAATTTTCATCTGAGCTGTCATCCTTTGCGTATGTAGGTGTACGTATATTTATTTTGGTTGGGTATCAGCCACACCCAACCGAAAGTAAGCGGCATAGATATAGTGCCTGGCATTTAGTAGATGTTTTGAAGGAATGAGTGGAACATTAAGATACAGAGGGCTTGCTGTAGCTGAATTCCTAACTCTGAAATTTTGGCTTTTTCTCTCATTTGCTAGGTGACTTCAGACAATTACTCAAACTCTCTAAGCCTTTCTCCTCATCAGTAGAAATAAAATTGTCATATCTATTTCATGAGGATTTTTGAATAATAAAGAGATACTATGTATTCCATATGTAACTTGTTGATTGATACACAGAAGATAGACTAGAGAAAAACTATTTGTTGTCTGTATTAGCAGAATTAGTAGCTATTTAAGTGTTGTACGTGTGTGTGTGTGTATACATATGGAGAGAGAAAGAGTCTCATCTTCAATACATTATATTTCTGAAGCTGATATTTTATGCCATTTATGAATAATTTAAAACAAATCAACACTCCTGAGAAACAATAAAGTTTTGAATGATAAAAGAAACATCAAAAGTTATATTTGGATTTAAAAATAATTTTCTCAACTTATTTGTTAGTAATTTTTCTCCTTAAAATGGGTCTGTATTTTATTGTAAATGTAAAAAAAATCAATACAGAAGTGCATAAAGTTTCAAAAGTACTTCATGACCACCACTTTAATTTTAAAATTACGGATTTTATCTTACATTGTCTATGTTTTAATGAAAGCATGTGATTCAAATGCTCCATTACTTTTATTGCTAAATAGAGTATTGAAAATCAAGGTATTTTTTAAAATCAAGTGACTTGTGGGCTGATGATAAATGTTATTTAACAAAAGACTAACATTATTTTTTAAATGTTTTAAAATATAACTAATATGTGAGAATTGGTATTTTTATAAATACTGAGTTTTATTTCTCTAGAAAATTGGATTATCTCACATTTATAATTTATGCTGCTATAAGAGCCTCTGTTTTGCAACATTATTGGAAATATGGTCTCTAAATCTTCATTTTAAAAGTTGGCTTTTAAATTGAAAAATCTAAAAAAAGGGGAAGAAAAGTTATAAGAATCAATGAAGTTACAATATTCTAAGAAAATGACAGGTTGCTGTCACTGATGTATAAGCTAGACCAATCTGTTTGGGTCAATGTGCAAATATAGACTTAGGAAAGAGATATAACAAGAAAGCAAAAGTTTTGTACACTAGGAAGCCACATGGTAGCCTGAACTTTTCAGAGGAGATGGGTGTGGCTTATGGATTCTTTAAAAAAGCAAAGTCATCACACTTTTATTATAGCATATAAGGCTTTCCTTAGTAAAAACGTATCTTTCTCCTAAATCAACATTTAGACATATAGTCAACTATAAAAAGAAAGGCTGACTACCAATTAACTGACTCTTTCATGCCACCCAGGCAAGCTTCTCAGTTACATTTGTTATTTCAGAAAAGTACATGTTAGACTGAAGAGGGAACCCACATGGGTTTTGGCATTCTTCTTTTCTCCTCAAATAAAACATGAAAGGCTTTATTGAAAAGAAGATCAGGCCAGGCCCGGTGGCTCACGCTTGTAATCCCAGCACTTTGGGAGGCCGAGGTGGGTGGATCACAAGGTCAGGAGATGGAGACCATCCTGGCTAACGTGGTGAAACCCCGTCTCTACTAAAAATACAAAAAATTAGCTGGGCGTGGTGGCACGCACCTGTAATCCCAGCTACTCGGGAGGCTGAGGCAGGTGAATCACTTGAACCCAGGAGGCGGAGGTTGCAGTGAGCTGAGACTGCGCCACTGCACTCCAGCCTGGATGACAAGAGCGAGACTCCATCTCAAAAAAAAAAAAAAAAAAGAGAAGATCAAATAATGAACAAACTGAATTTGTTATGATTGTTATTAACAATCTCTAATAGTTTTGTGTCTTCTCACACAGTTTAAAAACAGTGAAACAGTGTTAATTCAGTTCATACCATTTAAATTGCATACGGTGAGATGCTTCAATAGTATCAAGTTAAACAAGTATACAAAACTGAGGTCTAAAACATAGATTTATTCAGATTAAAACTTGCGTTCCAATGCTGTGTTAAAATGTTAATTTGTAGAATAAATACACAGAGATTACTCACCATATGCCAGGTAGTCTTCCAGGTGCTGAGACACAAAACTGAACAAAAGAAAACCCAGCCATGGACAGGTTCTACACATACCATATAAAACCTTTCATGAACATCTCTGTACTTGGAATTGGAACTTTAAAGAGCTTACCACCAGAATTTTATTTAGAACTTACAATAAGGATCTATATAATTCAACTGAACTTCATTTTAAGATTTTTACCTCTTGTTTCCACGTGTGCTGTAGGGTGGAGAGAAATTGTCCTGCGGTGGGTAAGCATGCATGCTCTAAAGCCAGGTGGCCTGCCACATTGCTTCCTATCCATGCAACACGGGGCCCTCTCTGACCTTCAGTTCCCTCATCTACAAATGGAAGGTTATGATGGTATCTACCTTCTAGACTGTTATAAGGAATAAATTAAGTAACACTTGTGTGATACTTAGGCTAGAACTCACATTATAAGTACTCAACAAATGCTCATTATTATTATTGCTTAGGCTGAGGAAACAGCTAGAGAGCACCAGATTCTTTCATGTAGTGCATAAGAGAAGGACCGGGGGGAAAAATCCATGTTGTTGGCATTCTTTTCTTAGAAAACAAGAAAGCAAAAGATGAATGGAAGGATCTGTGCTTGTAGTTCTAATATCTTGCGTAATTTTAATCAAAGAGGAGGACTACATGTCTCATTAAGTTTCTGCAATCATTTTTCACCAACTTAAAAACACTGTTGGAATTCAATTTTCAGAGAAGCCCAAACTAACTATATATGTATAATTTCCACTTCTAATCATTTTATGATCCAACTCTCATGGTAATATTTGGGAAGAATCTTCCCTTTGGGGATCTCTTTCTCATTCTGTGTCACCCTTATTACTATTCCTTAAAGAAAATGTACAGTTTGTTTGTTACTAATAAAATTACGGAAAATGGCTTTTGGTCCACTTTGGAAATAAACTTGAATAGCACGCATGAGAAATATTTTGGAGAGTTTTTCTTTTTTTCTTTTTTTTTTTTCAGTTTCCTCATTTTATTTTATTTTATTTTATTTTTTTATTGCATTTTAGGTTTGGGGGTACATGTGAAGAACATGGAAGATTGTTGCATAGGTACACACATGGCAGTGTGATTTGCTGCCTTCCTCCCCATCACCTATATCTGGCATTTCTCCCCATGCTATCCCTCCCCAACTCCCCACCCCCCCACTATCCCTCCCCTTTTTCCCCCGACAGACCCCAGTGTGTGATACTCCCCTCCCTGTGTCCATGTGTTCCCATTGTTCAACACCCGCCTATGAGTGAGAACATGCGGTGTTTGATTTTCTGTTCTTGTGTCAGTTTGCTGAGAATGATGGTTTCCAGGTTCATCCATGGAGAGTTTTTCTTTTAAGTGGCAAGCTATTGTTCTGTTATAGATATAGCCAAGGGTAAAGAAGTTCCACATGGCTTAAGCACTAATAACACCACCCATAATTAAAGGCTGCCCCATATCTCTACTCAGCTATGACACTAGAACCATAATTATTTTAGGGCTGAAATGAACTATAGTTTTTCTCTAGTCTAACCCTATCGTTGCACAGTTGAAGCAACTGAGGCTTAGGGAGATAAATCTGCTCACTCAAGACCACTAGGCAAGTTGGCAATGGAAAATGGAATGCAATTCACATCTCTTTCCACTAAGAATGACACCCTTGCCCTTGACCACTTGACATCTTGTAATAATGGAAAAGGTATATACATCTTGAGAATTTTGTTACCAACAACTTTTTCTTTATTTTCTCTAGAAATTATAACTATGAAGAATTATAATGAAAGTGAAGGCAGTGGTAATCTGGATTGATTTTCACTTTCAGTTCAAGTATATTCTGACCCATATAAGAATTCATCTTTTTCCTCCCCCTTGAAGATCTGTTGTATTTTTCTCTTCCACTTAAAAGTTTTAACAAATAACAAATGAGTATCTCAGAAACATACATAATGACATGCACTGTTTTCATGTTGTATTTTTTATATCACTTCAAAATTTCAAGTAAAACTTAAAATTAAAAGCATTTTGTTAATATAACAAGTACTATTTTTTTCCCATTTTACCACTCAGGCACATGGAAATTGAGGATAGACTTTAAGTATGATTTTAAAATTTGACATGAAGTTAAATATACTTATTTTACATGAACATGCTGTCTCATAGATTAGCTATAATAGAAGCTGTTTAATCTATCTTTCTCTATACATTTATCCCTTAGTCAATTGTGTGTTCTCGATAAATCATTTTGGTTTTCTTCCCCATTTTTAATCATCAGAGTTTTCTTCCTTAAGAACAAGAGTCAATAAGCATATTATATGTTATACATTAAACAATTAACGGAATGGATAAAGATGGTTTTATTTTAGCCTAATTCTTAAGAAGGAAAAGAGAATCAACGTTGCCTCTTCAGTTTGAATAGGTTAGCTTTATGTGTAGGCAAAAAGGCAATTGCAGTTATATTACCTGATTATTTGTAAGACTAAAGATAAATTAGTGCTCTGAATGGAGTCAGTTAATCCTCTTCCATTTCCCTTTCCAGTAAATAGAACGAAGACAAGATTATTTTCAGAACATTCACAAAGCTGCTGGCTCTTTGAGTAGGTAGGTGGTTTACCTACTACTGGGTGGAGCGTAGAAAGAAGCACTGAACTAGAGGAGGTAGAAGTGACAAAAAGTATATATTTGTGAGTTCTGTTATTTTGTCATTTTGTCTGAGGCTGGCCCTTCACATGGCCTTTCTTCTTAGGTTTTCATGACACATTTTCTTTGGACATGCCTCAACTAGACATGTGTAAATGAGATTGGTTTTAACATATTTTCATTCCACGTTTGCATGTAGACAATGTGTACACTAGTTAAAATAACTTACTTTGTTGCCTTAAACCTTTCATCAACGCAGTTGGAGTTCCACACCATCAAGTCAAGGAGTTTGCCCATGCTCGAGGCCTGCTCTGTAATACTTCTTTATAATTACAGTTATGACTTTGTTCATGCTGGTACACAGTGTAATGCTCTCTATTCGACGACTGTTGGAACTTTGCAATTTATAGTAGCTTTTATCATTATATCACGGCCATCCATGTTTCTTATATTTCTTTTAGCCTTAAATGCCACCTTTTCTGGTATTAACATTGAGTCTTCCACTTTCTTTTTCTTTATATCTTTTCTTATCTTTTTGTTTACTCCTTGACTGTCTAATTCTTCTTACCAACTGTTCTAAGCGTGACTTTGCGAACATTATGTACATTGGTGTTATGTTTACTCAATGTGAGAGTCTACCTTTAATGGCAAAATTCATTCCATTCTCATTTAGAGTAGAGATTAGTATATCTTACGTTGATTATTGGCTTAAATTTTTTATTTTCTTTTTTTCTTCCTCTTATTGTTTGATTTGAGCAAATTACTATTTATTTTACTTTCTCTTTTGTTTGTTTTTGTTTCGATTATAGTTTTCCATTCTCTTAATGGTTTTCCCTTTCTTGCTCTTCTAATTAGATATCTATGACTCTACTATTATTTTAAGAAGAAGATCAACTATGCTCCCAATTGAGAGAGACACTCAGTGTTAATCAACACTCCGTGTCCTCTATCTGTCTCACATTCCTCAAAACAATAACAAAGGAAGATGAAAACCTTAGAAATAATTATATTAGGTCTCCCCCACTCTTTGCAAGATGACATTTCAATTCTAAGATATTTTTTAAGAGACAGACTCTTGTCTGTCACCAAGACTGGAATGCTGTGGCACAATCATAGCTCACTGCATCCTCGAACTATTAAGCTCAGGTGATTCTCCCACCTCAGCTTCCCACAGTATTGGCATTACAGATGTGAGTCACTATGCCTGGCCTCAGGATTTTTAAATTTAGTATTAAATAACCTACTATTATATTTTATTTATTAAGATAGAAAAAAAATGATTGAAAACTAGATAAGTAAATAAGTAGGTGAGTAAATGAATGAACGGATAGGTGGATAGGTACATAGATCACCATCTTCCTTCTCCCTATTGTTTCTTGAATTCCCTTTTGACTGGTGCGAGTCTTTTTTGAGTAATTTTTTTCATGCAAGGTGTGTGTGTGGTACGTATTCTAAACTCTTGTGTATTTTAAAATAAATAATATCTCAAATTGTTATAGAATTCTCGAGTTATAAATTCTTTTCCCCTTTTCTAGTCAACTATTACTAATAAGAAATACCATGCCAAACACACCTTCTCCACAGTCCTTGTAGACAACTTTTATTTCTGTTTGGAGGCTTCCGTATTTAAAAAACTTGACTTTAGGAATTTCACCAGGATAAAATGTTAGATTTGTTTCCTTATCCATCAATTCAGTTTAGAACTCTAAAGTCTGTTTGCTGTACAGACTTTAGTTTTTTTCTTCATGTAAGGGGAATTTTCTTAAATAATTTATTCAATTATTATCTCTCCCATTTCTGTTTTTTTCTCCTTCTGAAAATTATAACATTTACATTGTATCTCATGAATCTAGTCTTTGGTCCTTTTATCTTTTCCCTCTTGATAGCCATCTGTCTGTATTTTTGTTTTATCATTAGAAATGTCACTTGTGCTTGACCTCTTAAGTTACTTAATATGATTTCTATATTGGCCATTCTCTTTCATCCAGCTATTATATTGATTACCCTAAAATAATGATTTTTGTTTTATTTTGCTTTTGTTATTGTTTTAGCACAAGACAGATTTTTTTTAAACTCAAGTGTTCTGAATGCTATATTTTGTATTTTTATCTCTCCCGACAAGCAGTTTTATTTCACTGGAAATATGCCCTGATTATTCTGCCTGATCATCCTTTCTGACTGCTGGGAAACTTTATTTCTGACTTCTTGTCTCAGGTAGCTCAGATATAAAGGTTGGAGCTTCCAAAGTGGTTAGACTCTCATTGGTAAGAAAAGCAGAATAGTTCTGACACCCACAGTGTAGAGGGTTGCCTGTTTCTTGCCAAAGCACCTGTAGGAATTTTCATCACTCTCTAGTTCCCCTGAACTCTTTCAGCCTCTAGGAAGAGAAGAATTCATTCACCATGCCCTTCTCAATCTTCTAGGGGCCAGGGGCACCTTGTATATTCACTCAGAAGAATGTCATCCTTCTTCTTAAGGTTTCCCAAAATATAAGAAGATAGCAATTATGACACGAGTGAAAAAAATTGTAGGATAGGTCCAGAAGATATAAAGCTTCCTCCTATGAGTCTACAAATCTGTGAAAGCTAGAGCCGTCCTCCAATCAACTTCTTTATTCTCCTTTTTCCCAGGCAATAATGCCTTACTCCCATAGCTTGCCCTGCCACAGTTTTTTCTGCTGTGACTTTAACAGACGTCTTATTCCAGTTATACCCGTTTTCCATGAGTTCCAAAGTCTCCTTGGTTAACAGAGTCAAATAGCTTGGAATAGGAGTTGATTAAAAAAGAATGTGGCCCAGGTGCTGCCAGAATCTGTGCTCATGGTATCTATTTTCTGTAACATTCACAGAGTGAGCTGATCAAATCCTACGAGTGAGTGAGTTCTCATGAGATCTGGTCATTTGAAAATGTGTGGCACCTCCCCCTAGCCCCATTTTCCTGCTCCTGCTTACATGTGACAGGCCTGCTCTCCCTTTGCCTTCTGCCACAATTAGAAGCCTCCTGAGAAGCAGATGCCACTTTCCTGTACAGCCTGCAGGACTGTGAGCCAGTTAAACCTCTTTTCTCATAAATTACCCAGTTTTAGGTATTTCTTTAAAGCAATGCAAGAATGAGCTAATACACTGCTCTAGCAAAGATATCATATATGACACAAAGTCTACAATTAAGGCATAAATTTACTTCAGTTATGGTAGCTCACTCTCATGCTCAAAGATTCATCTGACGTTTTTATGTTGGTTAATAAACGGCAATATCATTGGGACTACCTCCCATGCATTCTTAGGTCTTTAATAATGGAACTAATTGTGGCTGTTTTTCCAGAATGAGGTATTGTTTTTGATTTACTCTCTTGACTGTAGAGTATAAGGGCAATTTCAGAGGCTCCCATTTGGCATTTCTTCTTACAGTATCCTCTACCTCACAGGCCAAGGAACCAGAGTGGGACTTTTTTCTAACCATAAAGTGTGCCTACTTTAATTATATATTGAGGACCATGAAAATGATCACACATAGCCCTAGTAGACCCACGGTGAGCTGGGACCTCCTCCAGAACCTGTATTTATTACTCAGCCCCCATTCAAACCTAATCTAATATAGCGGGCATGGTATTGCTTCCAGCCCTATTTATCTAGGTCAGCTTGAGTCCTACATGAAACCAGTCCTCGAACTATTTCAGTGTTCCCTTTCCCCCAGTGAATAATTACCTAAGCAAATGGCTACAGACCTTTTTGGGAAGAACTGTGTAATTGTTACCTACACACTTTTCATGGCAATGTAGGGTCCTTCCCCTGAGGAGTTTGCCTCTCCTCCCATCAGTGGGTTCCCCAGACTGAAAACTGCTTCAATTTCTGCAGCAGGAAAGAAATTGTGACTCCTTATTGAAGCAGCTGCCCTTATATCCCTGTTCATCCCTCTGTGGTTTTCCTGGCTTGTTGCAGATTGAGCTTGACTGTGTAGCAGGAGAATATCACAGGTATGATGAACACATTTGGAAATATGTGATCTCATTTGTGTCTTCATCTGTTGAGTGTTTAACATTATCCTAGCTCCCCTAGACCTCAGCTGCAAAAATGCATCTTGTTCACCTGGAAATAACTTCAAAGTGCCCACACTAGTTCTAGACACCGAGGCCTCTTCTTACCTACTAAGAAGAATTGATCTGGCATTGCCCTTGGGAGTTTCTCTACTCTTAGATTTCTTACTAACACGATGTGTTTCTACTAACATTAGTTAGAAACTAATTCTAACACTATGTTAGAATTATATTGAAGCTAAGATTATGCAGTTTCAAACCGCCGATTGTATAGATGAGGAAACCTAAGGCCCAGAAGGTGAAATGACTGACATAGGGCCACTCAGCTTGCTTGTAACAGTTGCTTGAGTTTGACCAGCCTCAGATTCCATGGTGTATGACACAGTTTCACCTGCTGTCAGTCACTACGTCTCTACAACAACTGACTCACTGACAGAGTGTTATTCTTGTAACTACATCAGGAGTAAGAATAAACAGGAGGGTGTGTGTGTGTGTGTGTGTGTGTGTGTGTGTGTGTGTGTGTATGTGTGAAGAAGGGGAAGACTGGGGTAAAAGATCTCTATCTCAAATATATTTTTTCCTTCTATTGAGCACCTTCTGACACACCCATTTACTATAACCTAACACTGAGATAAAGTGTAACTTTCTCTGCTTCCTCATGTTCAGAGATCTGAACATGCACACTGACTTTAGCTGTCAGAGTATATCCTGATTTCTAAAAGGCATTTAATCAGTTTTCCATGATATTCTTGCAGATAAAACAAGTGAATGTTGAATGAATAATAATAAAGTTATTATTACAGTTATGAATAACCACATCCAAAGAATACCAAGCTTTGAATCACTGTCAGCCTTGAGTTAGGTTTCTTGTGACATGCATTAGATACTGTCTTATTCAATACTTTAATCAATGGCTTGGTTAAAAATAAAGGTATACTATAAAAGCAAAGTCAGATGAAAAACGCTAAGATTTAAAAAGAAAGTTGTATTAATCTGTTTTCATGCTGCTGATAAAGACATACCTGAGACTGGGAAGAAAGAGAGGTTTAATTGGACTTAAAGTTTCAAATATCTGGGGAGGCCTCAGAATCACGGCAGGCAGTGAAAGACACTTCTTACATGGTGCAGCAAGAGAAAATGACGAAGCTGCAAGAGTTGGAAACCCCTGATAAAACCATCAGATCTCATGAGACTTATTTACTATCCCGAGAACAGTATGGGGAAAATCACTCTCATGATTAAAATGATCTCCCACTGGGTTCCTGCCACAACACATGGGAATTATGGGAGTACAGTTCAAGATGAGATTTGGGTAGGGACACAGAGCCAAACCATATCATTCCACCTCTGGCCCCACCAAATCTCATGTCCTCACATTTCAAAAGCAGTCACGCCTTCCCAACAGTCCCCCAAAGTCTTAACTCATCTTAGCATTAACCCAAAAGTCCATAGTCCCATCTGAGACAAGGCAAGTCCATTCTACCTATGAGCCTGTAAAGTCAAAACAAGCTAGTTACTTCCTAGGTACAGTGAGAGTTCAGGTACAGGGTAAATACAGCCATTCCAAATGGGAGAAACTGGCCAAAATAAAGGGGTTACAGGGCCCATGCAAGTCCAAAATCCAGTGGGGCAGTCAAATTTTAAAGCTCCAAAATGATCTCTTTTGACTTCAGGTCTCATACCCAGGTCACACCCATGCAAGAGGTGGGTTCCTGTGGTCTTGGGCAGCTCTGTCCTTGTGGTTTTGTGGGGTACAGCCCCCCTCCCAGCTGCTTTCATGTGCTGGTGTTGAGTGTCTGTGGTTTTTCCAGGTGCATGGTGCAAACTGCCAGTGGATCTACCATTCTGGGGTCTGGAGGATGGCAGCACTCTTCTCACACCTCCACTAGGTTGTACCCCAGTAGAGACTCTGTGTGGGGGCTTCAACCCCCACATTTCCCTCTACACTGCCCTAGCAGAGATTCTCATGAGAGCCCCGCCCTTGCAGTAAACTTCTGCCTGGGCATCCAGGCATTTCCATACATCTTCTGAAATCTATGCAGAGGTTCCCAAACCCCAATTCTTGACTTCTGTGCACCTGCAGTTTCAACACCATGTGAAAGCTGCTAAGGCTTGGGGCTTGCTCCCTCTGAAGCCATGGCTTGAGCTCTATGTTAGCCCATTTCAACCATGGCAGGAGTGGCTGGGATGCAGGGCACCAAGTCCCTAGACTGCTCACAGCATGGGGAACCTGGGATCTTCCCACAAAACCATTTTTCCTCTTAGGCCTCCAGGTCTGTGATGGAAGAGGTTGCCACAAAGGTCTCTGACAGACCCTGGAGACAATTTCTCCATTGTCTCGGGGATTAACATTCAACTCATCAGTACTTATGCAAATACCTACAGCAGGCTTGAATTTCTCCTCAGAAAATGGGATTTTCTTTTCTGTCACATTGTCAGGCTACAATTTTCTGGACTTTTATGCTCTACTTCCCTTTTAAAACTGAATGCCTTTAACAACACCCAAGTCACATCTGGAATGCTTTGTTGCTTAGAAATTTCTTCCACCAGATACTCTAAATCATCTCTCTTAAGTTCAAAGATCCACAAATCCCTAGGACAGGGGCAAAATGCTACCAGTTTCTTTGCTAAAATATAACAAGAGTCACCTTTGCTCCAGTTCCCAAGAAGTTCCTCATCTCCATCTGAGACCACCTCAGCCTGGATCTTATTGGCCATATTGCTATCAGAGGTTCTCTCTGTTACCCAGTTCCAAAGTCACTTCCACATTTTTGGGTATCTTTTCGGCAACACCCCACTCCTGGTACCAATTTACTGTATTAGTCTGTTTCATGCTGCTGATAAATATGTACCCAAGACGTGGAAGAAAAAGAGGTTTAAATGAACTTACAGTCCACATGGCTGAGGAGGCCTCAGAATCATGGTGGGAGGTGAAAGGCACTTCTTACATGGTGGTAGTAAGAGGAAACGAGGAAGATGCAAGAGAGGAAACCCCTGAGAAAAACCATCAGATCTCGTAAGACTTATTCGCTACCATGAGAACAGTATGGGGGAACTGCCTGCATGACTCAAATTATCTCTCTCTGGGTCCATCCTACAACATGTGAAAACTATGGGAGTACAATTTGAGATGAGATCTGGCTGGGGACACAGAGCCAAACCATATCATTAGTCATGGTACAAAATTAATACGATGAAACTTAGAGAAGAACACTATGTTAGAATTATATTGAAGCTAAGATTATGCAGTTTCAAACCGCCGATTGTATAGATGAGGAAACCTAAGGCCCAGAAGGTGAAATGACTGACATAGGGCCACTCAGCTTGCTTGTAACAGAGCCAGGATAGAATTCTGGCCCGTTTTCCAGTGCTATGTGACTATACCTTGGTTATTGTCAGTCAGTACTATCCTTAGATAGCCTCCATATTATGCTTCCAAATTGATTTTTAATTTGCTAAATTCTGAATGATAATAAAAACTATGCTTATCAACGAGGAGTCCTATATTTAGTCCAAAACAAACAAACAGAAATTGTTTGTATTAGTGCAGGATGGACAGGGCAGACATGTGAGAAACACTGGTTTTTTGGCAACAATACGTCTCTAAAATGTGATTTGACTTCATAAAAAGCTAATTCAGTCTTAAATTGCATCAGTGGACAGGAGGCATTCAGATTGAGACAGGCTTTTGTTGTATTTTGTTCTGCAGTGATCAGACCACTTCTTTCATAGCCTATCCAGTGCTGGGCGGCACCTTAGCAAACTAAAGAACATTAATCATAGGACCATCTGAGCGAAATCTGGAAATCATGACAGAAATAGAGTATTTGTTAAAACTGACATTGAGATTTTTTTTACCTCGAGGAAGTAAGCATTTTATTTAGTGTGTGTTTGTTTATTTGTTTGATACACATTAGTAAACAGCCAGGAAGAAAAGAAGTGATTTATTTTTAATCGTGTTTAGTTTGGTCTGAAGTGGTCTGAATTTTCTGTAGTAAAGAGAGTCTGGTAAAGCTGAATTTTCTTTCTGATTAAAAATACCATTAATCCTCTTTGCTTTTGTTAATCTAAAATGATCCACTGCCTTTTTTTTTTCAAAACCCACAAAGATTTGCATTTCTTTGTTTAGTACCTAAATATGTTACCCATTGAGCCAAAAGATATAACCCCCAGAAGCACTTTTATTCTTTCCACTGTTTGGCTATATAAGCAATCTGTGGTACAAAAAATGTTTGAATGTTTCTCAGTTAACCCTGCTTGGGGTGTCTATCGATTGATGAGTTACCCCATTATAGTCACAGGCCTGTGTTAAATCTGTGAAATAATTTTATTTCAAAGCATAATTTATTTTATTAATAATTAATAGCTTATTTCGCCAAGATGTTAGAGTAAGTAGCTCAAAAAGACACTAAAAATAAAGTGGGAATTTTATCTTATTTTCCTAAAGTGTCTCTTGTTCACAAGGAGAATCATTTTAGATCTTCTATAAAAATACGAATTGAAAATATTTTATTAGTTAAAATTTTCAAAGACTATATGAGTTGATATAAGAAAAGTTTTTGTCCACCTTTTCCTAAGCGAAGTATTGAAATTTAAATGGAAAGTATTGTTACGAACCATGCAGGAAGCCAATATGTTTAATGTTATCATGTTGAAATAAGACTAATAATGCATACTGACTTTTGTCAGTGAAATAAGAGGATAGTCAGTTTATTTGAAAAGCAAAGCATAAATATTGATGGAAGCCTTTTGACTATGTCATCTAAACTTCAACTTTAATGATAATATTATATGCAGTGTCTACTGCTTTATATTTGTAACATGGACAATACATCTAATGGAGCATTTAGGCATAAAAATATAATTTTTAAATTTTTATATAATTCAACCAAATCTCTCTTTAAAGACACTCTGTGTTTTATATCAGAAAATGTAATAGTAGTCAATTTTGAGTAAGTTTAGGGAATAGATGTTTAAATTCAGTCATTTCAGATTTTCCTTAAACCACTTCTCCCTTGAATGCATCTAATTTAGGGATATTGAGTCCTAAAGTGTAGGGATGTTATTGAGGGATGGGTGAGAGAACACTTGAGTCCTCAGTCACCAAACATCTGTTGGTGTCCACAGGGTGCATGTGCTCTCCGCCGGCCCCCAGGCTCATCTGCCCCCTTCTGCCTCCACTGAGTTGGCCAAGTTGCTATCAGTCCACACCTTCTCTGCTTTCTCGGTCTAATTTCTCTCTCCTTACGTTTCTCACCCCTTTAAAAGGCAGAAGACATTTTGAGATGCTCTGCAAAAGGCACACTCTGCAAAATGAGAGACCAGGGAGCTGGATCAGCTTTTGCCTGGATTCAGTATGCTGCTATTGCATGTCAACTATTACCATGGTTCAGGATTATCTAAAGCATTTCTCACATATCTCGTCCCTTTCAGAAGATGGCAAGGTCTTTTCTGCTTCGAATTTCTTAGCTGTCTCCTGGCATTCTACCATTCATCTCCTAGAGCTGACTTTCTTGCTTTATTTTGCCATTCGCTTTCTCTCTAAGTTTTCAGAGTTGTTTTTTCTTTTTATCCTTTTTAATATATATATATTTATATATATATATATATATACACATATTTGAGATGGAGTTCCGCTCTTGTTACCTAGGCTGGAGTGCAGTGGCACGATCTCAGCTCACCGCAACCTCCGCCTCCCGGGTTCAAGCAATTCTCCTGCCTCAGTCTCCCAAGTAGCTGGGATTACAGGTGCACGCCACCACGCCCAGCTAATTTTTGTATTTTTAGTAGAGATGGAGTTTCACCATGTAGACCAGGATGGTCTCAATCTCTTGACCTCGTGATCCACCCGCCTCGGCATCCCAAAGTGCTGGGATTACAGGTGTGAGCCACTGCGCCCGGCCTTTAAAATTTTAATCTCATCTTCATTTAAAGCAGAGGAAACTGCTTTGCACTTTTCCAGTTCTTCTCTCTTGAACCTTGGATATTAATATTTTCATAAAGCCGATAGTTTTCTGTCATTGTGATTTTCTGGCTCTGTCATAATATGTCTCCCTTGGGGCAATGAGAGTGTAAAGCCCTATAGCAGCAAAGGAGTGGGGAAGGAGAGCATCGCTGGGATGAAAGAAAATGTGTGTGTGTGTTGCAGGGATAGAGAGCATGGGTGGGCAGCAAAGCCTGCTTATTATTATGTGATATTGTTCTGTTATGTGTGATTCATCATGCTTATTGGTTTATTAGAGAAAATCAAGTGACTATATGGAGAGAGAAACAGGTGTCTTTCACTAGAATGTAGCTTCCTGAGGTCAGGGACTTGTTGTAACTTTAAAGCCATGCCTGGAACATAGCAGAAGCATTATAAATAAACACAGAATTAATGCGCTGAAGGAATGCCCATTGCATATCTAGATTGAAAGCATTCTTAGGTTCAGCACTATGCTTCAGAGTGGGGCTGAAAAGAAATTAAATGAATGAAAGCTCAAGCTTAAAACAGGACTAAAGCTTTGATTTCGAAATGAGAAATAGGTCCATTTTTAGACTGCATCTTTGAAGTGTTAGATATCTCAAGTGGGTCATTTTATGGTTGAACTCTCTGACAAATGTCTAAAATGTGACTACTGTGTTGAAGAATAGAGATTAATGTACTGTAGGCCACATTCCCTGCTGGTTCGCTGCAAATGGGTCTATGAGTGCCATGTATTGATCTTCTCAGCGCTGTGGGTGGCAAAAGCCCCTTGGCTCCCACCTTCATCTGAGAGAAGCCTCCTCCTTTTGCTCAATTTGTCATTGAAATATATGGAGCAAGCAGGGTTGAGTCTAATGGAAAAAGTCTGACCTATATTCAGGCTAATTTCTTCTAGCCTCAGTTTTTCTCTAAATGATAAATTATCAAGTATATAAATTGCCACATAGGTGACATTCACTACTATTGGTTGTTATTTTTACTTTATATGTGGAAAGGTTGATTCTGGAGCAATGCCTCATGTGTTTGCATGTTAGGTACGAAGTATATGTCAACGTAAGTAGCAAATAGTTTCTCCCCCATTTTAAAATGTTACTTATGCAACAAATGTATTCGCTTTCTAAAGCTACTCACTAGAGCCTGAAGATGAATCTATGCTATTGGTGTATAGATGAATATTTGACTTTATATTCTTTTAGTCCATTTCATTTAATACAACTATCAAACTAATAGCTATATCAAATAAATTAGAACTGAAATAAGTAAGACCCAGGATGACATATTATTTTTCACTATTTTAAATTGAAATTTATTTGTTCTGAACTGTTCTTATGCACTCTAATTTTGGTAGTATGTTGTGGTATAGGCTAAAATATTACTGACCTGGGATCTAAAATTAAAAGGATGGTTTGCACCAAGGCACTTTTAAACTACGAACTAATATGTTTAGTGAGAAATTAATAAGGACTTTCTTTGCTTATTCCTTTTCTCTATTAGGTTTCAATAGTTCATATACACATAAAATTCTCTCTCTCTCTCTCTCTCTCTCTCTCTCTCTCTCTCTGTCTCTCTATAATAGAGATGGGACCTCACTCTGTTGCCCAGGCTGAAGTGTAGTGGCGTGATCACAGCTCATTGCAACCTTGAACGCCTGGGCTCAAGCATTCATTCTGCCTTAGCCTCCTTAGTAGCTGGGACTACAGGTGCACACCACCATATGCAGTTAATTTTTAAAATTTTTTTGTAGAGACAGGGACCTGACTATGTCGCCCAGGTTGGTCTCAAGCTTTGGGCTCAATTGATCCTCCCACCTTTACCTCCTGAACTCCCTGAATTACAACTGTGAGTCATTGTGTCCGGCCCCATTTCTCTCAGAGTTTGCTAGACTGAGAATCCCAGTGGACAATTTGTTTGAAGGCTGATAGCTGTATTTGAGAAATAGAAAAGAGAAGGCTATAATTTGGGTTTCCATTTTGAAAGATGGCATAAACAATACTAGGAGTTCATTCTGAGAGACTATTATCTAAATATATAATTAAGAAAATAATTTTGCATGGAAGAGAAGGTCATTAAATAATAGTATTTAAATAATTTGGGGAGTTAGAGGCCTTTTTTTGGTGCTACCTTTATTTTTAAGCAAGAAATTTGTTGTTATATAGCAGGGTAATATAACTGGATCCCAATTTCTTTAAAAAGTCAAAAATTTGGATAATTTTTTACAGGACCCAAGCAGAATAAATTGTTTAGTAATCAGTCGATTTCTGCTTAATGATTATCCTTGCAGAAGTCTAATGATATTTCTACATTTATAGCTGCTCTTGCTGGCTGAATAAAATGTCATTTGTTGAGACTCACTATTATCTTCCCCCTAAATTATTTGCACTTTCTAAATTTTAAAATTAATGTTTATTCATTATTTAGAATCAAAATTCCATCTGAATTTCAACTCACATATTTTAGCAACATTCTTTTTCTTCTTAGCTATCTTTTTAAAAAAATAGAGATTAAGTGACATTTAATTGTCCAAAAATGAAAATAGTCAAGCCTGCTTGATACCTTTCTACAATTGGTTAGGGCTATAATAAACAGTGGCAATATTTTCCCATACTCTATTTGTTCAGCATAATATAAAAATTTTTTTAGACATCAAAGGATTATTTTTATTAAATAAGAAGTCTGACTAAACCATATCAATCCTTGGTTTTACCTCCAAATTGTTTATATTGTACAAGTCACTCGGGGGCGCAATAGCGAGTGACAAATAGTATAAATTTAAAAAGAAACGGCTTACGGTGCATTCTAAAATATTTGCCTAGAGAATAGGTATAAGTAAGATAAGGGGCTAATTTTAAATAATAACGCTTGTCCCTTCATTAAAGAAATAAATTAAATCGTCCTTAGATTTCCCACAGGCTGCCATTTACCATTATCGCATTTTGATAATGAGTTTGAGCAGGTATTTTTCTCTTTGATTCAAACTGCTCTTCTAGTGAAAAAGCCCAAAGGGAAGCAGTCTTCTTCAATTCAAACTTCCTACGCCAGGACCATTGACAACCCTGGCAACTGCAACCACTGAAAACATTAAGTCAGATAATGGCTATTACGTAAAGCTCACACAATTGTTAAATTGATTCCAGGTGTCTAAATAATCTACCTGCACCTTAGCAGGAAGCACATCAAATATATACGTGTGTGTTCTATATACGTTAACCTACCACGTGTCAGTTACATGACAGTAGATAGACCAGAAGTAATAAAGCCTTACCACATGTAAATTGTAGCTCTGAAGTCAACCTTCACTTATGTGAGCCAAAATCCATATAGCTAACTCACCTTTACTTTTATCAAAACTGCCTTGAATTAAGGACAGGAAGAGAACCTTGGATACGGACACATTAGTTCCATTAAAATCATGTCTATTGTGAACCTAAGGTAAAAGGTGAGAGGAAGGTTTGAAAGCGGATCTTTCATTTCCATTAAGCATTCCAAGAAAGGATTCTAGTTGTTGGGAATCTATCGTAATGCTCTTGGTGAAGTTTCTTCAAGTATAACTCGGGATCTGCATCCCTACGGCTTTTTGAAAGAGAACAGAATTGTTTTAAAGATTCAGTTTACAGCATAAAGTATTACCTATTGGAAACACTGATTCGTGTTTGTGAGTTCCCCCTCCACAACTCTAATGACCAGATTATCCTAGAGGTAAGATGGTCTTCCAGTCCTGGCAGGGCTCCATAGTTTGCCTGAAATTACTGCTGGCTTAGGGAGACATTTTCTTAATGGCTTTAATGTAAAATTATTTATAGGTATTTATTTATTTTCTACTTAATTAAAATATTTTATTTTTGTCTTAGGGAAATTTTAAAATCACAATAATATCTAATGCTCATAAATAGAGATTTTTAGATGTGATGCACTCAAGCATTTCCCAGTAGCTGTCTTTAACATTAAGATACATATCAGGATCTGGCATGGTTTAGGGTCTTGAAGGACTTCAATAGCACTAGTAAAAGGAGGAAAAGAAGATGTAGTCTTTTGGACATAGGAATCTTTTTGTCTGTCTTCCATTCAATAAAAGAAAATATGAAGGTATATAAAATATTTGAAAAATACACTCAAAATTTGGCGTATCCAATAAACTATAAGAGGATAAAATAATAAAAGCTGTTTTGCTGAAGGTAATATGAGCATCTTATCGCTCTTAAAGAAGTGATTCTGAATTTTTTTTTAGCATTTACTTTATCAGAATAATAAACTCATCAGATGAATGCCCCTGTACCCACTACATATATAAAAGACCACCGACTAAAGCTATGGAATTCCTGTCAGAAATCTCTCCCCAGTGTTCTATCTCCTATCCTAAACCATTTTACAGTTTAGACAGGCAACTGAGGCAACTACATATAATACAGTGTATACCTCAAAAGTTTTGTAGGAAACATTTATGGAGTTTCAGATGAGGGGGAAGGCTGTGTCCTGTTGGAAGGATCTGAGACCTCCATGCTAGAAATTTCATTGAAATTCGAACTAAGGAATGGACTACGCTGGATCTCAACAGGAACAAGCTGGTCGAGCATATTCCAGACAAAGGACGAATGTGATCAAAAGATTAGAGAAAAGAAATCCCTGACATGACTGGTGATCAGGTCAATTCATCAAACAGGTGGGCCGAGAAATAATGTCATTTGAAAAATGTTAGAAAGTTGGTTGGGAATGCATTATAGATACCCTTACATGTCAGATTACATTTTTAAGGATTTTTTCTATTCATAAAGGAAGCCGTGGCAAATACTCCAAGAAACTCATGATCTTGTTAGAGCTGCATTAAGATTAATATGATGAAATTCATAGGATGGAACAACAAGATAAACTAGAGGTGGGCAGAGAGGGGTAAAAGCCCACACTAGGGTGGTGACATTGAGAAAGGAAAGGAAGTCACATATTGTGAAAGAAAAAACACAATTTGTGGTTATTTGAATGTACAGAAAAATAGCATTAGCAGATTCTTAATTAACAATTTGCCAATATTTGTTAGAGCCAAAGGCTCTTTCATAGTTTTAGGAGGAGCTTCAAGAGCTCTGCACCATATCCTCCTGTGGGATACTCACCGTGTTAACACATCACAGTCTATGAGAAGACCTCTGTAAAAACTCCTATTTAACTTGATTTCATCCAGATATTATCCAGTTTATTCCAGTAGATGCTGGCATGTTGGTAGTTATATGTGGAACACCTATTCATAGTCTAAAAACCTAGTATTCTTTAGTATACACTTTCTGCTGCTGAAAGCAGTAATAAACATGAGCTCTCAGTTCTGCCTGTGTTGTGAAACAGCCATACCTTCTTGTCATTTTTATTCCACACACGTCATTGTTTATCAGTGTGTGCTTATTGAGGGGAGTGGGTAATTTTGAGCCATAACATAATTCTGAATCATAAAATATTGTGAATTAGAAAATGTTCTAATCTACCGTCACTCAATTAAAACTCTATTTGGAAGTACCTTGGAAGTACCTTTTCATTCTATTATATGTTACCTTGGAAACATATAATAGAATGAAAACCATAAGAGCAAAGACCATAAAATCAGCAAATAAAAATCAATGATAAGATCAAGACATGATATATAAATGACAAACTTTTATAATTCCTTAATTCATGAAAAATCACTCAAATAAATTTAATATTTTACAAATGAGCAGGTAAAATAATTATGATTTTTAAAGGCTGTATTAAGATATTATTTCCTTATAAGAAATGTAGACATAATGCTTGTAATTTGTTTTTACTAATTTGCAGTTAGGAATTAACACATAGGCCTTTTTTTAGACGAAAAATCTTAAACGTAAAAAAAAAAAGTCTTGACATTACTTATTTTATTAGAATAAAGTACTAGAATTCTCTCATTCTTTATAGAAAATTAAACCTATGTCACCATGTTTGTTAATCTAATTTGATTTTTTATTCTTAGATCTAAAGATTCTACTAAAAATTTAACACATTTATCAGTAAAACACATGATTAGAATCCAAATATATTAAAATTTTTGCTAAAGTAAGCTAAACAGATAATGAAATGTTTTTGCCTTGACTTTTAGAAAAAAAGGTAAAGAATTCTATCCTCTAAGAGGCCAAAACAAATTATATTATGGGACACTGAGACAGAAAAGAGGTTGTTTTCATTTTTGGTATTATTTGCCAATGTTTGACAGTTGCATTTTTTTCCCAGATGAGAACTGTGCATCAGTGTTCAAGTCCCAAGAGATGTTATCAGTCTAAACAGCCCAGTGAACAAGTATTTGTGACCCTCCTTCCAAATGAAATGTTCTATAGAAAGGTGGAAGTGGTAAGAAACCGTTGAAACAGTGGTTAAGAAGGTAGATCTTTGTGGGTACTGATGGGAAATAGTCGTTAGGGGGAAAGCTGCTTCACCACACAGGAAACAGAAAAACTCTTGAATGCATCTTGTCCAGCTGTGGCAGAAGAATTTACATAGATAACATTTCAAAACCAGAGAGTTTGTATTCAACTGGTGACCAAGAAACAGAGAGGTGAAGAGCTGCAGGCAGAGAGTGGAAGGGAAATGTTTTAAAGTTACAAGACCTACAAGCTGTGCGTTTTGCAAATCACATAGCTACATATCTTCCCAGAAAAGATGTTTAAAATAGAGACCTACACTTTATCATATTGAAAACCAGAGCAATCTCTATTAAGGTTAAAAAAAAAAACAGTTTACCAAACCAAAAGAAACTGAAGGAAGCATGTATAAGCTAACATAGCTATTACTGAATGCCTTGAAATGGAAACATTTATATTTTCTTATTATAGATATTAAAAAAGGTAATAAGTACAAATATTCATAATAAATATTAAAATAGTAACAACAAAGTTTGCCACTTTTTCTCACTTAAGAGGAACTGATGAACTGATTTGGCTTTGTGATTTCACTTAATTGTAATGAAGATTCTATAAGCTCAGAACTATCATCCACGTATTACAGATGAGCAAACAAATTACCAGAGAGCGAGGCTTTTGACCAAGCTCCTAGAACTTGGGTTTTAAACCCCGATGTGATGAAGTCTGAAGCTTGTGCTTAGTAAACGTTATTGTGCAACTCCTGTCATAATAATTTGAACAGTAACAAAAATAATTACATTCTGTGTGTGCTTAGTTCTCTCTTTTTTAATTATTTTGTTCTTCTTCCAGCATGTCATATATATTATTCTCCCTATAAGGAAGTATAAGAATATATTTATCCTTAAAGAAAATGTTGGAAATGCTCTCATGGAAAGGTTTCTTTGTGGTTTCTGGTTTTCTTCATTACTCTGGTTTTAATGATCATTCTTATTATTCTTTCACAATATTGCAACATACTACCGGAGTCATTTTATTGTTAACACTTTGAAACTCAACATGCTTCAACAATAATATTGTGGCTATAACACAAATTCTCACCCACACGGAAATAATTGTGTGTTTTTGCTATAAAACATATGTGGAAAAAAGAAGGGTGAAGTAGAAAATGACTGCAAAGTTGAAATAAGCTCATTAAAAGCATAATTCATTGGTCTTTCATTATCTTCTATTCATCTAGAGAATTTATAAGATTTTAACTGTGTTGGTAATTTAAGCTTAATTTCTAGGTACTACTGGGGAAACACATCTCAAAGGCAAACACTCTGATGCATCAATCATTAACTGGAGACCATATGCACATACAAACAGTTGATGTGCATGTTCTTTAATTCTTTTTGCCTATTTCTTGGGATCCCTTTTGCTATGTGCCCAGTCCAGCAAGAAAGCTAGCTCGGTTAACATTTCACCTTCCATCCAAAATCTAAGCAAAAGTTTTGCACGCTATCTTCTTCCTTCTCCTTCTTTTCCCTGGCCTAAGTACTTCAGGAAGGTGCTATCTGATATGCATGTGTTTTAGCCATCATTCCATCTTTCATTTACGCGAAATCTAGTTCATTTCACGTCTGAGTCCTCTTCCAATTCACCTAACTCTCCCGATTACCTCATGAACATATGAAGAGTCAATCTCTCTTTCCTTTTTTAAAGTACTTAGAAAACTTCTTAAGTTCCTAAATATTTCTATGTCATACTGTAATTAAATTTTCACCAGTCTACAAGATAATTTAAAATGCGATTTTACTGATTTTCTATTTAGGTTAAAGATGCTTTCTAATATATTTCTGTGTGCTTTACAAGCATGCGCAATTCATGGACGATGCTTTTTTGGTCTATCTGCAGAGCCAAGACAGGCCAAAGAATAATTTGGAAATATCCTCTGGGAGAAAAACTTTTATGTAGCAAGATGGCTATATTGCAAATATTTAGGTCTTATCTAAAACTCTCTACAACATCCATATTCTCATTGTCACACTGTCCTTTAATATAGCTCTTTTGGAGTTTTAAATATAGTAGATTCCTAGGATTAAAGCATTAAAATGGCAGCAACCATTTGTAGGAATGTAGTCTAATCCTCTTATTTTATAACTAAGGAAAGTAAGACTCAGCACCATAAGTGCATTGAAGATCGGATCACGTGTCAGGCTGCTTTCTGATTTCCAATATTGTGTACTTAATTTGGTATAATTACTAGCAATTGATTTCTACTCAGTAAAGTATTGGACTCAGGGTCCCAGACCAGATAAAAAATAAATGATCAAAATAGCTTGAACCATTTTGGCCTAAATATTGCTGTTTTTGAGAAAAACATGGTATCAATGGATTTGATGAGGACTGAGATGCAATATTTGAATGACCTCACCATTAGTGATTCACTCAATTTCAGATTTTGAATGTAATTTTAATGGCTTTTTTAAATTATTATATTATTTTGGTCCAGTTGGATCATTAAGGCAATTTTTCTATACTACATGAAATCACTAAAATGGAATAAACTGAAGTTACAGGGAGGACTAAGCAGACATGACCCTGAATAAGTAAATATAAATTCTATAATTAATGACTTTGAGGACCTTGTACTTGACTTCTGTAACAGCATTTAACAAATCCTTTCATCAGAATCATTTTTCATGCTGTACCTTAAATGAAGGTCTTTGTCTAGTCTAGAACAAGCTGGAGAAGAGCTGGCAAAGAGCCTTGGGTCATATATTTCCAATTCACTAAGCATCATAATTTTCCTCTTCCCCTTGTAGATAAAATCTCTTCAATCAAATATCTTAAAATGGTTCAAATAGTTCATAGTTCTTAGTTTCTGAATCCCCACTGTGGTCTGCTTTCTAACCCTGCCTTGCAGTTTCTCCTGTGCCTTTCATTAAATCCATGATGAAATTTAAAACACACAAGCAGAATGATGTAGACTATGTTTCTTAAGGAAGTTAATTTGAAATTTGTATTTTCATACTCTTGCTTTGCATTCCTACATCTACACAGATAGATGTTTTACCTTTCACTATATGTATTTACTTATCTCTATCTTGATACACTTTGAATGAATAACTTGCTTCCACCCACCAATTTTAATTCATCTCTTGTTAAATTAAAATTAATATGGCACACATTCATGTGCATGTGCACACACACACTCATACATAAAACACACACACACAATCTTCTGATCACTGATCACATTCAATACTGTATTCATAAGTAATAATTTTTGTGCTATACATTTTAAAACATACGTTCTTGGTCCCAATGTGTGTTCTGGAAAGATGTTTTGAATTTGCATTCACTGGCTTTATAGACACCGGGTTGAGAACAGGGACATTGGAGTAGTAAAGCTAAAATACGGTGGAAATGAGTAGTTCTTACAGACTGAATAGGGAAAAATAGCAGAAGACAAAGAGAATTTTATTCAGATTTTTAAAAAATAAGTTATAGAATTTAAAAAAGAAATCAAACAAGTTAAAAATAGAAGAAGAGCAAATTAGGGAAAGGCTAAAAAAGAATAAGAAGGAAATGCAGATTTAAAGAAGTACAAATCTGTTAGGCAAAATGTAAGAATATTGGGAAAAAATAAGTTTAGCAGACTGACTATTCTGGAAGCACAAAATAAAACACCTGTATCTATCTATATATTCATATATATAATAAAAGAGAGGAAAGAACAAACCACAAGTCTAAAATATGATTGTTCTGAGAAACAATAAAGGATCATTATTGTTGCTATTTCTCTTATCTTTGGTCATATTAAATATGACCAAAAAATTTTTCTACAAATTGAATCTGGTATTATTTATCACTCAATGTATAATGCATTCTTACTTTTACAAAACACTTACATTGCATTATTGCTCAGTCAATTTCTTGTATAATGTTGATCATTTCAGATATCTTTAAAAGTGCAGGACACAGGGAAGGGGGGAACAAGATGGCTGATTAGAGGTAGCCAGGAGGTATCACTCCTACTCAGAGAAACCAAATTATCAAGTAAACCACCATAATTTGGGAATGTCTTCAGAGAGAAAATGCCTAGATTCAATGAAGAGGTGATACTGAAGCTGAGACTGAGTAGGGAGGAAGCTGGGAACCCTATGCAGGGTACCTGAATGCTAGGGCTAGCTCCTGGTCCTGAATGGTTCCTGGGAAAGAAGTGAGTGAAGGATGATTCACACCTGTCGTGGACCTCTGGGATCCTAGCTGCAGGAGACCCCAGACCCCCATAGACTTTTGAGTTGTCTGGGGGAGCTCCCCAGGGAGCAGGCAGAGACAAGCCTTCAGACAGCATGGAGCCCAGGAGCTTGTGTTCACTGGGCAGCTCCAGCAGAGAGCAGCCATAAATACCCATGCCCCAGGGATCCCCATGTACCTCTGGGAGGACTGCCCTTAGCTGACCTCCGAGCTAAGAGAGAGTAGGGCTGGTTTCCCTGTAGGACTAGAGTACATCTATTCCATAAGCCTCCTGCCCACTGGCCCCTCATAGGGTCCATGTCTAACTGTTCTGCAGAAATAGGTGCACAAGTGCAGCCTCTGCAGTCCAGCCTGAGTGTGTTGTTCCACATGAATACTTTCCTGGTAACCCAAGAGCACATGAGATCCCTCAGCACAGCCAGAATCCAACCCTGAGCCATAGGATGCCCCCAGGGCTGCAGCACATAGCTTGGGAGAATGAACCAAGATCTGTGACCTACACTTGAGCAGGGAAGGAGCCCCCATCTTAAGAGTACTGCAACAGGTGAGATGAACAGTTTCTTGGGCCAGGGTGGAAGTGGAGTGTGCTTCCTTCTGAAGGGCCATTCCAGAAAGACTGTGGCATATCTCCCTGCTGCAGCCTTACCCTAAGGAAGCCCCATGGCCCAGAGCACCTAACAAAAGAAGTGTGGACATGGTGCCAGTGATTGAAGGGGGCTTCCCCGTGGGCCATAAGCAGACCTGGTGAGGGAGTACTGTCTCTCCCCTTAAGCCACAGAGCATGTCCACAAACCAAAGGAAGTACAAAAAAGTGATGCAGTTGGGTTTTAGTCTAAGAGTAACGATCAGTCATTACTCTTAAGCACCGCCTACTATATCACAGCCCAAACTACATCAAAAATTATCCTGCTAATAATATTCATGCTTGTAAAACCAAGCACAAGAATTCACCCACACATGAAGATCCTATGCAGAGCCCTGGTCCTCTGAAAGCATCCAGAAATGAAGCCAAGTGACTATACTCAACTGATACAGTTAAATGAACACAAACCCTCCAAAATGAGAAAGAATCAGCACAACTCTGCTAATTCATAAGGCCAGTATGTCCCCTTATTTCCAAACGAGTCCACTAGCTCCCCAACAATGGTTCTTAACCAGTCTGAAATGACTGAAATGACTGAAATGACTGACCTAGAATTCAGAATCTCGATGGCAAGGAAACTCAACAAGATGCAGAAGAATACTAAAAACCAATCCAGTGAATTCAAGGAATCTTATAAAATAATCCCAGAGCAACAGCCATATTAAGAAAAAAGTAACTGAAATTCTAGAGCTGAAAAATTCACTACAAGAATTTCATAATACAGTGAGACATATTAAGTGCAGAAAAGACTAAGCTGAGGAAAAAAATATCAGAGCTTGAAGACTGGTTCTTTAAATCAATTCAGTCAGACAAAAAGAAAAAAAGAAAAAAAAAGAACGAAAGAAAAAGAAGTTTAAAGAAATGAACAAAACCTCCAAGAAATACGAGATTATATAAAGAGATAAAATCTATAACTCCTTTGTACTCATGAGAGAGAATAAGCAACTTGGAAAATACATTTGAAGATATAGTCCATGAATATTTAAATTTTAAACCAATAAAAATTGATAAGGACAATGAAGGACATTACACAATGAGAAAGGGTACAATTCAACAAGATGACTTAACTATTCTAAATATATATGCACCCAACACTGGAGCACCCAGACTCATAAAATAAGTTCCTGTCCTATGAAAAGACTTAAAAGACTTAGGCAACCACAGAATAATAGTGGAAGAATTCAATAACCCACTGACAGCATTAGATTATCAAGGTAGAAAACTAACAAAGAAACTTTGGATTTAAACAGGACACTTGACCAACTGGACCTAACAGACATCTACAGAACACGTTATCCAACAACCACAGAATATATATCTTTTCATCTGTACACAGAATATATTCTAAGATCGACCACATGCTTCATCATAAAGCAAGTCTCGATACATTAAAAAAAATGAAATCACACCAAGCAAACTCTCAGACCACAGTGCAATATAAACAGAAATCAATATCAAGATCACTCAGAACAACACAAATATATAGAAATTCAACAACATGCTCCTGAATAACTTATGGGTGAATGTCAAAATTAAGGCAGAAATTTTTAAAATCTGTGAAATTAATGAAAACAGGAACAAAATATACCAAAATCCCTGGAATGCAGTTAATGCAGTGTTAATAGAAGCATTTACGACCCTAAACATCTTCATCAAGAAGTTGGAAAGATCTCAAATTAACAATCAAACATTGAACCTAATGGAGCTAGAAAAAATAAATAAATAAAACCAACCCAAAAGATAGCAGAAGAAAAGAAATAACTACCATTAGACAAGGACTTAACAAAATTGAGATGCAAATGTTCATGCAAAAGATCAATTAAATCAAGAGTTGGTTCTTCAAAACAAATAAACAAGACTGACAGACTGCTAGCCAGATTACCAGAGAGAAAAAAGGATTCAAATAAGTAAAATCAGAAACAACAAAGACAATATTACAACTGTTCCTAAAGAAATACAAGAGATTCCCTAGACGATAGTATAAACAACTCTATGCACAAAAATTAGAAAATCTAGAGGAAATGGATAAATTCTTAGAAAAACATAATCTTCCAGGATTGAATCAGGAAGATATTGAAAATGTGAATAAACCAATAACAAGCTCTAAAAATGAATCAGTAATAAAAACCCAGCAACCAAAAAAAGCCCTGGGTCAGACGGATTTACAACCGAATTCTACTAGATATATAAAGAAGAACTGGTACTGATTCTACTGAAACTATTCCAAAAAATTGAGGAGGAGGCACTTCTTCCTAAGTTTATTCTAGGAAGACACCATTACCCTAACACCAAAATCCGGCAGAGACATGACTATATATATATATCCTCATCAAAATACTAGCGAACCAAATCTAGCAGCCCATCAAAAAGATAGTTCACCACAGTTAAGTAAGCTTCATTCCCGGGATGCAAGGTTGGTTCAACAAACGCAAATCAGTAAGTGTGATTCACCACATAAACACAGTTAAAAGCAAAAACCACATGATCATCTAAATTGACACAGAAAAAGTTTTTGATAAAATCCACCATCCCTTCCTGATAAAATCTCTCAAGAGACTAGGCATCAAAGTAACACACTTCAAAACAGTAAGAGCCACCAGTCACAAACCCACAGCTGCTATAAATACTGAACAGGCAAAAGCTAGAACCATTATCCTTAAGAACCAGAACAACACAAGAAATCCACTCCCACCTCTCCTATTCAACATAGTACCGGAATTCCTGGCCAGAGCGATCAGGCAAGAGAAAGAAATAAAAGGCATCCAAATGGAAAGACAGGAAGTCAAACTATCTTTTTGCTGACAATATTATTCTACATTTTAAAAACTCTAAAGATTCCATCGAAAGCCTACTAGAACTGATAAATGATTTTAGAAAGGTTCAAGATGCAAAATCAGTGTATGAAAATCATAGCGTTTCTACACAATAATTATGTCCGGGCTGTTGGTCAAATCAAGAACCCAATTCCATTTATAACAGTCACACAAAAAATGAAATACTCAGAAATACAACTAACCAAGGAAGTGAAAGTTGTCTACGAGGAGACTATAAAACACTGCTGAAAGAAAGCAGAGAAAACACAAATAAATGAAAAAACACTCCATGCTCATGGACTGGAAAAATCAATTGTTAAAATCACCGTACTGCCCAAAGCAATTTACAGATTCAACACTATTCATATAAAACTATCAATGTCATTATTCACAGAACTACAGAAAAATATTCTGAAATTCATAAGAAACAAACAAAAAGCCCAAATAGCCAAAGCACTCCTAAGCAAATAAGAACAAAGCCAGTGTTCATTCTGTTCATTCCACACATGGAACAGAATAGAAAGTTCATTAATAATAAATAAAGCCACACACCTACAACCATTACAAAGGTTGACAAAACAAGCAATGGAGAAAGGACTTTCTGTTCAATAAATGGTGCTGGGGTAACTGGCTAGTCATATGCACAAGAATGAAACTGTACCTTTACCTTTCACCGTATACCAAAATTAAGGCAAGATGCAATAAAGATTTAAGAATAAGCCCTCAAACTATAAAAATCCTAGAATAAGACATCAGCCTTGGCAAAGAATTTTTGGCTAAGTCCCCCAAAAGCAATTGCAACAAAGACAAAAATTGGTAAGTGGAATATAATTAGATGAAAGAGTTTCTCTACTGCAAAGAAACCATCAACAGAGCAAACAGACAACATACAGAATGAGGGAAAATATCTACAAACAATGCATCCAACAAAGGTCTGATAACCAGAATCTATAAGACATTTAAACAAATCAACAAGCAAAGAACGGATAACCTGATTTTAAAAACAGGAAAAGGTCATGAACAGACACTTCTCAAAAAAACACATACAAGTGGCCAAAAAATAGGAAAAAATGCTCATCATCATCAGAGAAATACAAATCAAAACCGCAATGAAATAGATACCAACTCACACCAGTCAGAATGGCTATTATTAGAAAGTAAAAAAAAAAAGCAACACATACAAGACTGTGGCAAAAAAGGGAAGGCTTTGACCCAGCAACACCATCTCTGGGTATGTACCAAAAGGAAAATAGATCATTAAACCTCAAAGACCATCATCACAGCACTATTCACAATAGTAAAGACCACGGACTCAAACTAGGTGCCCATCCATAGTGGACTGGATGGCAAAAATGTACCTACACACGATAGAATATTGCACAGTAATAAAAAGGAATGAAATCGCGTCCTTTGCAGCAACATAGATGGACCTAGACGCCATAATCCTAAGTGAATTAACACAGGAACAGAAAGTCAAATACACTTTGTTCTCACATATTAGTGGGACCTAAACATTAAGCCCACAGAAACATACACGTGGGAACAACTGACACCGCAGACTACTGAGGGAGAAGTGGGGGAGGGGGCATGGGTGGAAAAGCTACGTATCAGGGGTTACGTTTACTACCTGGGTGTAGTATACACATGTAACAAACCTGCATATGTACCATGTATCTAAAATAAAAGTTGAAATTTTAAGAAAAGAGAGAAAAAGAAAAACAAGTGCGTAGCATTGCAGAACTCCAGATAACCATATAACAACTAAGGATTAAACAAAGAGTGCGTTCAAAAAAAATACCCAGAATACTTATCAAAACATCACTGAAGACCTGTCTTTTAAGTTTTGAAAATGAAGTTAAGTGCCAAATATAAAATATTTTGGCTAATTAGCTGGGTATAGTGGCACACACCTGTGGTCCCAGCTACACAGGAGGCAGATTGTCTCAGTCAAGGAGTTTGAGGTTACAGTAAGCTATGATTGCATCACTGCACTTCAGCCTAGACATCAGAGTGAGATCCTGTCTCTAAAAAAAAAAAAAAAAAAAAAAAAAAACATACATAAAATAAGGCCAGCACAGTGGTTTGTGCCTGTGATCCTAGTGCTTTGGGAGGCTGAGGTCAGAGGATCACTTGAGGGCAGGAGTTTGAGACCAACCTGGGCAACCTAGTAAGATCTCATTTCTACAAAATAAAAAAAGAAATTAATTAGCCCAATGCGGTGTTATGAACCTGTAGTCCTAGCTACTCAAGAAGATGATGTGGCAGGATCCCTTGAACCCAGGAGTTTGAGCTACAGTGCGATATGATCACACTGCTGTACTCCAGCCTGGGCAACCTAGCAAGACCCAATATCAAATCAGATGGATATATATAACACACTTCCTAGGAATTTATTCCAAGTAAAGTCCTGGGAATCTACTGTTATCATATATATATATGTATCTACTGAGATCATATATATATATATATATATATATATGTATATGTATATATATATTCTCTCTCCAGTTAAATAAGATTATATATGCAAGTTATCTGCTAGTCCTAAAAGATCAATAAATAATTGCCACTATAAAGAAAAACACATTTTTTATAGTAGCATAGGTATACACATTTGTTTCTTTTAACTCACTTGTCTTACCTTTATTTAAAACTGCTTTATGTTTGCAATGTTATATTATTAAAATCATAAAGCTGTCCCCCCTTTTACATTTAGTTAGGGTTTGCATGCTATTCCATGATTGAGTTACATTTTGGATGGTGCAAACTGTTCATACAATTTTAGTATATTAATTCCACAAAATGTTAACATTTGTAAAAATGGTATTTTAAATAAAAATATCATTTCAAATAAGATCCTTTCTATTCCAAACATTGGACTGCATTTGACCATGTTTTCATTTATTTTAAATAACCTTTTAGGTTTCATTGAGATGCGAATAAATCTTCATCTACTGGTAGAGATAGAAAATATGAATTTGCTTTGGAGAGGAGATATACCATGTGGGCTGAGATTGTAGTAACTAATTTTGAGCCTATTACATCCCAGAACACACAAATAAATATACCGTAAGTAGATCTCTATCAAGAAGTCAGCAGATATGATTCTAACTGACTAGGTCCAATATAAATCATAAATATCTCTTAGGCATTTACTGCTTTTGGTGACGATGATCATGATATTACTTCAAATTTTCCAGGTTGTCAAGATACAGGGGCAAAAAGAAATACATAATCAGTTTTCTTTAAATAGATTGCCATACTAAACTCAATTTTTATTCGTCAGCGAAAGCATTTCAAAATTAAATTTTTGATGACACAAGATGAGAGCACTGAGCTAGAAAGAATTCTGTACTTAGAAACATATACTATAAGAAAGATTGTCATTGCATGTATATCATTAGAAAATAAAATTGATGGATCATCTGCAGGGATGAAGTGAACACTAATGGAAAGTTCTGGGAATCTACTGAGATCATTAGAATATGGCACCATAGAGACAAGCACTGAAATAGTATGTTTGGACCAAATCATGCCAGCATTTCGAATGATTTTCAGAGGATAGAGAGAAAGGGTTTGAAAGTCATTTTGTTTGTTGCCAAAATATTTAAAGACGAATTACACAAAGCATGGAATCTAATTTTCAGAATACCAAATTATAGCATGTGGAGTATTTCCTGAATGCTCAATTCAACCCTTGATAATAATATTAGAAAAGTTTACATCATTCCTGGGATAAGATTAGTCCTCACTAGAGAAACATGTGAATGACAGACTATGCTCTAGTTCATCATTTGACCAACTGCTGATTCACCAACTGTCACTCCAGCCAGTTCACGTGGAGTCTGATGAGTGTGCCTTGAGTTATCACAACAGGAACAGCAAGAACAGGCAACGGCAAAAAACGGAGTCTTTCACAATGGGATCCATTATGAAAATCATTTGATCATTTTAGATAATAGGCATTGAAATAATTTGGGTAACATATATTTAGCTATTCATTATTTCTAATGACATTTCAATCAATGTTCAATGAGAAAATAGTATAAAAGAAGATTGTGCTCACCACACTTAAATTATTCAGCTCAGTGTCTGGTGAATAGCCCATCTTTTTCAGTCAGTTTTCCTACAGAGTTGCCCCAGAAAGCCTACTCATGTCTAAAAGGCTCTTGAAGGTTACTTTTAATTTCCACTGTTGATGAAACTACTTTTGGCAATCAAAGCCTTCCTACAGATAAAAAACCCAAAGGCACTCTTGAAGATACAAAAATACTTCATGGCAGTAACTATAAACACTGCTGTTTAGTATATTTGTGGAAGAATGAGACAATGTGAAAAAGTTAGGTTGGCCTTTGCATACATATGCCTCAGTTAATATTTGCCAAAATTATCCATGCATAAAAATGTATTATATAGAACTTATTATATTTAAATTATTGTTTTGATTATTTTTCGGATATCAAAAGTGCACACGCAAATAAATAAATCAAACTACAAACGCTGCATTCAGTTTTCATAGGGTAGTTTTCTGTGACATTTACACCAATAAATATATGTGCATATGTACATATGTCAAAGGGAAAATGTGCAAATATGTATATTTCAGCTAGATTTCTCCAAAGACTTTATAAATATTCTGTACTTACATTGTGCAAAATGCTTACATAAGGAATTAACTTTTTTAAAAAAGATGAAAATTAGGAATTTAATTCCTTCTGTTAAAAAAATGCAGTAACACCTTCTTATTTTTGAGCTTGGCTTAGAATGCATTCTCTACCTCTGTCACAAGCTTGGTAACTCTTGCCTCCTAGATATTTAAATGCAGTGAAATACTGTTTAGACATCTCATCATCTAAACACAGAAATATCATCAAGAAATTTTAGTCTTGTATTATTTGTAATAAAAATACTTTGTAATAAATTAAACTTTATAACCTAATAATTTTGTAATTTTTAGAGCTTTAAAAATTAATATGTCTTTCAAAGGCAAAATGAGTAAGGTGGACAAGTTGACTATGTTGTTAATATCAGGGAAGAAAACACCCAGAGAGCTTCAATTAACTTATTTAAAATTAATCGTACAGGAGAGAGAGAGAGAGAGAGAGAGAGAGAGTGTGTGTGTGTGTGTGTGTGTGTGTGTGTGTGTATTAATCAGAGATGGCGAGATCAGGTTAGCTACACATTGGCTGGTTGCGTATCTCTGGTGTCACTCAATCCCAGGAAGTGTCTCACATCATACGAAAGCGTTTACATAGAGAGGGCTGGCTATAGGCAGTCTTTTCTGCATTTCTGTGTCAAGGTGTCCTTTCTATATTAAGAGTCAAGGGGAATGGGGGAGCACCTCCCTGTGTTTCTCCCGCCACTAAGTTATTTGTTGAGTGCCTACAGTTGGTAGAATACTATGCAGGGTACTAGAGCCTGTGCTCCATTGTATCCTCTACCACTTAGTACAGTGTCTAGCAAAATACCTCAAAATACCTCAAAAGGTATTTGAAAAGTATAAATGAATAAGTGATGGAACAAGAAATTAGACTGAAGGAATAGACACATTCTCTGAATTGTGAGTTATCTAATTATGTGTCCTGATTTCTAGATATGGAAAATGATTATTCCGGAACTGATGGCAATAAATGACTCAGATTTCAAGAGAGCCTGAAGAGAGCTGCAAACATCTTTCACAGTTCATGCCTGCATGCCACAGGGAGAAAGGCTGTGCTTTATGTCGAAGTCTCAATTTCTTATATATCGGAATTTTCTTTTGCTAAGGTAGGGCAGAGACCCAAACTACCCAGATCATGGCAAACACTGGTTCTTCCTGAATTTCTGTACTAGTTAAGCATCTTGATTTAACACAATAAAGATCCGTTTCTTGCTTCTCTCAAAGTCCAGTGAGGTAAATGGGGTAAAAACCTCTCTGTGCACTGCTATTCAGGGGCCCAGGCTTCTTTCATATGTCTCTCTCCTAGAGCCTCAAAGTTCTCAGTGGAATCCTCTGCACCTGGCTGAGTAAATGAGCAAAGAGAAAGAGTATGAAACACAGCATGAGTGGGTCTAAAGGTCAGATCTGGAAATGGGAAATATCATTTCTACTCGTACTCCATTGACTCACTTACCTGCAAAGACTCTGAAAAGTGAGTCCTACAGCGTGCCCAGGAAGAAGAGAAACACTGGTGAGCACTGACATTCTCCACTGCAATCGACAACACTCCTAGGTAGAACTGTGCTTTTACAATAACTACTAAACCTTCATGCCGTTAAGGAGTTTATTTTGTTAATATTTCCTTGTCACTGCCAAGCTTAGAAAGAAAAAAGGAGAGGAAGGAGTTACTAGAAAAAATGTACAAACTGTCTATTGTCAAATGATAGCTGATTTTTCTCTTTCCCAGCAAAATAAACATTGGTCCTAAGTTTTCAGGAAGGAAGTGGAAATTAGACTTATAGAAATGACTGGAAGGAAATTATTTACATGTTAAAGTGAAGGAAAAATGACTTAAAGTAATGTATTTATATGTAATTATAAATGTAAGTATAATTAATTATAAATATGAGTATCTGCATGTGAATACATGTGTTTCCTCCCGAAAGCTGCATACTTCTTGGGTTACTTAAGGAATAAAAGCATAATGGGCATTTTCCAGATTAGAAACCAGCAGCTGGAGTGGGAGCGTCAACTCCCAATCAAAAACATTTCTTTAGTCCCTTCCATTCTAGTGCAAACCCTCCCCCAACTTCTAACATTTCTCTCTGTATTCTTTTTTTCTTTTTTCTATGGAAGGAAAACTGTGTCTTCCGGAGCATTCTCACAGGGTTAGAGTAACAGCAGAACTTCTCATCCCTGCCTTCTGTAGGCCCTTGAAATCTCCAAGACAAGCAAAGTCAACAGTGAGGTTTTTTTGCTTATGGCTCGGTGATCTCCTCCTTTCTTTGGTCAGGCCATGGTGATAGTGAGACTTTAAGACACACTAAGCCATGAAGATGCAAGGGCATAAGAATGATGCAATGACTTTGGGGACTTGGAGGGAAGGGTGAGTGGGAGGGCGAGGGATAAAAGACTACAAATAGGGTGCAGTGTGTACTGCTTGGGTGACGGATGCACCAAAATCTCACAAATCACAACTAAAGAACTTACTCATGTAACCAGACACCACCCGTACCCCAATAACCATGGGAAAAAAAGTACAGGTTGCATTGAAAGTTTTCTAGGCATCTGGACAGCTAGAAGAGAATTAGGTAGAATGTCATCTGCAAATAAATCAACTCAACATTTGCCTAATATTCATCTGCCTATAATTATAAAGGTTACCTTGTAAATTGCATAGCTTTATTCTAAAATAGTATAGTTCATGTGCAGAAATTTTGTTTTATGCTTTATTTTAACATGCATTATTTCCCCAGTAGATCTCCAGATATCTCATTTATTAAAATTTGGCCTGTAAAAATAATAAGATATTTTAACATCAAAAATGATTCCAATAATTTTTCTAAATTAGTTTGAAATGCATTTAATTCTTTTTCTTCTTTCAGTTATACCAAATTTTAAGTTTTAACTGAAATATAATTCAATATAGAAGAAAAGGACTACATTAAGTAGTGTTCATTTGTACAAGTGTTTTCCTACAGTTGAAGTTGACAAAGACTATTAACACTTGACACTCCAGTAAAAACTTAAACATCTCTCTTAGATAAATTCTATTGCATTGTTTTATTATCCTATAACTCTGAAATTATCTTACTATAAAAATTAATGCATTATATATATATATACATTAAGCATATCATAAACACTTAAATTAGTAACCTTTTATAAATATCAATGAAATGAAAATAGCTTCTATTACATAATCAAATATGAAATAAATTTATAGTTTACTTCATATGAAAAAATTACAAGTTGGTTATTAATTTTCCTACAGAAACCGTTTTATCACTTTGTATTTTAAATAGTTTGAATGGCTCATCTATTTATATAATATTACAAATAATAACTATTAAGTCATTAATTTATTATGAATTATCACATTCATTCATTAATCAACTATTTATTGATAGGTTATTAGGTTTCCAGTATTATACAGTTAGAATTTAGAAAATGACACGTTGATAATTATAAAGTAGTATACCTGTATACTTGTACTTTACAGTGTTGAGAGAATTTTCTCATCCAGTATTTTATTGGAGTCTCAGGACAACCAAGTGAATTTCAAAAAAAAAAAAAATGTTGGACCAAAATCTATGATTCTTTCCTCCAGTACATCAGGCTGACTCTCTACTGAAAACCCCCAAATGTCGAGAAAATTCCATGGAAAAATACCTCAGCTACATGATAATATTATTTAGACCATACTTTCTTCAACTTTTCTGCAGGATGAGAAGTTCTATATGCTTGGGAAAAGATAGGGCTAAATATTGTCATCTTTAGGAGCTGGGTTTCAGTTAATTGCAAAGTCTATTTTCTACTGTATTCTGCATGGCGTCATGAAAGTTTCATCCAGTTAAAAAAATGGGAAAAATGATTTCAGAGTGCATTTACTGCCTCAACATGCATAGCATGCAGGAGTGGAAATAACACTAAGCTTGAAATCAGTCGACTTGGATTTGGATCCTCTTACACTTGCCAGCTACCATATTGGGCAAGTCACTTAACTAGAGTTTCTAACCTCGGTGGAAATGATTGTTGCTGTTAATAATAATGATGATGGTGATTTTTTGATAGTTTTGTATTTATTGAGCACTTCCACTCAGAAGTCATTTGTCTTGATGTTTAAAATAGATACCATTTATTAAAATCTATTGCACAGTAATTTTGAGAGTATATCTATCATATACATATGTAATATATGTTGATCTACATACATCTAATGTCACTAGATCTGAAGGTGTACTTTAAAAAAGGGCATTGTTTACTAAAGTTGATACGGAGAGGGAAAAGACCCAGAACAGCCGACACAATATTAAAGGAGAACGAAGTTGGAGGACTGACACTACCCAACTCCAAGACTTACTGTAAAGCCATTGTAATCAAAACAGTATGATATTGATGAAAAAATAGACAGATAGACCAACAGAACAGAATACAGAGCCCAGAAACAAGACTCATGTTTATATAGTGAACTGACCTTCAACAAAGGAGCAAAAGCAACATAACGGAGAAAAAATAATCTTTTCAACAAATGGTGCTGCAACAATCGAACATCTACCTAGAAATAATTAAATCTAGACACAGACCTTACACCCTTCATAAAAATTAACTCAAAATGGATCATACACCTAAATGTAAAATTCAAAACTATGAAACTTTTAGAATATAACAGGAGAAAATCTACATGACGTTGGGTATAGCAATGATTTTACAGATACAATATCGAAAGCATAATCCATGAAAGAAAGGATTGGTAAGTTGGACTTCACTTAAATTAAAATTTTTTGTTCTGCAGAAGACACTGTCAAGAGAACGAGAAAATCTGTTATAGTTTGTGAGAAAATATTTGCAAAAGTCATATCGAAAGAAATATTGACTTTTTTTCTAATAAAAGATGGCTATCTAAAATATACAAATAAATCTCAAATGCAACAATAAAAAATGAACAGCTAGATTAAAAAATGGGCAAAAGACCTGAAGAGACACCTCACCAAAGAAAATATACGCATGGAAAATAAGCATATGAAAAGATGCTCAACGTCATATATAATCAGTAATTTGCAAATTAAAACAATGAGATATTATATACATCTAATAGAGTTAGAATGGCAAAAATCCTCAATACTGATAACACCAAATATTGGTGAGGACATGAAGCAATAGGAACTATCATTGATTGCTGGCGATGGTGCAAAATGGTACAATCACTTTAGAAGACAGTTTGAGAGTTTCTTATAAAACTCAACACACTCTTACCATGACCCAGGAATCATGCTCCTTGGGGATTTACCTAAATGAGTTGAAAATGTATGTCCACATAAAAACTTGCATATGGCTGCCCATAACAGCTTTATTCATAATTGCCAAAACTTGGGAAGAAGCAAGATGTCCTTCAGGAGGTCAATGGATAAATATCCTATGATTCAGACAGTGGAATATCATTCAGTGCTAAAAAGAAATGGCACATGAAGCCATCTAAAAAGACACAGAGGAACATTAAATGCATATTACTAAGATAAAGAAGTCAACCTGAAAAGGCTGTATACTATATAATTCCAGCTATGTGACATTCTGAAAAAGGCAAAGTTATGAAAACAGTGAACGTATCAGCAGTTGTCAGAAATTAGGGTAGCGGGAAGGATGAATAGGTGCAGTACAAAGGATTTTTAGGTGAGTGAAACTATTCTGTATAATACTATAATGGTGGATACATACATACTGCCTATATATGTTAAAACCAATAGAATGTACAACACCAACAATGAACCCTAACGTAAACTCTGGACATTGGGTAATAATGATGTGTGAATATAGGCTCATTGATGATAAGAAGTGTACTGCTCTGGTGCCAAGATGTTAAGAGTGGGAGATACTGAATATGTGGTGAGGGGATACAGGAACTCTGTATTTTCTGCAAAAGTTTGCTGTAGTTCTAAAACTGTTTTGAAAAATAAAACCCATTTAAAAATTAAAATAAAAATTTTAAAAACTTTTGACAAAGTGATTGAAGTCATTTGAAAGTGTTTTAAATTTGTTGGTTGATTTTAAATATTTTTCCCATGTCTACTCAGCGTATACATTCACATAAGTGTATCATTGCCTTTCCTTTTTGATTTGCCACACTCCCCCTATACATTTCTTACACTCTTCTTCTCTCATTTGCTTCACGATGCCTGAGGCATATTTAGAGTTGCAGGCTGTGGTTCAAGTTAGGGAAGGTACTAGATTTCATCGGAAAGGACTAACTTTGATTCTTCTTTCCCCCATTTCAAGGTCTTGTTTGATAGTTAAATTATCAATCAGTCTTTTGTAGAATTATAATTCCTGCTAAGCAAAATGGAAGTTATATTAATAGGAGACAAGGTACAGGTGGGACCCTTGAGTTATCTCTGAGTCAACTTACTGCCTGATTTATACATCACTAAAAGATCAAAATGTCAACCTCAAAAGTATTTGTCAACGTTAGTTTTCTTCTCATTATCAACATTAGAAGAAAGAAATGGTTTTATCTTTAAAGCTTTACTCAGATTTAAAAGACACCATATTTTGGAGAATTTAGAATACTTTTGCTATATGATTTATAGATGGAGTTTTTAAATGTTTTGTTAATTTAACACATTTTTATTGAGCCTCTGTTATTTACTAAAACTGGGGCTATGATGAAGCACAACACAGATAAGTTTCCTGCTTTTGTGGAACATGTTTTCTGGTGTGAAAGAAAAATAAAAAGCATGGAAACACAAGATTATACAAATAATGACAATATAATAAACACTTGGAAAGAAAAATTACAAATAATCAAGAGAATCCAACTAGATGGTATGATTAGGGAAAGCCTGTCAGAGAAGGTAACATTTGGACCGAGACCTGTAGAATTAAAATGAGCACACCAAATAGAAACTGTCATAACAGGCATTCTTGGAAAAGAAAATAATAATGATATCCTGGTGCAAAAACAGTTTGCATGAAAAACAGAAAATGGGTAAATCGGTGTACCTGAAACAGAATGAGCAAAGGAAGAATTCATGTGGTGAGGTTAAGGAAATAGGATGGAGTCATCAAAAGCCTCGCAAACCATAGGCAAATTTGAAATTTAATCTAGAATATTAGGAATTCATTGAAGGATTTTACGTGGAGTGGTATGATCTGATGTATGCTTTAAAAAGTTTATACTGTCGGTTGTATTTGAAATAAGAACAATGATGGAATAGTGAGAAACAATTAGTAGACTACCACACTGGTGGAAGGGGAGAACTAATCAAGGCTTGGACTAGAGAAGCGATGGTGGAAATAGAAAGAATTGAATGTGTTTAAAATATCTGTTGGAAGTAAAGTGAATACGACGTGTTGCAGATTAGATGTAGGGAGTATGGAAAGGAAGCTATCAAAGAAAACACCTAGGTATTTGTCAAGTAGGTAGTTGGATCTAAGTCTGGTTTGGGCACAAAGTTGTCCACATGGAGATCTGTGGTTCACAGTAAACATTGCATGGCCATCCTGGGATGTTTGGAAATTTTATGTGTATATTACTTAGACATCACAATGATTTTGGAGGTTCTATTGACATTTGGCTGTCAGTTGCTGGGAATGCTAGATGATCAGGAGTGGTGTATGACAGTTTGGAAAAGCAAATTATTGTCCCATGTCCTACACAACTTTTCAATGTTCTCCCCAACTGAATACCTTATGAAGATAAATTGGTAGTAATTAATTGCATGATAATCCTTTTTTATTCAAAAAGCAGATACATAAGAAGCCCAATCACTCACAAAAAGATTGCTAAGAAGAAGGAAACAAATATATTATTTTAAAATAATGAAATAAATTGTGTACTCTGTTTATTTGTCTCATACTTGATGTATTATTGTATTTCCAACCATATATTTAGTGTTAAAGAGTTTCAGTGCTGTAATGCAGCTATTAAAAATCAAGAGTTTTAGTGCCGTAATGTAGCCCTGATACAACAGACAAAACCCCTTGCAACAGACTCAGAACCTAATGTTAATTAAAATAGTGCACATGTATTAAGAAATTTCATTAATAAAACTTAAAAAAAGATATATCACTGCCAAGATAAGAAATAATTATCGCAAAAATGACATGGAAATGTTATATTTGTTTCGGTGCTGCCTGTTATTTCTCAGTGTTGGTCTCATTCTGTCCCCCAGAGCTGTTACACAACTTCTCTATAGCATCTTACATTGCTGCCTCTCTTTCATCTGTACGCTAGTCCCTGTTGCCTATTGAAGTAGAGTCACGTGTCTCCTTAAGCACTAGAGACTAAATGTAGGCTTCCATTTGTGGTGGAATTTTAAGAGAGAAAATACGTTTGAGATTTTGAGAAACTTTATCACTACTTCATACCATGCAATAACATAAGAATTATTTTGGTAGTATACTTAGAAAATACTTCCTTCATAGAATGTCAAATTTTTATTGGCTTCACTTCAACAGTCCAAAATTTATCTTGGCCACTTTTTTTATTCCCATGTAGTTATTTTCTTACCATATCCAAATGAATTGTATTTATTATAACACTCTAGACTAGATTTTATTCTCAAGACCATTTCTACCTCTCTGTACTTTTTTTATATTTGTTTGCTTCTTGTATATAATGGCTTTTGATTGTCTCACTTATAAATTCACTATAAATAGGTACAAACATTACCTACAAATGTCTGCTAATAAAGACATTTCTAAAATTTACATGTTAAATCATACTATTTTATTGTAAATTAATTTTCTTTTTTCTTTATCTTTGAGTTAGGCTGCTATATTGACTTTTTTTCTAATCATATCTCTAAGTCATTTACAGTATTTGTGAATTTTATTTGGGGGATAGTAAAGAGGGCAGTGTTATAAAATATTTTATATAACAGGAGGGCTTAGGTCCAATAGGAATGAAATTCACTGATATAAGTGTTATTTTAGCCAACCTACTAGGTGAGATCATCCAGGAAATGGCATAGCCAGAAAGAGGAGGGGGCCTGGCACTTGGCTCGAAGGTACTCTAACATTTAGATTATGGGTAGAAGAAGAGGAGAGGCAAAAGTGAGGAGTAGGAGTAACTAGGGAGGAAAGAAAAAAATAGAAGATATTGCCATCATGGAAGCCAACAGAGAGAAGTATTTCAGAAAAGACACAGGATCTGCTTTGTGAAAGCCTGCTGAAACTTTGAAGATAAAGACAGAGTAAATCCTTAGCATTTGGCAAAATGGTAGCTGTTGACGTTAAGAGGAGTTTCAGTGGAAAGCTGGGGAAGTCACATTTCAGTAAGTTGAACAGTTAATTGGAGGTAAAAGCTGAGAATTTTTTTTCTTACAATGAAAATAAGAATTGTACATGGTGAGGATTTCAGAACAGAGGAAGAATCTTTTATGAGAGATATTAGAGGAGATTAACAAGAAAAATAATTAAACTTTAGCAGCAATTAGAGCCTTCTGATTCCTTTGATTACAAATTTAGCTTATAAAAGAGTATATTTGTTATAAACAGTGTAATAACTAAAATATTAAGATAGCAAAATTTTAAATTCTGATAAAATGGGTAAGAATATTAAAATAGTTTATGAGAAGCTTGAAGTTGAAATTTAAAAAATTCCTGGCACATAGAGGGCACTCAGAATATATTTTTAAACGAATAAATAGATTATTTGTAAAAGACTGATGTTTTGCTGTTCTTTGGAAAGGGGTGTAAATAAAAACCATAGCTTATGTTAGGTGTTTTCAGGCTTTCTGTTGGGGCTGTATTTAACTTTACTACTTAAAAGAAAGAATACTAAGTACTTTTCTTTTTCTCTTCAAAGAACCAGTAAGTACTTGATGGGTATTTGATTAGTGATCTATGTAAATATCATAGCTTAAATATTAAAACATGACATAGAAAATCATCTGTCTATTTAAAACTGAAAGTGAGAAAAATGTCTAATGACATTTGTTTTGAAGCACTTCACTAAAATTTGATGAGAAATATTTTAAGTTTTTGTCGTAACAATGTAAAATATACCATTTCAGTAGCATTTTTTGCTCAATGTAATTTTCACTTTAGGCAGAATGACTCCAAATACAACGATAAAATTATCTTTCCTGGCAAAGCAATTTCTGTTGATCATCATAATGCAACCTCAGGGAAAATGGTTTTTTAAGATACATGTGTGCTTATATTAATAGGTAAAGTCAAGGGAACCTTGGAAAATTGGTTGAAGATGGGGGCTCCTCTAAATGCTTTTGTCATATTTTGGAGACAATAATGCAAAAGCTAACATAGTAGTGAGCTATGTTAAATCTACGTCAACAGAAAGTCTTCCACTGAACAGTAATTCACAAGTCACTTTCCCCCCAATACCAAGTAGTTTATCAGGAAAAAGGCTTTAGTTAGGTCACACTGAAACACTTGTGCCTGTTTGCAAATTATGTCATGGCCTACTAATATCCACCATTGGTTGGGGGGTCAGTGTAGGAGGGCAGAGAGGTGTAGAGGGTGAGAATCAAACTAAATTGAGGACTTTGGTCAAACTGTAGATATTACTTCTTCATGAGGAGATCTTTAAGATGTATTGCACTAAAGGTCTTTCAATCAAAAGTATAGAATCAGTTCACCATATGCTGCACAATCCTTGGAATTCTCCACATGGAAACAACCAATTTATTTCTAAGAGAATTTTGACTTAGACTATTTTTTGTGCAGATTTTGCAGTGGTTTTATATGTTTAGTTCAACAAACTTGTTAAAGCTATAATTACTTTTATGGAGAAGACTAACTACTCAAACATAGAAAACAACTAATTTTCTCAAAGCCTAATTTGAAAACTATAATGAAAAAGTTAAATATTTTATGATACAATAATAATTCTCATCCTACTATATATAGTCCTACAATAATAACTTCAATTTTTTCTTTGCTAAAACTGCCACACTTGAAAGCATTCTTTAAAACACATACCATCTTTTCTAACACTGGTATTTCAAATGTCTCTTTTCCCATCCCTGGGATCATGGGCATGTTATCCATCACTGGATATTACTTGATTTTAAGAAGTTCTCTTCTCTCTCTCAATCCTCTATCGCAGATACTACTCTATTATGCACTGGGCTTAGAATATTTGACTATTTCACTAAAGAGTACTATGCTGTAGCATTTAATGTACTACATCTTTGAAAATTCTTAATTTCATGATTTCACATGATTTAAAGCACATCAGTTCCTTTTTTTAGTTTTTTTAAGGTTGAGTTTTCTGCAGTTTCCGTTTATATATAATGAGGGATAGCTGTATTTACAAACACTCTAGAGACTACAATCCATTATATTTAGAATGGTAAATTATTTATACAGCTATTCTAGAGAGTATATTGATTTTTCCGTAAATAATCAGTTTTTCTGAAATTGAAAGCATATTATCTTCTGTTGCTTATGCTATTGTTTTTAGTTTATGTTTAGATGTTCAATTCCAGTCTTCAGGATGTTTTTGGTGGTGGAGGGGTTCAGTTTTGAAAGAGTGATGAGATGATGCCTCTTTTTTTTAATCAGCATTTCCTCCATTCCACTCTTTTTGCTGTTTCTGCCTCCTTTAATAGTCCTTGTTAAACTGAAACTTAATCATCATCCAGTTTGTAGTTTTTCCTAGCAAACACTACTGTTTTTTTATTAAATGTTATATGCATTTTGCGAATCCAAGCTTATGTAATATTTGAAAAGACTTAGAAATCATCAGTCCAATCTCTTCGTTTAGTGGCTAGGACAAGTAAGGGTCCCATCTATCACATCCTAAGGTGAAATAATTTCTTCAAGATCATAAAACTGGCTAACAAAAAGGGTATTTCTTAAAATTAATACCCCAAAAGATTATGTGTTTCATCACCTAAAAAAAACCCTAAATATTTGTTAAATGAAACAAAAACATTTTAAACAAAATGAAAGTCATTTTATTACAGACGCATAAACTATTTAGAGAATAAAATTATTTCAAACTATATGTAAACACATAAGCTTGACATTTTCATTTTTAATTAATAATTTCAACATTCTTATTTTTCTAAAAGTTTACAGGAGCATTTGACTAGCTGTGTTCTTAAAAAGGCCTTTGGCTTGTTTTGCAGCCAAATCATTATATAATGGTTACCTCTACTCCAGCTGTGATCAGGTGGATAATCTTTGTACCCTTGGATTGCATATGGGAGATATGTTTATACTAATTTGTCATGTTATAGGACATAGATAATGGGTCTATATGAAACTCAGAATAGCACTTTAATAGATATGCTACTTGCTATAAATAAGTAGCTTTAAATTGAGTTAGATTTTTCTTTTTGTCTTACAGTGAATCAAGACAAAGAATTGTATATAGGTGCTCACCATTTAATTTGGTCTAAAAAAGAATACACTTTCAGGCGCTGTCTGTATTATAAATTTCCATTGCTACCTCTTTATTTTTTATGTAACATGTTAATCATTTTGTTCTAGGGTTGAAATAGATTCTTTAGTATGGAAATATTTCAAGCCTTGGTATAGTATTTCAGAAATGATCTCAAATATAGAATTTTACAGATCACTAAAAAACTGTGCTTTAATTTTTACTAATAGTGCAACATAAATTTAATTCATCTGGGTGCTGGGTGGCTCAGTGCATGCTTACCTGGTTTTAGTATCTGGTGAGTAGCAATGTGAATTTTATGAAGTAAATAATCTTCAGGTTGCAGAGTAGTCTCTATTATGGAAGAGACCACTGATAAATAAATCTAATAGCTGCATGGACTAAGGGCAGAACCTACAATGAAATATATGTATTAATCCCAGAATCATTTTCTGAAATAAAATGCTAGAGTTTTTCATCTTTATTCATAACTGGGAAATTTTAATGTATTAAATTCAGTGGACAACAAGTGAATGCAATAATAGCAAGCTATGTTACAGATGTGTTTTTAACAGTCAACAGTTTGAAAGAAAAACAGGAAACTCTTACTGCTGGTCTACTGCTGATGTATGTCATTATTTTTACAAACAAAAGACTGTAGCCAGTTTATTTGACCTATTGTCTAGGTAAGACCACATGTCTTAACTGCTTAACTCACAATTTCTTCCAAAGAAGATACTGCTTCGTCTCACTCAGCTCTTCACATTATACGATGTCAATTTGATGGTTTGATTTATTATATTTCTCACCACTCCTGATTATTTTTGCTATCTAGTTCTACATAAATATAATTATCATTTAAATTATGTATTAATTTTTTAAAAGCTGGAAAATACATTTAAACCCATTAAAAACACACATTGTATATTATTTAACAGTAGTTAAAAATTCTTAGTTGGATATATTGACTGCATCTTGCCACCCTAAACATTTTATAAAAGATTCTAAAAAATTAACTTTAAAATGTTCCTACCAAATTCTTCAGTTGCATTTGGACATTTGTTAAAAAAAGAAACTAGGGGGTTTCCCCCCTTTTTAAAACATCAACTTTGATAAAGCAGATAACAGTGAATGCTAGGTTGTTTATCAAGTGCACATTTTAAAATCTTGGCTTGGTTTATCTACAGTACTTCTTTTGGAGATGATATAAGAAGTGGCTACCCAATGCATGTCAATCTTTCTAGTTTGTGACATGGTATAACTGAATGTGAGATTAAGCTATAGCATCCTATCTTTACATCAGTAAATACCTGGTGAGAATTAACCTTGTACATAAATAGCTTAAAATTTAACCTTTTCTATATAATGTTACTTCATAATTGTCATGGGTTTTTCCACATATCATATGTAAAATGTAATGAGTAATTTAGGCCTGCCTAGCTTCATTTCTTGTCATAGATATTTAAAAATATATGAAGGACTAAACACTGACAGCAAGTTCAACTATCATAAAATTGTAACATATATTTTACATTTCTGCTTCCTTGATTTATTGACACTTTTCTTCAAATAGCCATTCTTAGACGCAGGTAGCTTAAACTGACCTTTCAAAGGCCATCATTTATGCTGCATTATGAGGTTTGCAGGCTAGATAATTTGTTCTATATGTGACTATAATGCTATGAGCTTAAGTAGCAAGCTCTTTGAGAGTTAGAAGGAGCTCTGATAATCAGCATCCCCTCCCAAGTCAGAATAGTATCTCCTATAAAAAGATTATTTATTATCTTTGTATGTACACTGACTTTATCTATCTCAGCTTTCACATAAGAACCTCTGGAGTAAAGTAATCGAATAGATTTATTATGCCCATCCCAAATATTTATTCAAGGTTGAGCAATCCTGATACTTTTAAACTTTTCTCTATTACATTTTTTCTAGCATATCTTCATTCTGATTATACTTCTCTAGATAAATAATAACTCAGAATTATGTGTCAAAACTCTTTAGAGGAGATTATGTTGTAGAAAAAAAGTATTATTTGTCATTTTCCATTCACAATGGAATAAAGCTCTTCCTTTAATTGAATTGAATTTTTTCATTAATATTTCTATAGTATAAGAAAATATGGTTCCTATAACACTTAAATTCCAGTGTGGCAATACATTGACAAATAATGCGACACATCAAAGAATAATGTGATAATAAAATGTACATCTTCCCTGTCACTCATTCAAGGTAATACATTGAAAGCCTGGAATAGTGACAAAGGTCATCCAAATTATTTAAATTTTATTTTTCTATCCCGTGAAAAATGTGAATGGGATCCCCCAAAAATATCTGAATGTATATTTCATATCAAATATGACACTTTGAGGAGCTGTTAGTGCAATAATGCACTCAATGTTTAAAACAAAATCAAAATGCCTCAACGTAAATGAGTCCTTCTCCCATCTCTCTCCAGTAAGTTTATTCTCCTACTACTTCTCCATGATCTCTGAAAAATAGGATACGTTAGCTCTTTATTTTTCCTCAAGGCCCTGTCAAACTATCATGCCAACATAAGAATAATTTTAAAAAATGACTCCCTTTTTAATATGTATGCCTTTTTGAATCTACACTTATGTATTGTACACCATCATTTCTCTCATTATTTTCATAGTATGTATCTTAACATCTAATTAATTGTTTTACTTGTAACCTTGTCTGTGCTCTGACAACAATTTTAAATGTTAAATAAACCTGTTAAATACCAGAAGGATGAAGATGATAAATTAAACACAACCTGTTTCTTATATCCCTCCAAAAATCCCAGTAAGATTAAGGGATTTTTGAATATGAACACATACAAGGACAAAGGTAAGTAGAGTAGATTTAACCACAACTGTACTTTGGAAGGCAGAAAGCATACGAATAGACAGTAATTGATTTAGCAATCTGGGAAAATTGAATTCTTAACCCATTGCAAAAAAGCCAAGAAACAACCTTATCTATATTACAGAATACCCTTTAAAAAATATAAATTTGTAGCGCCAGTTTTCTGTTGGAAATGAGGGCAAGGTGGATTAAAACAAGGATGAGTAATTTAAAATGTTAAGCAACAGTTAAAACCATATACCCATTAGAATGGCTAAAATTATAAACGTGGATAGTAACAAGTGTTGACAAGGAGGTGGAGTACCTATAAAATGATCCAATTACTTTGAAAAACTGATAGTTTCTTAGAAATGTAATCTTACACCTTAGTGTTTATGCCATGGAAACAAAAGCTATGTCCACATAAAGATTTATACATAAATGTTCATAACAGCTTCATTCAAAATGGTCAAAAATTAGAAACAGTTCAAGAGTCCATTCACAGTAAAATGAATAAAATAAAGGAGGTACATTTATACCATGGAATACTACTCAGCAATAAAAGAAGCAAATCATTGTGAATGCAACAACATGGATAAGTCTTAAAATCATTATTCTGAGAGAAGCAAGACCCAAAAGATTACAAGCTGTATTCCATTTATATTGCAAAATCGTCTATAGTAGTTGCCTGGGGTAAGGACTAAAGGAGGAATTGACTGCAAAAGATGTGAGAAATATTTTGTGGGTGATGGATATATTTTGTATATTGATTGTGGTTGTGTGGTCATGAGCTAATACGACTATCAGAATTCATTGGGTTGTATAGTTTCAATACAAGGGATTTATTGCATGCCTGTTATTCCTCAATAAAATCAATAAGTAAAAAAGCAATTTAAAAAATAACAAAGAAACAATTAGAACCTCAGTTGTTCTCAATCATTGTATGTCTCCATAGGATTTATTTTGTACCGAAAAAAATGAATGGAGGTGGGCAAGATGGAAGGTTTCTGGACTAGGGGACGTTTAAAGGTCAGGTATTCTGTTGAACATGGGATAATTAAACAAACATTTATAATACTGAATATTGATCCCATAGCTCTCTCCCAAACATATCTTCCAGAATGACAGCAGCCAAGATTATAATCTCTAGGCTATTGAAAATCATTATATAGAGAATCCACTTAGCCAAGAGAAAAAACATAAATACACTTTTTTTTTTTTAAGAAAGGGACAAAACCTGTAGTGAAGATTATAGTTACAAGTTCCATTTGGGGGCTCAATGTTCCAAGTCAGCTTTTAAATGTCCTACTTTTAAATATTAGCAGACAATCAAGGATCACCAGCCATCTGTGGACTTCCAAGTTAAGAAGCATAAGAATCAAAATAAACAGAGAGAAAACAAGACATTTTGGAAATTGAAACAGTATATTATAAAAGCATTTTATTGATATTCTTAGAGAAATAAGACATTTTTATTAAAAAAAAGAATTAAGCAAAATTTTTAAAAATTCCATTGCAATATCCAAATATAAAGTTGAGGAAATCTCCCTCAAAGGAGAAAAATATAAAATTAAAAAAGAAAGGAAAATTAAGTAAAAAGTATTTAAAAAAAAAGGAAAAGTAAAGGAAGTATAACATCCAAGTAACAGAAGTGCCAGAAAGAGAGAGAATAATAAAAACCGAAGAGAGAAAACTATCAATTAAATAACAGAATATTTCTTGCAACTGAAGGACATGGGTTGTGACAGTGAAGGCCCCACTCTATGCTCAGCAAAATAGACTTAAAAATGGACCCATACCAAGGTACATCAACATAAAATTTTAGAACACTGGGGGCAAAGATAAGATTTTATGACTTCCAGGGAAGGAAAAAAATGAGTCACATGAAAAGTCTCAGGAGTTAGGCCTCAGGCTGCTTAAGAACAACACTGGGAGCTACAGACAAAGAAGCATTGTCTACAAGATTTTAAGAGAAAATTATCAGACCTAGGGCTTGATACTCAGCCAAACCATAAATCTTTTGGTAGAGATGTTCAATGTTTGCAAAATAATCTACTAGGTACTTATATTAAGAAACTACTCTAAATGAGCTTCATTAAAATAAGGTTATGTAGCAACAAAGGTGGAAGCATGAAATACAGAAAATATAGGAAAAAGTAAAGGGCATCTTTTGGGTCAGGGTAACACGAAAATTCCATGAAGACAGATGTATAGCAGGCATAAAGAAAATCAGTCCAGAATGACGCAGAAGTCCTCAGAAAAGATGCCTTCAAAAGATAATTTTTATCCTTTAAATGGTGCATCTTAAAAGGAAATTTAGACAATTGGTGAAGAGCTTGGATTTGAGTTAGTGTGAAGCACATGAAAGAAGCATGCAAAAATAAGGTAATTTTCGACTCCCAGAGGGTGAAAAAATTGATTAAGGAAAAATACTTTTTGTATACAAAATAGCTTAGACTAGTATTTACATACATGTAATTGTGTAAACATTGATATAATCAAACTTATGAGATAACTATATTGATAACATGGGAGAAGATAGTGTGTGTGTGTGTGTGTGTGTGTGTGTGTGTGTGTGTGTGAGAGAGAGAGAGAGAAGAGAAAGAGAGAGAGATACAGAGAAAGAGAAAGAAAAGAAAATAGACATACATTTGTGGTAAGGACTGAGTGTAAAAGAGTGCTAAACCTCATTTCTTCATAGGAGAAAATAATTAGAGAATGCCTAAAATCGAACAAAAAGTCAAGACATAACTATATAACTCTGATATTTGAAATATGGAAGTAAATCTTTAAAACATCAGCTTAAAAGCTGAAAACAGTTGCCTCTACAGACAGGCAAATTAGAGAGAGAGGGTACAATGAATTCTCTATTTTGTTATAAGAAAAAACGACCTGACTATTCTAGCTTTGCCTGTGTGTATATAATAAGTAGGATAAAGATGAAAACAAAAGCACATTTAAAAAACGTAAAAAAATCAAAGCTATTATCCTGCTGTGATGGTTAATACTGAGTGTCAACTTGATTGGACTGACGGATACAAAGTATTGATCCTGGGTGTGTCTGTAAGGGTGTCGCCAAAAGAGATTAACATTTGAGTCAGTGGGCTGGGGAAGGCAGACCCACCCTTAATCTGGGTGCCAGCACAGCTAGACTATAAAGCAGGCAGAAAAACATAAAAAGACTAAACTGGCATAGCCTCCCAGCCTGTATCTTTCTCCCTTGCTGGATGCTTCCTGCCCTTAAACATTGGACTCCAACTTCTTCAGTTTTGGTACTGAGACTGGCTCTCCTTGCTCCTCAGCTTGCAGGTGGCCTATTCTGGGATCTTGTGATTGTGTGAGTTAATTTAGTAAACATATGTGTGTGTGTGTATATATATATGTATGTGTATATATACATATACATTATATATATATATATATATATATATCCTATTAGTTCTGTCCCTCCAGAGAACCCTGACTAAAACACCTGGCTTCAGAATGTTTTAGTCATGCACATTATTATGTTATATTACATATTATGTACCCTATTAAGTAATGTTCTTTAGCCCCACATCGACATACACTCACATTTTGTCATTACAATCAACTTGTGTCATTTGATGAAAAAAATGTATTTTTAATGTTTTGATTCTAGATCTAAATTCAAGATCAACCTTCTAGTTTTTTATCATGTACCACTTTCTAATATCTGAACCTTCTATTTTTCTCATCATTATGATTTATAGTATCTCCCATTTTTAACGCTACAATTTCCTATACCTCAGAGCTTTTCTGTCTTCTCTTGACCAACTTATCACTCTAAACTACATATTCAGCCATTCACTATAACTTCTGTAACAGCTAAGGATCTCTTAATTGCTTGAATGTTCTCCATTGTAACTCTCTAATTTCTTCATAGCTACATCCTTGCCAGGTTCCAAAACGTCTTTAGAGAAATATGGATTCCTATGCTAACTTATATTGATTATTCTATTGCATAGTCCTCAAAGTATCCGTTTTACTCCTGCCTTTCTAATATTCAGTTGATAATTTTTCCTTGTGGTTTTAATTTCTCAACTTTCCTCCTTTTCTTCATAAAAGTATTCCTAATGTTTCATTATTCTTTATACAATAAAATATCACATATCTCAATTAAAACAGAGAAAGAAATGCCTTTCTCTATTTTTTTTTTTTTTTTTTTTTTTTTTTTTTTTTTGTGAGTTGGAGTCTCACTCTGTTGCCCAGGCTGGAGTGCAGTGGCACGATCTTGGCTCACTGAAACCTCCACCTCCCAGGTTCAAGCAATTCCCTGCCTCAGCCACCTGAGTAGCCTAAGTTTTGTATTTTTAGTAGAGACAGGGGTTCACCATTTTGGCCAGGCTGGTCTTGAACTCCTGACCTCGTGATCCACCTGCCTCGGCCTCCCAAAGTGCTGGGATTACAGGCGTAAACTATCACACCTGGCCACCTCTCTCTATTTTTAACTAGGTCAAGTCATTTTTTACTGGGTAGTAGGCAGAGTTCTAATACATCATCCCCTAAATCCTAGGAGTCCTGGTCCCTGGTGTACACACAATTTCCCTCAGTTATTCAATCAAATACAAATCTAGGTATCTCTGTGAAAAGATTTTGCTGATCTAATTAAAAGTCTTAGGTTTTAATCAGTTTACATTAAAATTATCCTTGTGGGGCTGACCTCATCACATTTACTCTTTTAAGAGCAGAGAGGTTCCTCCTCATGATTGCAAAAGAGCATTTCAGAGATTCGAAGCACCATTGTTCACTTAAAGATGGAGGAGGACACATGGCCAGAAGTGCAGTGGCCTCTTGGAGACTGAACCAGGCCCTGGTTAACACCAACAAGGAAATGAGGACATCACTGGGAAGGAACTGAATTCAGCCAAGAACAAGAATGGGCTTGTAGGCTCATTGTCCCCTAGATCCTGAAGATAAGAAGTCAGTCCAGCTGAAGTCTTGATTTCAGCTTTGTGATACTCTAGCAAGGAGCCCCGCCACCTCGTTCCAGACTTCTGATCTATAGAATGGCAAGCTAATAAATGGGCATTGATTTTTTTTACTTGCTGTATCTGTGAGAATTTGTTACACAGCAAAAGAAAGCTAATACTGCAAAATTCAACTCTCTACTTGATTCTGAAACTTGCTCTATCAACTAGCCCTTGTTTTGTGTGTGCATGTTTAAATCCTATCCTATCCTGTCCTATCTGTCTATTATTCTGCCTCCTAATTTTCCTACCAATCTTCTTGAAAAATAAGCTACAGCTACTATCTATAGCTGTATGTATATTTTCTCCTTAATTCTGAAGAATACAATGTCCTGTGGAGCATGAATGATGCTTTAATTGGCAAATCCCATTACTTTTGTTCACCCTTTTTCTTTCTCCACAGTGTGGTTACCAGCAGCCTTCTCTGGTCATCTTATCCTACATGATTCTCCTTCCACCTCTATCAACATGGAGTTTTGTACTCAGAAAAATAAAAATCTTTCAAAACTGAGGACCAAAACAAAAAGACATTCTTATATTAAAAAGCCAAGAGACTTTGTTGATAACAAATTAAAACTACAATAAATGATTAAATGAAGGACTATGATATCAATTGGAAATGTGCATTTCCACAAACGATTTGAGGGCATTTGAAATTATAAAAATGCAGGTAAGTATAAAAGGAGTTTATTTTTCTCAGTTTTAAAAACATTAAGTCATAATTGACTTTTTAAAGCAAAACTAGTAACAATGTATCGAAGAGTTTACATTACGGAGAAAAGGAGGGGCAGAAGACTGTTGTAAGATTCCTAGAACGTATGTGAAGTAGAGTATTATTTGATTTTAGACTGTGATAAGTTAAGGATATAGAGAGTAAATCTTAGAGCAATTACTAAGAAAAAAAGTAAAACAAATAAATAGTGGAGATAAAATTGAATAATAAAAAACTATTAAATTATTCCAAATTGTTCTCTTGAAGAGACCAAAGAGAGAGAACAAATGAAATCTGGAAGGTAAGAGATTTAAACTTGAACATTTTAATAATTACATTAGATGCATTTACATTCAGTTGAAACACAGAAATTGTCATAAGACCTGTTGGAAATTCATTTTTTTTTTTTTTTGAGACAGAGTCTTGCTCTGTCTCCAGGCGCCAGGCTGGAGTGCAGTGCCGCGATCTCAGCTCACTGCAACCTCCGCCTCCCGGGTTCAAGCAATTCTCCTGCCTCAGCCTCCCGAGTAGCTGGGACTACAGACGCGCGCCACCACGCCCAGCTAATTTTTATGTTTTAGTAGAGATGGGGTTTCACTATGTTGGCCAGGATGGTCTCAATCTCTTTACCTTGTGATCCACCCGCCTGGGCCTCCCAAAGTTCTGGGATTACAGGCGTGAGCCACCGCGTCCGGCCGGGAAATTCATTTTAAACGTACATCTATAGAATGGTTAAATGGATCAAGAGAGCTATACAATGCTAATACCAAATACAAGAAACATGGAATTCCTATTTCAATTTCCAACAAAGTAGATTTTAGAGTAAAACATACTACCAATGGCAATCAGGCATACTGCATACTGATAAAAACATCAATCCATCAAATAGATGTAACCACCCTAAATGTGTATGTAACTGCTAACTTAAAAACATAGAAAGCAAAAACTGAAAGGAGAAACAGACAAATCCACAATTATAGTTGTAGGGCACACTCTTTTCTGAGTAATTGATATGAAATCAGGGGAAAAAGCAGTAAAGATAAAGATGTATACCACTGTTACCAACTGGACATAAATGACATTTGTTGAACACTCTATTTAATAACAGCAGAAGACACATTATTTGAAGTACATGTTGATCAAATACCAATATAGACCATATTCTGAACCATAAAGCAAATATCAATAAATTTAAAAGATTTGAAAATATACAAAGTATGCTCTTTGGGTATCATATTTGGAAATTAAACAACAAATTTGTAAGTAACTTATTGGTCAAAAAAATCACAAGGGAAATCAGAAAATGTTTTGAACTGATAAATATGAAAATATAATCTGTCAAAATTTTTAGGACAAACCTAAATTGGGGAAATGTGTAATATTAAATGCTGAACAACTACTAAAATAACAAAAACAAAAAATGCAAACACAGAGCAACTACACTTTGCAAACTTTTAGTAGTTTCTTATAAATTAAAACTTTACTTACCTAGGTATTTCCAATCCTAAATATTTACCAAATGGAAATAAAAATATATGTCCAGTCAGAAATCTGTAAGCAAATTGTTAGACTAACTTCTTTCATAGTAACCCCAAACTGAAAAACACACCAATTTCACTCCGATTTACCAAAACAATTCCACTCTTAGATATTTACCAAAGAAGAATACAACTATGTGTCTAGACAAAGATCTGTAAGCAATTCTTTGCAGCAACTGTACTCGTAACAACCCCCGATTTTTGTCAGTGGGTACATAAATTTTGGCATTTCCACACGATGGAATACTAATCAGCAATGAGATATAAACCTATTAATACATGTTACAACATGGCGGGGCTCAAAAGCATTATGCTAAGATAAACAAAAATAAACATACAAAGCTACATTCAGTATGTTTTCATATATATGATCTTCTGGAAAAACCTAAGTGGTGGGAAACTCTACAAACAGTAAACAGATCAGTCATTGCCCAGAGCAGGGGGCAGAACAGGGTATTTATTGAATAATACAATGTGTGGGATAATAGAAATGTTCTGTGTTTTGAGTGTGGTGAACACTGGTCAAAGCTCATTGAACTGCATATTTTTAAAAGATAAATTTTAATGCGTATGAATTACACCTCAGTAAACTTGACTTAGATATTCTAATATATTCAGAAATTTTTTTCTTTTTTTTTTTTTTTTAATTATTTTCTTTTTTTTTCATAAAGACTGGGTTTCGCCATGTTGGTCAGGCTGGTCTTGAACTCCCGACCTCAGGTGATCCACTCGCCTTGGCCTCCAAAGTGCTTGGGATTACAGGCGTGAGCCACCATGCCCGGCCTCAGAAATTTGTTTCTACTTTTATAGATTGAGTCAATTTCTGTGACCTTATTAACATATTACTCTGCTCTAAATTTCTCACTAAAATTAGAAATACAGAATCTTTTCTTTTCAACTTTTATTACAGGTCGAGGAACTTAAAATGTTCAGAAAATTGTTTCTCCTAGATTTTGTGAAGAGGGGGTAACAGTGCTGTTGAAAGTGTCACATGCCAGCATTATTACTATTATTGAACAAGATGTCATATCGACCTATGCTTTTGTCTTTAGATTTCTACTCTCCAACATGATATTTTTGTGACATCAGATATCTGCAGGGTTTACTGTCACCTCATTTTTCAAAGTGATTTTGACATATGACCATCCCATTTCAACTTCCCAATTTGGAAGAATAACATTGCATTTTATTACTAAAAAAAAAAAAGGGGGAACTTCAAGAAAAGAATGGGATTTTTATCAGGATATGAGTGCTGGTAATTAATTTCTTCAGTGAAAAGGATAAGGATAAGATAAAAGAATATTATTCATCTTCTTCTTCAAGCTAACAAGCAAATCAATATCATTCGTGTTTTTGAAAGATTAACTTCTCACCTAAAAACATGCTTAAGGATACTGAACATTGGTATCACTAATTTTCTTGAGCACACATACTAGCCTTTTAAAAATATTTGTTAATAAAATGAAGCTCACTACTTCTCTCTTAAATTTCAGCTTCAGCAACTCCATTTAAAAAAATATTACATAATTCATTCAATTTTATAGTTTTAAAATTATTTCTTAATTTTCTATCACTCTTTTCTCATAACATATTCATTTAAGCATAAAAACTTAATTCTAACTGTATTTGATTACCTTTTAGGTAGTGATGCTGAGTTGAATTAACGCTACATTTTTAAATATGCCTAGTGATCTAGTGCTGCCTTTGTTTACGGAATGTTGATCACTGTGATTTTTAAAACGATCATTACTTGGATCAGATGGCCAAAAACTAAAAGTATTCCCATTTAACCTTTCTCATTTGCCAAACCAGCAGAACTCAAATACGTTGTCTTCATATAAACCAGATTTTCATTAGTGCTTACCTGTCAAGTTTCCATCTATTTTTTAATACAAGACTCTTTTGCTTGTTTCAATGATTTGTACACTCAAAGGCCTCATTATTCTGTCTTTAACACCAGTCAGACATTTTCCACTATTACATTGTAGAAATCTGAAAATAACCAATGCATGTTGCTGAGTTCTCAGATCAATTGCCTCCTTGCTTTGAATATTCAGTTTATGGTTAAACTGCTGCATTTCAATATTAGATGCAAACAATCATTTATCAACATTTAAAAATTCTCAGTAATTGACTCATATCTCTTTTCAGCACTTTACTGCAAGAAAGGAGTTCAGCATGTGCAATTTTCTTGCATTAACCTCAGTCACTATATCATGAAGATTTAAACAGAACTGAAATCTGCAATACAGGTAATAGATGATTAATTAAAGCTAATTTCTGTCATTCATTGAGCCATTCTTTTCATAGTGACAGAAAGCACAGTATTTGCCTGCCTCTTCATAACATCCATTCTTTTCCGTTTTCTAGAATTTTTAGCTTTGAACTCTTCTCCGAAAATACAGGTGTATGGATAATAAATGTAGAGTGATTCTGAACTTACCAATACAACTAGTCTAGGTGTCATCTCACTCCTCAGAATTAGAACTACTTGAAATCTGAGAAGCATGTACAGCCTCTGCGGCGGTTCATTTTGATTGCAGCCCAATTTTTCCCTCCCACCCTTTATCATCCTCACTCTAAGTATGTGGTAGTTATTCACATCACTGAGATTTTGTCTTCTGCACACCAAATCAAGTCTTTGCACACTTTTCCATGCTCTCCGATTGATTTTAAAACAAATATATGAAAAGGAAGTGAATCTGAGGCATCCAAAGTATTGGTGTTTTTCATTTTCTTCTAACTACCATATTGTACTTATTTTTCTTTTTTCTCACGTAGTTACTCTGAGCTTGTAATCAGGGGACATTTTCTAGTCATCTCCTCGAATAAGTTATTTGTTCATTATTTCAACATATATAGATTCACAATTCATTGACTTCGAAATGAAGCTATAAATTTGCTGTGAATTTTAAAACTTTTATGCATTTCTTTCACAGTCTTTAAATTTTATGATCTGATTTTGAAACAAGCTCCAATTTTTGCTTATTATTTTGTATATAACATTGAAATAGATCATAACATTCCCTTTTAAATAGATACAGAGAAGAAGCCGTTTTCACTCTATCATTAATCTTCAGAATTCTTTTTCTTGTATTTGATGACATACTTATGTAGAAAGCACAGTGCAGCCTACAAAACATTTTAAATGGTTTCAGATTAGTTAGAAAATAAGATAACGGACAAATAAAAATAAAGAACAAGAAAGTAAGGGATAATTTCATGTAGTAGTGAAATGAGTATCCAGACCAGAGAAAGAGTTTAGCTACCAAATTCTTATCACTCTTATCATTTTACCAACCTTTCTGAAACTCTTGAAAATGATTTTAAGTTGTTTCAGCTTATTCTTTTTTGAGCTTATTCTTTAAAAAAAAAAAAATCTGTCCACATGTGTATGCGAGTCATGAGAAATAACTTCACTATGACAGCAGCCAGATTACTAAAACTATCCTTTATAATCTACTGAGATTCACTGTCTACAATCTCAAAGGCAAAATATAGACATAACTCATAACCCTTTTCACTAACCACATTTTAATAATAGAAGCCTACAGCAATTAGTGGCACCAAATTAGTAGGAGGAATAACCAGAAAGGAGTCAGCAAGGCATACCTAACAATTTCAAATCCATTCCCAAGCTATTTTTAAAATGTTTACAAGTAATTGGGCTGCCAGTTTCACCACATTTTACTTGACAAAACTCAAGACTAAATGTTTCCATTTTCATTTACGAATAAGTATTAAGAAATAATAATATAGCAATTTTGTCAAATGGGTAAGATTTCAGGTAAATCTTCAATAAAGGCACTGGAGAATTTAACTTTTTAAATTCTTCCATTTTAAGGGATACCATATGCAGCATCTGTGTCTTGGGTCCGGGGACTGGTTCTTTTCTGAGCATGACACCACTATTTTCTGAAGAGTCCTGGTTTATGTGTTCTAGAAAGTCTTACCTTAAATTTTCATGTTTTTCCTCCACATTCTGTCAACTATTTTCCAATTTTAAATTCAATCTCTCTTCATAAACTTACATAGTCAGTCTTTCCTTACTCGATGTCTTGGAGGTATATTTGATTCATAATAATTCTAATATCCCTTTTTTTGACATTTGAAGCCAATTTTACCCTTTCATTTCTTATATTCATAGCTTTTGTTTTTTATTTTTCATATTATATTTATCTATGTGTCTATGACTTTGGGAAATTTGTTTAGCTTTTCTGAGTTTTTTATTTGCTAAATATTGGCTTAATAATTAGATTAAAGATATGATGACAAGGGGCTAAATGAGATAACGTACTGAAAAGCACTAAGCAGAAACCTGGGCATGTATATTGCAAGTCAAGCTATATTTTCTGAATTTCTTCTTTTCTCATTTTCTTTTATTTTTTCTTAGTTAGAATATCCTCTTTTGCTATGCATAATTTAAATTTAACATGTTTACTGATACAGAACAGAATCAAATCATTCCTGTTTTATATTTATTATATTTCTTTATATGTCTGTGACCTCACTGTTTTACCTCCAACAACCAAGCATTCCAAGAGACGAGCGTATTAAAACAGGCTTGATCACAGCTAGGGCTGGTCAGTGGCCACAACCTCAGCTCCATCTGCTTCAAAAGGCCTTTGTTAGAGCTGAGTGTTGCTGACCTCCCCCTCTTCTCAGGGAAAGGAAAATGCAAGGAGGTGTTCGATGTATAAGTGGCATCACAGTCAAAGGCATTTTCAGTTTCCACTGTGCATACCTAGCCTCTGAGTCCTACGGAATTCTGATTATTGCCAATGCACTCCCTCAAAATTATTTCCTCCTGCCTTAGCAAATAGATTCCCAGCTTCACTGAATGTAGCTGCTCAAGGAGAAAACATGACCACATCTTAGTTCCATAATAGATTAAAGGTTTTCATCAGCCATGCTGTAGCTCTACAGTTCCCCTGACTTTAACTTTCACAAGAAACAAATCAATGTGTTGTGTTCATTTGCTTTCCAAAGCTTGCTTTCAGGTAAGAATAAAAGCTCAAGTGGGTTTTTTCCCCCCTCTGAAGAGACATCATCTTATCCTATTAAAGAATATTTGGTTTCATAGATTGAATCTAAAAATGTGGACGCTTATAAATATGAAACCTGTTTATCCTGGTCAGATGATGGGATGCCATTGAAATTGAAGTGGTATTGTGTAAAGTTTTTGCGGGACGGTTGTTTTATTTATTTTATTTTGCACGCAGCTTCTGAGAAGTTTGAACAGTAGCAGTTTGTGATGGGGCAGTCACTCTTTCCAACAATACCAACAATTAGTCTTTGTCCACACACACCGACTGCAATGCAGTCTCTGTTCTAGCACACACTGATGCTGTTGCCTGTTTTCAGCTGGGTTGATGACTACATTCCAGACTCATGAAAACTAAGCACTGCTGTTACGGTACAAATCCTGGGTTTTCCTTTGGCTGACGCTAAAAATAACCCACCAAATTTGTAATTTTCAAGATAATTTTGGTTTTGCTTTTGTAAATGATGACATACATCTGGATTATGTCCTATAACCTTGACACTGTTTCAAGTGTTATCTCTGAACACATCAGCTCTTAGTTTGTATTAAACAATTTCATATTAAATTCTTTTAGTTTAGTATCTATGTGAAAAAAATGTAAGTGCAAGTGTTTTGAAGATGTTTCAGCATATATTTTCCCTAGTAATCATTTCATTTTAAAAATGTCCATATAAGTAGAATATATTAATTCACTAAGGTATAAAAGTATTTTAATGCAGTATTTCACTTCCAGCTACTTTCCTTCCACTTCCAACATAGAAAAAGAAAGTATAGTTGAAAAGCAACTTAAGACGTTTTTTGAAGCTGCCAAGTTTTCAAACTTTGATTCTTGTTAGGTGCTAACAGTAAGCACAGAAGGGTGAAAAGTCTACCTATGCCATTCTTGGGACTCTGTGACAACTAGGAAAAGTGATTTCCAGCCATTCTTCAGTCTCTGCCCCAGCAGGATGAAAGCATGTTGTTTTACAAGAAGCATGCAACTTTTCCTGAGTAGCAAGGAGAGAGCTGATGCAATTGGAAGTTTTGCCATCTGTCCCCTGTGACCACAGACTTTACACAGAAATGCTCCTACCAGGTCATGTATTTAGCTTCTGTGGTCATGTATTTATACTATGTGATTAGAACTGCTGGGGGAGAGAAAGGGAAGGCCAGACTGTGATGGTCTCTCCTTCAAGCCCTCACATAAAGTCTATTCCTGTTCTTGTTTGCCTGATGTTGATCCAGAACTTTCCAAGCTATCAATTTAGTGTAATAGATGCCTGTCATGACATTAACAAGGAAGGTCAAGCTACACACAAAATGAATTTGGAATTTTAACTTGGTAAGAGTTTTTCATGAAGTATAGAGTGCTGTATTCTGACTTAAGAAAAGATTTTTTACAGAGTAATCTTTAGCAAGACTTGGAATTTCTTCCTTCAGTGACTTTTGTCTCAGCTGGTGAAAGCATACAAAATGATCTTTCAACATTTTATCCAATATTTAAATTATTTTTGTTGTGAGTATTTTGTAAGGGATTATAATGTTGTGAGTACATTTATCAGTGATTTTCTTAAAGTCATATGGTGATAAACAGATCTGGGATGGGGATCATGACCCTCTGTTAGCAATGAACCTCAACACCAAGTCAGAGAGAGAGATTAGTTAGAAAACCTCAATGCCAATATGAAGGGGAGAAGTTGGAACAAGAAAGAATCACAAAAAAGAAGACAATTACACAATATGTGCAATATGGGGGGATCTTCCTGGGGACATTTCACTGTGTAGATTTACTTATCACAACTGATAGAATAAATTTGCCTGGCGTTGTTTCCCCAAAGAATAGTACAGCCAGTAAGGATTTGCTGCTTTTGTAACTTGACAAAGAGAAAGTTTTATTCTGCCCTTAAATGTGATGTGTGTTTCTCAGATTAACCAGCAGTGTAAACTCACTCGTGGTAGAATAAGAGTATCCCCTGAAACTCCTGAAAATCAGCGAAGCCACTCAGGAGCTATTGAGCAAGCATCTGCAGCAGGAATAGGCACACCAACCCTACTAACTGCACAGAGAAGAGCAAATGGATGAAAACAAACGGTGTCTCCCTTTGCATATCAATTTACAAATAAAAGGTTATTGTTCATTATGAAATTAATGGAAAAATTAGAAGACTTACGGCATACTCAGACCTTTCTGACGGGCTCAAGTATGCTTTCTCAGCATTTCCTCCCAAACCATGGTAGGCAGCACACACACACACACACACACACACACACTCACACACACAAATCCCATCCAGCCAGGAGGATCTCAACTGTCATCTAGATAGGATCTCTGATTTGAAAAGGAAAAATGAGGAAAGAAAGAAAGAAGAAAAAGACAGAAAAGAAGAAAGAGAACATAGAGGAAGAAGAGTAGGAGTGGGAAGAGAAAGGGAAAGAGTAGCAAGAAATAAAGAAAATGGAGACATTTTCTCTCTTGTGCTGACCACAACCATGGAGAAAAAGGCAATCAGACTGTCTTATATATTCATTGAATTGAAATCTCTTCTTCATTAAAAATGACCAGTATGAAAGAGAATTCTATGTGGCTCTCTTTTTTGTTTTGAAATTAAAATCAGTTGCCCACAATAGCATGCTATTTTTGGACAGGAAAAGTGACCTCTACTTTGTTCTTTCTAGAGACAACTGAAAAGGGTGATGTGCTGCCTGCAGGACTTTCAGAACCTGGGGCACGTTATCAGTGCCATGCTTATTCAAAATATTGGTGACTGGATTAGTCTGGTGTTTGATGCCAATTATAGCCCAACCTCTCTTGGAAATTTCAATCCAAATGGAAGAGTGTATAAGATTTATGACTAAAATATACCAATGAAGTAGCATACATAGAACAAAATTCCAGGCACTCAACTTCAGAGACTCTATGCATCCATCTTAAGGAATACTCTTCATACCGAGAGAGTTGTGATCTTTTCCGGGCCTAGAATCCTTTTCCCTATTTCTTCCTCAGTTAACACCCTTTAAAACAAAATAGAAGCACCACTTTTTTATATATATAATTTACCTTATTCAAAGCAAAATTTTTTGCTTCATCTGTGAGTCTTACAACACCATTAGAGGCATCATTATAACAGGACCTCTTGGCACGGAAGTTATTTTATCCATTATCTCTTCCCCAAGATCCTCTAGAGTGGGACCTATGCTTTATTTAACTTTTTAAATTTTATTTTTGGTGCTTTGACACTCAATAATTTTAAAAATAATAATGTAGTAAAAAAAATGATTGTATAAGGTTAGGAAATACAAAAGGGAATACATCAATAGATTTTTAGGAATTAACAGAGAAAATGTTATTAAGACAGAGAATAGGAAGACATAAATTAGAAGAAATGGTGTGGGAGGGTATTTGTGGAGAGAATGGTGGGAGTGTAGGTAAACGGAATAGAAATAGGGAGGTGGACTGTGGGAAACTCAGAAAGATTAGTGTGTGAGAAGCTGAGACATGAGGCTGGGAAAGCTGTAACTTGAAACTGTGGGAATTAAGTCAAGAGGAAAATGTTGGTTGATTTGTGTGAAGAAGGAAAGAAGAATTAATGGAAAAACATTGCTGACTACACAAAAATGCTTGGTTTGAAATGGAGGAGTCAATAGCTGTGGACTCAGCACGACACTGCCGGAAATGGTGAGGCAAAACCATACCAGGATCTAAAAATGTCCAACACTTTTACCAGGGCACTGCAAAGTGCTCAAAGGGATTTTTTTGAGAATTATCTCTTTTGGTCCTCAGAAGCACCATATGAGTGAGGGGGGGGCAGAAAAATGATCAATAACCCCAATTTTATCATTAAGACACTGCTCCTGTTCTCAAGGAACTTACAACAGATCAAGGTGAGAAAATATAAAGAACAGGCATGAAAAGTGGCAAACAGTGGGTGAATGACAATAAGTGTTTCATATGTTCACAACTGGGGGCTGCTACTAGCATCTAGAGTAAAGAGGCCAAGATACCGTTAAACATCCTACCAAGTGTAGGACATTCCCCTACAACACAGAATCAGCCAGCCCCAAAGTGTCCATAGTGCTAGAGTTAAGAAGCCCCTGGACAGTGTATATAAAACCCATTAAGGATATTTACTTAGATGAACTGTTTATAAAAATAGGTGTATTTCCTACATAAGCATTAGGTATTATTAGCAGAAACTTCAGCTGGTACTCCACTTTGGTGATAATGAAGTAACCGTTGCTTTGTTTCAGTACCTAGAAATCAATACGTTTTTTAAAAAAAGTCTTATTTCAATAGGAAGTAATCACTGAATAATACAACAAAATCCAAAATGTGGACTACCCCGACTAAACGAATGAACCAGCTTCTTAAAAATGCATCACAAAGAACACACACACACACACCCCCCCCCAAGAAAGGGAGGGAAAAATGTAGTGATTAGAAGAGAGTGAAGAGACCTATCAACCAATTACAATGTATAAGCATTTGCTTTTTAGGAGCTGGGATCTCTCACTCTGTCAACAGCCCAGGCTAGAGTGCAGTGGCGCAGTCATACCTCACTGCAGCTTCAAAATCCTGGGCTCCAGCGATCCCCCTGCCTCAGCCTCTGCAGTAGCAGGGACCACAGGTGCATGCCACCATGCCCTGCCAATTTTTTTTAAGAGATAGGGTCTCTCACTATGTTGCCCCAGCTTACAAACATTTTTAATTCTAATTTGAATAAACAGCTCCTTAAAAATATATGAGACTCAGAAATTGAACACTAAGTGGACAATTTATAATATTAAGTGATTATTAGTTTTTAGGTATGATAATACAATATTACAGAATGTTACTAAAAAAGAGCTTATCTTTCAGAAAGATATTCTGAAATACCAATGGATGAAATAATGTGATCTCTGGGATTGTGGAAAGAAGTGAGTGCTTGTATATGAAAAGAGTCCATGAGCTGATAATCACTGAAGCTGTGTGATGGATAGTATGGGATTATTATACTATTCTCTTTAATTTTCTATTATGTGTTTGATATATTCACTAAGAAACAGTTTTGTTTAGTTGTACTTTAGGTTCTGGGGTACATGTGCAGATCATGCAGGGTTGTTGCATAGGTACTTACATGGAAAGGTGGTATGCTGCCTCCATCCCCGTCACCTATATTTGGCATTTCTCCCCCGTATTATTCCCTCTCCAGCCTCCCCACCCCCCACCCTTTACCCATATATACGCCAACGTAATTTATCACAAAATTAAAACTGCTGTGTAGTGGGCAACATGTAGTTTTTCCAATAAAGGCGCTGCATCAGTGGATTACTTGAGAAAAATAAGTGTCTTAATCTCTGCTCATCCAAGTCACAAAAAACAATTAAAATTGACTGTGGTCTATGTGGTTAAAGTAAAACAATAATGATTTTAGATGAAAACATGGGCAATCATCTTCATGACTTTAGACTAGCCCAAGATTTCAGAAACAGAACATGAATAGCTTTAAACTAAAGCCAAAAGATAAATTGATAACTTATGTTCATCTAATGATAACATGAAATGAATAAAAAAGGAATATAACTACAAAAAATTTACCCCACCAAAAAAAAAAAATTATATCTAGGCTCTGTAAAGAACACCTGAAACTAATAAGGAAAGGATAGAAAATCTAATGGTAAAATGCACAAAATACTTAAACAATTCACATAAAATACATTAAAATGGTCAATAAGTACAGAGAAAGTTACTCCTATTTATTACTCACTGACAAAATTCAGGTTAAAACCACAATGTGATACTTCTACTTCCTCACCAGAATTGTTATCATGAGAACAGACAGGCAATACCAGGCTCTGGTGAGGATCTGTAGCAATTGCAGGTTTCATACACTGTTGGCATGAGATATTGCTTAGTACAGCCTCAGAGAAAGCTGTTTAGCAGTGTCTTCTAAAGCTAAATATTTGCATACCTTACAGCCTAGCAATTCAAATTCTAGGGATATACCCAATAGAAATGCACACACATGTTTACCAAAATTCCTGTACTAGTATGTTCATAATTCTAGGGAAATACTGTATGTCAATAAGAAGGAACTGATTACAACTGTGTGCAAAAACAGTTCTAAATACACCAAGCATGATGGCAGGAAGTCACACACAACAAAACAGACATGTCATTTTGTTGTTATTAAATCAATTAAAATTAATAAAATTAGTCAATGATGAATTTTATTTTGATAAAGGTGAGAGGCATGCAACATCTATGGTTTTAGAAATGGGTAAGTGTCAACCTTGGGATGCAGAATAGTAACTGGAGTTGGCATAAGTGGGGTTTTCTGACATACTGGCCACATCCTCTTTCTTGGTTTAGGTGATGTTACACATATGTTTGGTTTGAAAACATTCATTGAATGGTGCCTCAGAGAAATACGTAAGTTAGTGCAAATATCTTATACCTCCATATTAAATGGCCAAAAGATACTGCTAACTCTACTAAATGATGTTAAAATCTGGAGCTTGCTATGAAGGAATTGTATCTTAAAAGAAGTACTTGGTCTGGTGGAAAACAAAAAAGAAGTACTTGGTCATGTAGTTCTTAACAATGTTTCTTATGATGCTTCTGACAATGTGATGTGATGATAGAATAAATGTATCCTTAAAAATAGAAGAACTAAATCATAATTAAAGAATCAAATATGCCACAGAGTGATAACAGATATTGGCTTTGATAAAATATCAAAGAAACTGGAATGAGAATTATTATTGTATTTTCATGATTTTAAAGTAATATTTCAAAATGAACGAATCAGTCAAGATATGCAAAGATGTAATGTGATTCAACTATGTAATATCCTATGTAATTTGAAGTATTAAAACTTGGAATAATTACTGTAACCTTGTAGTATAGTTTGAAGTCCGGAAGTGTGATGCCTCCCGCTTTGTTCTTTTTGCTTAGAATTGACTTGGCTATGCGGGCTCTCTTTGGTTCCATATGAAGCTTAAGGTGGTTTTTTCCAGTTCTGTGAAGAAGGTCATTGGTAGCTTGATGGGGATAGCGTTGAATCTGTAAATTTCTTTGGGTAGTATGGCCATTTTCACGATATTGCTTCTTCCTAACCATGAACATGGAATCTTTCTCCGTCCGTTTGTGTCCTCTCTTATTTCGTTGAGCAGTGATTTGTAGTTCTCCTTGAAGAGGTCCTTTACGTTCCTTGTTAGTTGTGTTCCTAGGTATTTTATTATCTTTGTAGTGATTGTGAATGGCAGTTCGTTCTTGATTTAGCTCTCTTAAGTTTGTTATTGGTGTATAGGAATGCTTGTGATTTCTGCACATTGATTTTGTATCCTGAGACTTTGCTGAAGTTGCTTATCAGTTTCAGGAGATTTTGGGCTGAGACGATGGGGTCTTCTAGATATACAATCATGTCGTCTGCAAATAGAGACAATTTGACTTCCTCCTTTCCTATTTGAATACCCTTTATTTCTTTTTCTTGCCTGATTGCTCTGGCTAGAGCTTCAGTTCTATATTGAATAGGCTACAGTAATCAAAACAGCATGGTACTGGTACCAAAACAGAGATAGAGACCAATGGAACAGAGCAGAGGCCTAGGAGGAAACGCCACACATCTACACCCATCTGATCTTTGACAAACCTGACAAAAACAAGCAATGTGGAAAGGATTCCCTGTTTAATAAATGGTGTTGGGAAAACTGGCTAGCCATGTGCAGAAAGCAGAAACTAGACCCGTTCCTGACACCTTACACTAAAATTAACTCCAGATGGATTAAAGACTTAAATATAAGACCTAACACCATAAAAACCCTAGAAGAAAATCTAGGCAAAACCATTCAGGACATAGGCATAGGCAAGGACTTCATGACCAAAACACCAAAAGCATTGGCAACAAAAGCCAAAATAGACAAATGGGACCTAATCAAACTCTACAGCTTCTGCACGGCAAAACACACAGTCATTAGAGTGAATTGGCAACCAACAGAATGGGGAAAAATTTTTGCAGTCTACCCATCTGACAAAGAGCTGATACCCAGAATCTACAAAGAACTGAAACAGATTTACAAGAAAAAAAACAAGCCCATTCAAAAGTGGGCAAAGGATATGAACAGACACTTTACAAAAGAAGACATACATGAAGCCAACAAACATATGAAAAAATGCTCATCATCACTGGTCATTAGAGAAATGCAAATCAAAACTACATTGAGATACCATCTCACGCCAGTTAGAATGGCGATCATTAAAAAATCTGGAGACAACAGATGCTGGAGAGGATGTGGAGAAATAGGAATGCTTTTACACTGTTGGTAGGAGTGTAAATTAGTTCAACCATTGTGGAAGACAGTGTGGTGATTCCTCAAGGACCTAGAAATAGAAATTCCATTTGACCCAGCAATCCCATCACTGGGTATATATCCAAAGCATTATAAATCGTTCTACTATAAGGACACATGCACACGAATGTTCACTGCAGCACAGTTTACAATAGCAAAGACCTGGAACCAACCCAAATGCCAATCGATGACAAACTGGACAGGGAAAATGTGGCACATATACACCACGGAATATTATGCAGCCATCAAAAATGATGAGTTCATGTCCTTTGTAGGGACATGGATGAACCTGGAAACCATCATTCTCAGCAAACTGACACAAGAACAGAAAATCAAACACCGCATGTTCTCACTCACAGGCGGATGGTGAACAATGAGAACATATGGACACAGGGAGGGGGAGCATCACACAATGGGGTCTGTCAGGGGGAAATAGGGGAGGGACAGTGGAGGGTGGGGAGTTGGGGGAGAGATAGCATGGGGGAGAAATGCCAGATATGGGTGATGATGGGGGAGGAAGGCAGCAAATCACACTACCATGTGTGTACCTATGCAACAATTTTGCATGTTCTTCGCATGTACCCCAAAACCTAAAATGCAATAAAAAAAAAAACTTAGAGTAATTTTTCTTAACAAGTCCCTGCTTTAAAAAAAAAGCAGAAAAGAAAAAATTGTAATTGAAGCAGCATTTTCCATAAACCTAATTGTTTACAAACTCTGAATTACCCTTTTGAGGGAAGGTAATGCTCTGATATTCATCAATTGGTTCTCAATGATGTTTTTAACATCAGCAGTGTGCTATCATGGTGGGAAAATAAAGCAGCACATATTGGAAAGATATAAAAAACAATTTACAGAAACAGACTGATCTCATGAAGCCTGCAATGAGAGGCACTATTTGATTAATATATGGAAAAAGTTCAAAATAAACTGAGCAATTATCATATTCAAGAGTTAATTCTTAACTCCCTATATTCTTTCTTTTTAATCTGTAAAATAGTCCAGTGAGGCTAAAAACGTTGCCCTATTTTACAGATTATAAAGTTCAATAAGTAGTCCAAGTCTGGGAAGATACTAAATGACGAATTTAAATCCAGACTGGGATTATGCAAGAGAGTATGATGAGTGTGGACCAGAATAACCAAGGCTGTTTTCATAAGTATTGATTCTGATTGGACTCTGAAACCAGATGACTCTACAGACGAGTTCCAAATAGAAGCAGGAATTACCAAGTTTGATATAAACTGTATTCACATTATCTTTGAGGTTCATGGTGAGATGAAAAACTATTCTCAAAGATATCCAGGTCTTAATCCCTGAAATCCATCAATGTTACCTTTATATAGAAAAGGGGTCTTTGCAGATGTGCGTAAGAGATCTAGAGATGGGAATATTATCTAAATAATCCGGGTGGATCCTAAATGTGATCACAAATGTCCTTATAAGAAGGAAGCAAAAGGAAGTATCACACAGAGAAGGCCATGTGACCACAGAGGCAGAGGCTGAAGTGATGCAACCACAAGCCAAGGAATGACACAGCACCGGAAACTGACGAGGCAAGAAATGGATGCTCCTGTAGAGCCTCCAGAGGGATCACTGCACTGCCAGCGTTGTTTCAGCTGATGAAAATAATTTTGAACTTCTGGATTTCAGAATGTTAAGAGAGTAAATATGCATTGTGTTAAGCCACTCTAGAGATTTTGCTTAAGTTGTGTTTCGTTGCACGTACACTATTTTCTCCTGAATTGTAGGCTTCAGGGTGAGAGAATGACTTGATGAGCACTTTTGTAGATTACAAGGGTACTAAAGAACCTATCTACTTCTTGATACATATGCTGTTTAAAACCCAATCTTAGTCCCCAAATAGAATTTGCTCTCTTTCTTACTTTGCCTCAGAACTACTCATGGAAGGCAGTTGTAAAGGCAATGCAATTGAGCATACAACAAAAAATACAAAAGCCAGATGACAACTACACCATTCAGCGGCACCGTTTTGTCCCTGACTGTAAGCAGGGAAGGAGGCAGAGTAGAAGTCTGTGGTTGTTCACACTGAGTGTCAACTGGATTGGATTGAAGGATACAAAGTATTGATCCTGGGTGTGTCTGTAAGAGTATTGCCAAAGGAGATTAACATTTGAGTCAGTGGGCTGGGATAGGCAGACCCACCCTTCATCTGGGTGGGCACCATCTAATCAGCTGCCAGTGTCATTAGAATATAAGCAGGCAGAAAAAAGTGAAAAGAGAGAGTGGCCTAGCCTTCCACCCTACATCTTTCCCCCAGGCTAGATGCTTCCTGCCTTCAAATATCAGACTAAGTTCTTCAGTTTTGGAACTCAGACCGACTCTTCTTGCTCCTTAGCCTGCAGACAAGCCTATTGTGCGAACTTGTGATCATGTGAGTTAATAAACTCCTCTCTCTGTCTCTCTCTATATATATGTGTGTGTATATATATGCATAAAATGGAATATATATATATATATACATATATATTCCATTATTTCTGTCCCCCTAGAGAACCCTGACTAATACAAAGCCTATGACAGAAGAAGGTGAAGATGCAGAGAACCAGTCCCTCCCGGTTCACCTCTCTACAGTTCATCAGCCTGAGGCCTCCAGGAATTCGGAGAGGAAAAAGTGATTTAAATTGGTTGAGAGACTGGACCTTCAGCACTGCCCTTTCTAGACATCTGAAAGTCTATATATGTCTATGCAATTTGCCCTGGATTTGGAAAAGGAAGAAAACTTTGACAGAATGTATTGAAAGAGGCAATGGTAAGAATGAATAAGGTTTGTTTATGATTACGTGTACACAGTTTAACCCATTCCAAAAAAAGTTCCTCTTATCTCATTTCATTTGTACAACTCTTGAGTTTTAAAAGGTAAAAAGCAAAGTGAAAGAACTCACTTAAAGTCATCCAAGAAAGGAAAAAATAGCAAGAGCTATCATAAGCTTTCTTAAGCTATTCTGTTCTTTGTTAAGCAGGGGTGCTCATGCATTATGTACATTACCTCATTCAATCCTCACTTGACCCTACTAGGTAGGCAGTTTATCTCCAGTCTTCAGATGAAGAAACAGCCTTAAAGAAATTAAGCAACTACTGACTGTAACAGAGCAGAGATTTAACCCTACATCTATCAAGTTCCAAAGAATACGTACTTTCTGCTTTGAAGTTTGTAAAAATTATAAGCCAACTTTGAACTTTCGGTTGAGAATGGACATCCTTTGACAATGGGTGAACTTGATTAGATTCAGAATAGGAGGAAATGATTAGGACTTGTGAATGACTGTGTTAGAGAAGAATTTATGTTGTGACTCTACCAAATTAAGGCAATGCCAACTTTTACCTGGTTTCATTTGAAAAGGAAAATAACCAATTTACTTCACAAAGGAAAATCAATTTAAAATTTTCTCACGGACACCTGTGATACCCTTACAGAGGTTTTAATACTGCTGCAACCCATTCCCACAATTGACTTAACATTTAAGTGACAGCATGAATGTTCAGCTCCAGAAAACTGGTGGGAATTGGGTGATCATTTCTGGATAAATACTGCACTTAGATATAAATCAATGCATTGATGCAAATTAGGAGGATTCTGTGTGCACGTTCCAAGGAGGTGCATCCTTGTTCATGTAGGGGTATAACTTGTTGGGCAAGGTGTAACAAATTCCTTTCAAGGGAGGTTCAGTCAATGCTGACCGCCTCCCCCACCACCCTGCTTCTCTACATCTGCACTATTTAAAAAAAAAAAGAAAAGAAAAGAAAGTGACTTAATACAGAAAATTGTTTACACAGGTAGTGAAAAGTCAAAAGAGAATAAAATCTGAGGGAAGAATGGGATTACCAGAACATGGGAGCTTAGAGGATGGATCTGGAGGGTCTGCGCTTGGACCTATGGAGAGACACTCTGTGGAGTGGGTATAATGTATTTCAGATCTCCGAGAAGGGGGAAAGCACAACAGCACTCCAACTGCCAAGGCCAGGCTACTGCTAGTTCCCCATGAGGGGTTTCCTTGTGGCGGGCAGCAGGAGACCCAAAGCAGCCTGGAGACTGCAGCTGGAGGTGGCTGCCCTGCATGCTCTTCACTCTACTTCCATAGCGGCCCTGCCATTTTGATGAGGGACACTGTCAGAAGCTAAAATGCAGGGAGGGGAGTCGCTTGTTCCTTTCCTCTGACTTCTAGTTGCCCTCTGGCTCTCATGGGCAAAATATTAAATGTAAACTAGTTGACAAAGATGTCTAGGAAATAACAGTTTCCAGCAATTCTCAACTCTGCCCAGAGTGCAGGGGGTGCATCCAGAGCCAAAATCCAATAATGGGCCCCAGATATTAGTCACGGCACTGAGAGTGAAATAGAGAAAATTCAGAGGATCTGAGGGTCAAAATGAAAAAAGACAGAGGATATTTGTACATTTCAACATCGTAATTAACAACCACACAAAATTCTACACAATCAAGCTCTCCCAAGATTATTGCCCAATCACACCAGAACAGTTTCCTCATTTTGTTAATAATGACAGTAACATTCCTCTACCAGCTTTCTAGCACTGCGTACTCTTAGGAAGCAGGTTAGGCTGACCTTCATAAAGAACAGGCAAATTTAGAATAAATTGCAAAGAATAAGGCTTACAGGTAATAATGTGCATTTTTTGTTGTAATAAAGGCATAACATGAGACCTTCTGATCTTCTTTCTTTAGACGGAGTTTCGCTCTGTTGCCAGGCTGGAGTGTGCAGTGGCGTAATCTCAGTTCACTGCAACCTCCACTGCCCGGGTTTAAGCGATTCTCCTGCCTCGGCCTCCCAAGTAGCTGGGACTACAGGCACGTGCCACCACGCTCAGCTAATTTTTGTGTTTTTAGTAGAGACGCGGTTTCACCATGTTTTCCAAGATGATCTTGATCTCCTGACCTCTTAATCTGCCTGCCTTGGCCTCTCAAAGTGCTGGGATTATGGGCATGAGCCCCCATGCTTGGACACTCTGACAAAATTTTTAAGTGTACAGTACATTATTGCTAACAGTACGTACAATGTTGTACAAAAGATCCCTTCTAGAACTGTTTCATCTTGCATAACTGAAACTTGACATGCATTGAACAGAAAGTCCCCATTTCCTCCTCCCCTCAGCCCCTGGAAACCACCCTTCTATTTTCTGCTTCTGTGGCATCAACTGCTTTCAATATACACATACAAACACAAATAAATGAAATTGTACAGCATTCGTCCTTTTGTGCCTGGATTCTTTCACTTAGCACAATGTCCTCAGGGTTCATCCATGTAATCACATATAATAGGATTTCTTTCATTTTTAAGGCTCCATAATTTTATGTGTATACCACATTTTCTTTATCCATTCATACATCAATGGACATTTACATTGCTTCCACATCTTACTTATTTTAAATAATGCTAAAGTGAACATGGGAATGCAAATATTTCTTCAAGAGCCTGATTTCAATTCTTTTGAATAAATATCCACAAACAGGATCACTGCATCATATAATATTTGTTTTTTTTTTATTTTTTGAGGCACTTTCATACTATTTCCATAGCGGCCACATCATTTTACATTTCCACCAGCAATGTGCAAAGATTCCAGTTTCTCTACAGTTTTGCTAACATTCGTTATTTTCAGGTTGGTTGATTTCTTTTTGTTTTTGTGATAATGGCCATCCTAACAGGTGTGAAATGATATTTCAATGTAGTTTTAATTTGCAATTTTGTGATGAATTTTTTATTTATTTTTATTTATTTATTTATTTTTTTGAGTCAGAGTCATGCTCTGTCACCTGGGGTTGGAGTGCAGTGGCATGATCTCGGCTCATTGCAACCTCTGCCTCCAAGGTTCAAGTGATTCTCCTGCCTCAGCCTCCCAAGTAGCTGGGATTACAGGTGCCTGCCACCACACCTGGCTATTTTTTTTTTTATTGCATTTTAGGTTTGGGGGTACATGTGAAGAACATGGAAGATTGTTGCCTAGGTACACACATGGCAGTGTGATTTGCTGCCTTCCTCCCCCATCACCTATATCTGGCATTTCTCCCCATGCTATCCCTCCCCAACTCCCCACCCCCCCACTATCCCTCCCCTTTTTCCCCCTGACAGACCCCAGTGTGTGATACTCCCCCTCCCTGTGTCCATGTGTTCGCATTGTTCAACACCCGCCTATGAGTGAGAACATGCGGTGTTTGATTTTCTGTTCTTGTGTCAGTTTGCTGAGAATGATGGTTTCCAGGTTCATCCATGTCCCTACAAAGGACACGAACTCATCGATTTTTGATGGCTGCATAATATTCCATGGTGTATATGTGCCACATTTTCCCTGTCCAGTCTATCATCGATGGCCGAATTCTACCAGACATACAAAGAGGAGCTGGTACCATTCCTTCTGAAACTATTCCAAACAATCCAAAGACAGGGAATCCTTCCTAAATCATTTTATGAGACCAACATCATCCTGATACCAAAACCTGGCAGAGACTCAGCAAGAAAAGAAAACTTCAGGCCAATATCCATGATGAACATAGATGCAAAAATCTTCAATAAAATACTGGTAAACCGATTGCAACAGCACATCAAAAAGCTTATCCACCATGATCAAGTAGGCTTCATCCCGGGGATGCAAGGCTGGTTCAACATATGCAAATCTATAAACATAATCCACCACATAAACAGAACCAAAGACAAAAACCACATGATAATCTCAATTGATGCAGAGAAGATCTTTTTTTTTTTTTTTTTTTTTTTTAGTAGAGTTGGTGTTTCACTGTTAGCCAGACTGGTCTTGAATTCCTGACCTCGGGATCTGCCTGCCTCGGCCTCCCAAAGTGCTGGGATTACAGGCATGAGCCACCACACCTAGCCTGAAAATCTTTTTAAATACTTGTTGGCCATTTGTATATCTTCTTTGGAGAAGGACATACAAAGTCTTCTTAGGACTTCTACTGAAGTTCTTTGCTCATTTTAACATTAAGATATTTGGAGACATTTTGTTATTGAGCTGTAGAAGTCACTTATATATTATGGCTATTAACCAAATATGTGTTTTGCAATATTTTGTAGGTTGCATTATTTTGTAGGTTGCCCTTTCACTCTATTGATTGTTTCTCTTGCTGTGCAGAAGGGTTTTAGTTTGATGCAGCTCCACTTGTCTACTTTTGTTTTTGTTGTCTGTGCTTTGGTGTTATATCCAATAAATCATTACCAAGATCAATGTCATGAAATTGCTCCCCATATTTTGCTTTAGAAGTGTTACAGTTTCAGTTGAAATTTAAGCATTTAAGCCATTTTTTAATTGATTTAGGTGTGGGTCTATGATAAAGGTCCAATTTCATTTATTTGCATGTTTTCCAACAGTATTTATTGAAGAGACAATCCTTTCTCCATTGTGTTTTCATGGCATCCTTGTCAAAGATTGGTTCACTATGAGTGTGTGTATATGTGTGTGTGTATGAATATATATCTATACACGCATGGGTTTATTTCTGGGCTCTTTGTTCCATTGTCTATATATCTATCCTTATGTTAGTACCATAATGTTTTGATTACTGTAGCTTAGTGATATGTTTTAAAATCAGGCAGTGTGAGGCCTCCAGTTTTGCTGTTCTTTTCATGATTGCTTTGGCTATTTGAAGTTCTCTGTGGGAAATTTTAGATTGGTTTTTTCTATTTCTGTAAACATTGCCATTAGGATTTTGATTGATAGGGATTGGATTTTAACACTCTTAAGTCTTCCAATCAATGAATACAAATATCTTTCTATGTATTTGTGTCTTATTTAATTTTTTGGATCAAGGTTTTGTAATTTTCAGTGTATAAGATTTTCACCTTCTTAGTTAAGTTTATTCCTAAGTATTTTATTATTTTGATGCTATTGTAAATGGAATAATTTTCTTAAATTCATTTTCAAATTGTTCATTGTTATTGTATAGAAATACAACTGAATTTGCATATTAATTTTGTATCCTGCAGCTTTACTGAATTTGTTTATTAATTCTAACAATATTTTAGTGAAGTCTTTAAGGTTTTGTACATGTCAGATGATGTCATCTATGAACAGAGATAATTCTTCCTTTCTAATTTGTATATCTTTTACTTCTTTTTTTTTCTCTCTGATTAATCGTGTTAGGACTTCCAGTGTTATGTTAAATTGAAATGACAAACGTGCACATTCTTTTCTTCTTCCTGATCCTAGAAGAAAAACTTTTAGTTTTCTACCATTGAGTATGCTTTTAGCTGTAGGCTTTTTATATGTGACCTTTATTATGTCAAGCTTTTCATCCTATTTCTAGTTTGCTGAATGTTTTTAATTATAAAAGGGTGTTAAATTGTGTCAAATGCTTTTGCTGCACCTATTTAAACAATCGTGCTTTTTTTCTTTTGATCTGTTAATGTGTTGTATCACATTAACTGATTTTCTTATGGTGAAACATCTTTGCATTCCAGAGATAAATTCCACCTTGTCACGGTGTATGATCATTTTAATGTGCTGTTGAATTACGTTTGCTAGTATTTTATTAAAGACTTTGCACTGTATCCATCAGGGATATTAACCTGTAATTTTCTTTTATGAAGTATCTTTTTCTGGCTTTGGTATCAGGGTTATACTGGCCTCATAAAATGAGTTTGCAACTGTTCTTTCGTCTAAGATTTTTGGAAGAGTTTGCAAAGGTTTGGTGTTAACTCCTTTTTAAATATCTGGTAGAATTCACCAGTGAAGCCATCTGGTCTTGATTTTTCTTAGTTGGGTGGCTTTGATTCTGGATTCAACCTCTTTCTAGTTATACTGCTCGGATTTGCTAATTTTTTATGATTCAGTATTAGTAGGTTGTATGTTTCTAGGAATTTATCGATTTCTTCTATATTATCCAATTTCTCGGTGTATAATTGTTCAGATTAGGCTTAATAATCAATTTTATTTTGCTGGTACCTCTTTCATTTCTAAATTTATTTGAGTCTTCTTTATTTCCTAGCATAACTAAAGGTTTGTCAATTTGTTGATTTTTAAAATAACATTTCATTGAGTTTTTTTCTATTCTTACTCTATTCTCTATTTTGGCTATTTCTGCTGTAATTTTTATTATTTCCTTCTTTCTGATAACTAAGGGTTTACCTTGTCCTTTTTGTAGTTTGTAGAGTTGTAAAGTTAGGTTGACTTGAAGTGTTTAATTTTAATGTAGATGTTAATTGCTATAAGCTACACTCCTAGGATTGCTTTTGCTGTTCTTGTTTTTATGTTGTGTTTTCTTTTTCATTTGTCTCAAGACGTCCTCTAAATTTTCCTTTGTTTTGTTCTATGATGCATTCTTTCTCAAGATTGTGTTGTTTAACTCCCACGTATTTGTGAATTTCCAAGTATTCCTTCTGCTATTAAATTCAAATTTCATTCCACTGTGGTCAGAAAAGGATTCATGGGGCAGGGCGCAGTGGCTCTCACCTGTAATCCCAGCACTTTGGGAGGCTGAGGTGGGCGGATCACGAGGTCAAGAGATTGAGACCATCCTGGCCAACATGGTGAAACCCCGTCTCTACTAAAAAATATAAAAATTAGCTGGGCGTGGTGGCACATGCCTGTAATCCAAGCTACTTGGGAGGCTGAGGCAGGAGCATTGCTTGAACCTGTGAGGCAGAGGTTGCAGTGAGCCGAGTTCACGCCACTGCACTCCAGCCTGGCACCTAGCAACAGAGCAAGACTCTGTCTCAAAAAAAAAAAAAAAAAAGAAAGAAGAAAGAAAGAAAAGGATTCATGGTATGATTTCGAACTTCTTATGTGGACCTAACATGATGTTTCCTGCAGAGTATTGCATGTGTACTTGACAAGAATATGTATTCTGCTGCTCTTGGGTAGAATATTCTGTAGGTGTCTGTTAAGTCTATTTGGTTTTTAGTATTTTCAAGCCCTTTTTATTACTGATCTTAATTCTGGATGTCAATCTATTATAGAATATGGGTTATTAAATCACTGTTATTATGTTGCCATCTATTTTTCTCTTCAGTTCTATCAGTGTTTGCCTCTTGTATTTAGCCTGTTCTGATGTTGGCTGCATATATATTCACAACTGTATATCCCTATTGAATTGACCCTTTCATCATTATACAATGTCTTCTTTGTCTTTTATTACAGCCCTTGAGTTAACATTTATTTTTTCTGATATAAATATGGATACCCCTACTCTATTTGGTTGCCATTCATGTGGAATATCTTTGCCATCCTTCAACTTTCCTTTATTTTAACTTTTATTTCAGGTTCAGGAGTAAATGTATAGGTTTGTTATATAGGTAAATTGGATGTCACAGGGGTTTGGTGCACATATTATTAAATCTCCCAGGTCATAAGCATAGTACCCAATAGACAGTTTTTCAATCCTCTCCCATCACCCACCCTCCACCTTCAAGTAGGCCCCTGTTGTCCTCTTCTTGTGTCCATGTGTTCTCAATGGTCAACTCCCACTTATACGTGCAGTATTTATTTTCTGTTCCTGCATTCGTTCACTTAGGATAATGGCCTTCAGCTCCATTCATTCTGCTGCAAAAGACATGATCTCATTCTTTTTATGGCTACATAGTATTCCATGGTGTTTATGTACCACATTTTCTTTATACAGTGTACCATTGATAGAAATTTAGGTTGATTCCATGTCTTTGCTACTGCTATTGTAAATAGTGTTGCAAAGAACATACACATGCATGTGTCTCTATGATAGAATGATTTATAGCCCTTTATGAACATACTAAATAATGGGATTGCTGGGTTGAATAGTAGTTTTCTTTTAAGTTCGTTGAGAAATTGCCACACTGCTTTCCACAATGAACTAATCTATATTCCCACCAGAAGTGTAAAAGTATTCTCTTTCTCTGCAACCTCACCAGCGTCTGTGTGTTTTTTGTTTGTTTGTTTTTGCTCTTTAATAATAGCCGTTTTGACTGGCATGAGATGGTATCTTATTGTGGTTTTGATTTGCATTTCTATAATGAAATGTTTAGTGATGTTGAGTGTTTTATCATACGCTTGCTGGCCACATGTATGTCTTCTTTTGAAAATTGTCTGTTCACATCCTTTGCCCACTTTTTCATGGGATGATTTGTTTTTTGCTTGTAAATTTGGTTAAGTTTCTTATAGATTTGGGATATTAGACCTTTGTCAGATACATAGTCTGCATTTATTTTTCTCCCATGCTGCAACTTGTCAGTTTACTTTGTTGATAGTTTCTTTTGCTGTGAAGAAGCTCTCAACAGATGTAGAAAAGGCTTTCAATAAAATACAACATTCCTTCAAGTAAAAAACCCTCAACAAACTAGGCATTGAAGGAACACACCTCAAAATAATAAGAGCTGCTACCTATGACAAGCCTACAGCCAACATCATGCTGAATGGGCAAAAGCTAGAAGCATTCCCCCTTGAGAACCAGAACAAGACAAGGATGCCCACTCTCACCATTCCTATTCAACATAGTACTGGAATTCCTAGCCAGAGCAGTCAGGCAAGAAAAAGAAATAAAAAGCAGTATAAGTCAAGCTACCTCTGTTTGCAGATGATATGATTCTATACCTAAAAAACCCCATAGTTTCTGCCTCAAAGTTCCTAGATCTGATAAACAAATAGAGCAAATTTTCGGGATATGAAATCAATGTACAACAAAAATCAGTAGCATTTCTATACACCAGCAAGATCTAAGCTAAAAGCCTAAGCAAGAATACAACCTTATTCACAATAGTCACAAAAGGAATAAAATACCTAGAAGTATTGCTAACCAGGCAGGTGAAAGACCTCTATAACAAGAATTGCAGAATGTTGCTCAAGGAAATAAAAAAAATGACACAAACAAATGGGACGCTGTAGGCGACTGGTCAGGGTGGTGGGAAAAATTATAAGGAAAGAGGCAAACCTTCTTGGAAGGCCAGGAGGTTTTTGCAAAGCTTTAGGAAAGAATGAGCTGAAGGCAGCTATTCTTACCCTGAGGCAAATGGTAAAGGGCAGATAACAAGAGAGTGCAAGGAGTTTATCTATATGTTTGTTTACCTATTTCTCTGAAAACCAACTTTTGATCATCCCTGAGCAGGACCACACCCTATTCTGGGGGGGGGGAGGGGTCAACAATATTAGTTACCCACAAATGGTGTTTGCTGCAGGCCTTTGTAATTAAATCTGTATTTTGCCTATGACCGAATCTAGGGAACTGCATGGCTTAGACCACCAAGGAGAAAGTGCTCCCAATAAGCCAGAGACCCTCGCATTTATTTAGTACAGTTTTAATGACAAAGGCCTGGAACAAACACTATTTGTGGGTAACTAACATTGTCGACCACCCCATCCCCCCCAACCACCACCCAGGAGTAGGGAGCTGTCCTGTGCAAGTATGATCAAAGGTTGGTTTCCAGAGAAATAGGTAAACAAACTTACTTAGATAAATTCCTTTGCACTCCCTTGTTATCCGCCTTTGCCATTTGCCTCAAGGTAAGAACAGCTGCTTTCAGCTTATTCTTCCCCAAAGCTTTGCAAAACCTCCCTAGAGGTGCTCACAGGCAAAATACCTATGTCTGCATACTCCTTTCATCCATTGTTTCAGGAATGAGAGCTGAGATGTTCTATTATGCAGACAGCACTGCTTTTTAAATAGCAATTACTACACATATTAGCATACGTTTTTGTCCAAAATGTCATAATGTTAGTTATCTTTTTATAGTTAGAACATTAAATCTCTAAAGCTACGTATCCTGTGTTAGACTTCTCTCTTCTCACTATGTGCTTATCGTGTAGCAGGCAATAGGCACGAAGAGGTTTGCAATAAGATGCCATTGTCTATAAGAGACAACTTTTGAGGAGAAGCAGGACATGAAAAGGTTAAGAGTGTAAGCTTTCGCATCAGAAAAACCTGAGTTTAAAGTATGCCTCTTATAGCTTCAGAACTGTAGATAAAATACATAATCTAACTCAGTTTAGTCATTGGAAAAATGGGGAGATAATACTATTTAACTACGACTGTGACAATAAGGACCAAACAAGGTAGCCTGTGTCAAGTTCTTAGCCGAGTGCCTGGTATACATACAGTTAAAACATAATATTCAATATCTGTTGAATATTGTTTTCATTGTTTTTTTTGCAGATTTAGTAATGAAAATGGAATGGCCGTACAAGATAGAGAAAGTTCCTACAATAGCATCAATAAACTCCCATTTCACACTTGCTCTACTTTTACTTTGTTTTATCTTATTGCTTTCTGTTTTCATCATCTGCATTGCGTTCTTTTGAAAATGCACAGGGTCTAAACAAATAAAGTCAACAAACAAATCCAAGAAGCTGTTTTTAAATGATTAGTAAATTTTGAGGGCAAGCATATTAATGTAAGATTTGGCATATCTTGGGATTCTGAGATAATTACTAGTGAAAGGAATGAATAGAAAACTTAATTTTTAACTTTCACTTCTCTGTTGAATGGATATTTTTATTCTATTTTTTGCAAATCAGTGATATTTCTAAAAAATGAGCAATATATGAAATGATCAATTTATTTAAAAACTTATAGCTAAGAAACCTAATCAGCTTATACAATTTTCCTAGTAGAATGATAATTATGCACATATAGTTATGTGTATTATTCATTCTTCTAGTCTATATTTTGTGCATGTTTTGTTAATGCTCCATTATTTTAATATGCAGAATTCCATAAAATTAGCACTGGTGGGGGCCATAGATATCATGTCTCATAGTCTCAATTTGTAGGAAAGAAAACTGGGAAACAAACTGGCTGAGACCTTCAAAGATCAGACTGGAAATTAGAAGGAAATCTAGCACTATAATCTTTTCAAATTTATGCTGTCTTCATTTTTTAATGATTTATTCACAGCCACAGTCTAAAAGATAAATGTCGGCATTCAATTCAACTAGTACTTTTGACCTCCCAATTTGTCTATCAGTCTTCAATTCAACTAGTACTTTTGACCTCCCAATTTGTCTATCAGTCTTGCATAATGAAAAAGAAGATTGGTAACAAGTTATTTATTGTCACTTGAGTCTATTTGTTGGCAAGTAAGGAGTCATCAAAGACTCCTTATCAAAAAAATGCCCACCTACATTTTATACTTTGTAAAATTTTACTATAAATAATTATTTATTTGATTTACATGAGTAAATGCTTCAATAATCTATTCAGATGCAAGACCTGATGATGGTAGAGGAGAAAAGCTATAAATACAGGGGTTGACTGTCATTTACATTGAAAGGCAAAAGAGAAAAAATTAGATCTATCAACTATATGGTGATTCCTGATGTGCTTGTGTATCTCTCCTATTGGATAAAATACGTTTTTAGGACAATGGTCAAACTTTATTCATCACTATACCATTCACATCTTCTAGTGACTAGCACTAAGTAAGAGATTAATTGTGGGATAAATTTTTAAATTGATATTTATTAGGCACCTATTATGTGTAATTCACAGTGCTGTGTGTTTTTCACTATGCGATCTCTTCCAAATTTAACAATACTTTGAGGTAGCTATTATTTTCTCCTGTTTTACAGAAAAGAAACCTGAGGTAGAGGGAATGACAGACAACTTGCCTAAGGTCACACACTTAAATAATGTAGTGCTGGAACTTTAACTCTAGTCTTTGTTTTAAGAGGCACTTCTTTCCCTACACCAAAAAAGCCACAAAGTCCACAGAATGATGGACTATCAGGACTTGAAGGTATCTTTAAACTTATCTAGATACTCAAAACTGGTCATATTAGGGACTAAAATCACTTTTCTATGTTTCATGGGTTCTGGTTTATTCTCAACACTAGTGTAAATGAGCTGGTCACAATGACTTCTTTCTCACTATTTAATGAAAGCATGGATAATGAATTAAGAATAACTTTGTGGAAAAGACAAATATTAGTAATATTTTATAATACATTAATAACATAATAATAATTAATGTAATATAATAACCAGGCCTCCATCCTGGTTTGCAGATGGCTGTCCTCTCGTTGTACTTTACATGGAAGAGAGGAAGGAAGTTCTCAAGTCTCTTTTTATATGGCACTAATTGCATTCAAGAGGGGATCCACCCTCATGACCTAATTATCTCACCATTTATTGCATACTTACTATGTGTGAGGAAAATGCATTAATTCATTCTTCACATTACCAACCTATGAGGTAGGAATCATTATTTTAATTTTTACATACAAGAAACTCAATCTTAAAGATATTGCAGGATTTTTCTAAACTCCCACGTGCAAATACAGAAACACAGTGGGCCTCTTGAGCCACATCTAACAAATTATGCTAATAAGGTTATGCATGGTGAAGGAGGGACTGGAGATTGGGTTCAACCATATGGGCAATTAATCCATTAATCATGCCTACCTAATGAAGCCTCAATGAAAACTCTGAACATGGGAGTTCAAGTGAGATCCTGGGATGGCAAAACTCTATAGATACTATCACACATCAATACCAGGAGGTATTTCTTTTCATTAGGACAATAAAAGCTTCATATTTGGAATCCTCTTGTATTCAACCCTATATGTCTCTTTCATTAACTGGTTCTATCCTTCCCCTGTAGTAAACTTTACTGTGAGTTCAATAGCTTTCAATAAGTCCTGTGAGTCTTTTGAGTGAATTAGCAAACCCGAGGGTGATAGGAAACACTGGAACTTGCAATTTTCTGAGGTTTGGCCTCAGACTGGAATAATGTGCCACTAAATTGCACTTGGCTTTTGTGTAGTCGTTTTGGATTATTATAGTAGAATATCACAGACTGGGTGTCTTCAACAACGTTCCTCACAGTTATGGAAGCTGGGAAATCAAAGGTCAATGTGCCAGATGGTCTGGTGTCTAGTGAGGACCTCCATCCTGTTTTGAAGGTCTCGTTTCCTTATAAACTTACGTGGCAGAGAGGAACTAAGCCTTCATGAGGCTCACCCTCATGACCCAATTACCTCCCAAAAGCCCCACCTCCTAAAAGCATCACATTGGGGGTTAGGATTTCAACATATTAAATTGGGGAGTGGGCCATAAACTTCCAGTCCATAACAGCTTACTAAGTAGTTCCACCAGATGGCAGTGGCAGCCTGGAAAGGTATCGCCACATACTGGCAGGCACTTGCGCTATGGCTGCAACTGCCATTAGTTGGATTTGGCAGACATTACTATAAATCCCCACCCTCAGTTCAGAACTTGAAAGCTGAGTTTTCCCACAGCCCCACTGTAAGCTGAGTCAATTGCCTAGATTCCGAAAAATGCTCCCAGGAGTACCCATCTATATTGGCCAGCTAAGGCTTACAATAGTCTCCAAGAGGAACGTGGTATGACTCCCCTCCAAGTGATAGGAAATGGGCTTGGGCTTTATCATTCAACAAGGCATTGCTGACAAGTGGTGGAGTAACTAAGTTACTATGTTCCTTGTACATTTCAGTCTGCAACATTGAGTAGAGGGAGGATGCTGTTTAGAGATTCTCACCTGTTGTGAGGCACACATGGAATCAATGTGAGGGCATCCACCTCAGAGACCATGGCATCCTGCAAAATATGTTGCACTGGGTGTAAAGTCTTGTGTTGTTGATTGCCTTGCTGCTGTCACAATTTGTCTCCTGATGTAGCAAGGTATAAGGGGTCACACCCATGTAAACCAGTGGCATGATGCTTATAGAAAAAGGAAAGAAGGAGCACTTTATCCCTGCCTCACCTAAGACCCCTGAGGAGGTCATGCAATTAATTTAATAATGTAAAACACTCAGTGCACGTGGGTCTTAATGGGAGCTGCTGCTTACCAGCATGCCAAAGGCCTTATGTTCAAATCCAGAGCCTCAAAAATACTTATAAGGCTATTATTACTCTTTGGAAGTAGATTAAAATCCTTCAAAGGTTAGTTGGTACACTCTAGAGAAGGAGGCAACCATGTATGAACAGGGCCACATGGGACCACCAGGAGTTTATCAGGTAAACAATCAAAGGGTAAAACAGGCAGGAACAGACAGAAAACTAAAACAAAAACAAAAACCCCAAAATACCTGTCAAATACAGCTGTACACTATCCTGCGGACCGTTGGCCTCATTAGTAGTATTCTGATTTCATTGGTCTGCAATCCACAAGTTCAAATCATCTAAGTAAGCCACCGTTTCAACCAAACATGGAAAATGGTGAGGCCCACATGTCACTGAGTTTGGCTAATACAAGCCCTATAACTCAAAGACTCTACCAGCTTTCCCATCACCAATCAAACCAACAACTGAAGCAAACGGGCTAAAATAACTGGCCAAAAATACAAGGCACAACACTTTGGGAGGCTGAGGTGGGCAGGTCACCTGAGGTCAAGAGATTGAGACCAGCCTGGCCAAGATGGTGAAACCCCATCTCTTCTAAAAAAAAAAAAAAATATATGAAATTAGCCAGGGGTGGTGGTGCAAGCCTGTAATGCCAGCTACTTGGGAGGCTGAGGCAGGCAGAATCACTTGAACCTTGGAGGCAGAGGTTGCCGTGAGCTGAGATTGTGCCATTGCACTCCAGCCTGGGTGACAAGAGTGAAACTGCGTTTTTTTTAAAAAAAGAAAAAATACAAGGTATACCTACAGACTAACGCTGGCGCTCCAAACTCAAGCACAGATATTTTATTTGACATATAACCCGACATCCTGTTAATAACATATACCCAAATTAGAAAATCTGAATCAAAACTAAATTGCAACAAAACTCCCCTCATTACTCATCTAATAGAAACCTTGGACTATTGGCCATCCTTCATGAGGGATTAAGTGGTGTCAATTGTGTTTGCCATTTGTCCATTACAACAGCATCGTGGATACCAATGTCACCTTTGCTAGCTGTGAACCCCAAATCCCCTTGACTTGAAAGATATTTGCAAGCCAGGCTCCCAGGCCTACCATTGCCTCCAAATGACACAAATGGCTCAGTCTCACCATAATACCATAGAGCCACTAAAAAAAGACCCACATTAATGTGAGTGGACATTCACTTAGAAAGGATCCTCAGTCCCACATCCTGGATGACATTGCCGCAACCCAAGACTTCATCAATGGAAACGAATTCTTCCCCAGCGCCAGAGGTGACTTTACCCACGAAGTCAAAGCCTCCATCCCAGTGACACACATGGACTTTCCTAACGTTCTGACAAAGTGGACGTGAGACATTTATTGCTTTTATTCCTCTGACATTGAGCATTTTGTTGTTCACTAGTCTCACTGTTTGCCTAGCCCACGATCCTGATATACTCCTTGCTTTATGACAAAATACGCACACTCCTCTCTAAAGGAAAATCTGATAGAGGTTACTACTATCTGTGACATTCCAAAAATTAATGGAAATTATTACTTTCCCCAGGAGGCAACTACAGCATTTCCATCAACCCTAGACCCCTTGAGGAGAGGACTCTCAACTTCAGGACCTTCTTCTACTATCCACCTCCAGTTTTCCACCACGACCTCCCGCCCTGTACCTCCAATCATGATCACAGTAATCACCCATTTTCATTGGTGACACACAAATATCACTAATCTTTATATGTAATTTAGTAAACAACCAACCACGTACTCACCAACAACATAACTGCCAGAACTGCCACTTGATACTTTGCAATCCTACCAAGATATTATTAGAGATCCTGGAAATTTCAGATATATTTTCTTGACTAATGCCATATAAATGGGAAACTTGGTTATAGGCTGGTGTATAAGGACTCCTTATACTTCTACTTGTGTTCTTCTTTTCTGTTCTCGTAATAAGATATTTCCTATACTGTTTAAGGCAACGTATGCCCAGTTGTCTAAAGGTTTCCCGTTATCACCCCAAAGTTTTCTTAACATGATGCAACAGCTTGATAGAGCCAGTTGTATTAACCACGTCTTTTATTTTCTATATTATGATACTGTGACATTTGGGGTCTTGGTAACCCTGGAGAGACCAACTTCTCCATCCTACCCGGGGTTACTGTAAAGGAAGAGATATATTACTACCACAATTCCTAAACAACTCACTCAGGGAGCCTGTTTTTAAACGCAAACCAACCAATCTAGAGCCCATATCCTCAACCACCCTCTTTATTGGGCTCTCATACTTTAGGCTATTATTCACCTTCTCTAATCGCCCTGGGGCCAGGTACCAGACAACCTGAAACAGCCCTTGGGTCCTAGAGACCTTTGGAATTATTCAAAATAGCCTATTTGAGGCCTGCTTACCCAGCCTTGTCCATTCCTTCTCACAGGAGCCACAATAAGATTTCTTGCACACAGGTTTTCCTTCTCCTTCTCTCACCTTATCAACTGCAGTGCTTCCCCGTGTGCTCCTCTACTGTCACGGTTGATGTGGTGTGATGTGCAGGCCCCATCCCCTTGGAAACTGTGAGTAACACACTGTTGTTCAATGGCAATTGTCTCCTCCTCTCTTGGAAGAACCTGAGGAAAAGGAGAAGCAGAAGGAAGAAATGAACAGACTATTTGGGGCATTTTGAGCAGAAGTATTTACTCCCACCAAAGATCACATTTCAACTGATCTGGGATGAGCACCAGCATTTGGTATGCTTAAAAAGCTCCTCAGGTGATCTGAATGTACAGACAGACGGAGAACTACTATTTATTGAATAGTTATTTATTGAGTACCTACTGTGTGCAAAGTACCGTACAAAGTCATTTGTGTTATAAATTCAATCTCTATCTTACACAAAATGTTTGGGTTTGTTTTGTTGTATTCTCAATATCATGTGTTACCTTAAGGAAACTTGTTTAGTAATCGGAGCAGGACTTTCAACGGTAGGCTTTTCCATTTCTGCTTATGAATACTTTTCTGCAGAGTTACTGAGCATAAAACTGTGAAAAAATTACTTAACCTTTTAATGCATCTATTTATTTATGAAACAGACACATGTACCTATTTTTTAGCAAAAGTTTGTTTTGTTGGTCATTTTTGTGTTTTGAAACAATTTTAAGCGATATTTTATCATTCTTGAATGAGTAAGAATACTTTCAAAATGTATGACATCTCAACACTTCTTTTCTTAGAACTTCACCCATAGGGTTTTTTCTTTCTCTCTTTTTAACTGCAAAGTGAGTAGCAACACTACCCGTGATATGAGATGCCAGAGCTAGCATCCAAGAACAGACCAAAGTAGACACCAGATTTTTGTTGTTTATAGAAAGTGGACACCATTGTTCTAAAGTTTTAGTCTAACCTCGGTGTCCTGAAATGATTACTATAAAGTTAAAATCTCTTATCTCCACAGCTTGTTGCACAACCACTAAGAGTTTTGTGGTGATATAAGTAATTAACTAAACAACTTGTAAAATTTTTCAAAGACAAGGATGAGCAAGATGTAGAGTTATTTCTCTATTCACAGATGCCACACATAGAATAGGTATCGACAGACACCTTTCAGTTCATAATTTAAGAGTTTGGCAATGCTTGTACTATTACCTGACCAATGCTTTTCATGTATTAGTATTAGTAACTATAGTAGCATTTCTAGTTTGTGCCTATGGTGGACACTAGGATAACTCAAGTTATAACAAGACAATCATTTCTGGAGCCTAGGTAACACCTTCCCTGAGTGTGGAGTGTTTAGCTAAGGAAAGTCCATCATTTTTCTTAAGTGCCCATAACCATTCTACAAGGCTGATTATTTCACAAATCACAGGATAACACACAGGAAACCAAGGCTGACTTCTATTATTCTCAAGGGTGCATGTTATTTAGCTGTTATAGTAAAATGATAATGACTTTTATATTACCAATCTGATGATAATATTCATTATTTACTATGCCCTTCTTTAAGATTATAATCAAGTGTTATTTGACCAACAAGTTAACTACATTTGTCAAATATTCAAATTCCTGCATAGATATAGAAGGAATAAAGTAATTTAGCCCAAAGTAGTTAAGGGACAGAGGTAGAATTCCAGTTCATGTGTGTCTGAATATAAACGCTAATAGTTTCCTCATTAAGTTGCTTCCTTGAATAAGGTATCTGAAAGTTTCTCACACATCCTAAGGGTAAAATAAATATATTTTTTCTTTTTATAAAAAAAGCATGATTTAGGTGAACTTATAGCTTACTTTGTAGGAAAGTGGTCTTCATTCTATTCCTAGTGTGAGTGCCTAATGCCTCCCATCAAGCCATATATCTTTTGTGTGTTACAAAATCAAGATATCATTACAGGAACCATTTTTCCTAATCTAAATAAGATTACACAAATATTCACAAAATAGTAGAACTGCATGCTTCTCATTCCACCCAAAAATCTCATTTCTGTTTAAATAATACCTATGAAATGTTTACATTAATTATTTGTATGAAACACAAAATATAAATTTTTTCGTTTTTTAAAAATAAACTGTTTTTATTACAGTAGAGGATTAAAGACTATGTTGCTAATACTGACATGAAAAGGGATTGAATCATGGGTTAAACAGAGGAAATTAAAAGCAGAGGTATGGCTTTGCAGGCTAATTGGTACCTAAAGTCTGAGGACTTATGTTTTTGATGGTACTACTGCTAAAATTTTGCAAGATGGGTTTCAAACTTAATAAACTGGAATGGAACCGTGTTATTTCCTTTCTAAACTGCCTGTTCTGCTCTCAATACAGAAGCTAATAAAAGCAAAGGGCATCCTAGTGGCATACTTACACTCGCTTTTTTTTTCTATTTGTTTTCGGCCTAGACCTACTCAAACGTATACCAGAATAAAAATAACCATTTCAATCAACATTAATATGATATGAATGCTCATTTTTAAACCTTTTTACATTTCCAATGTAAAAAGTAGTCAGAAAGCAATAACTATGACAAAATATAGTTAAAGGATTGTTCTGCAAAATTCCATAGAATTGCCCAAACTGCTACAATTTTAATCTATTAAATTCATTTCTGGCAATTAACAGAAATCTGGATTCTTATATTAAACCTATACAAGTAAAGTCATAGAGTAGTAACTAAAATTGGAATTCATAAATCATGTTGATAATTCTTATTTTAAAGTTTAAAAATATTATTTTATATTTCCACATGCATTTTGTATTTAAATTTCCATTAATCCAATTAATCATGGCAGTTTACCAATTCCAAAATGTCCCTAAAAAACAGTAAAGACAGATGCAAGCAGTATTGCAAAGTGAAATCCACCCTTACGTCAGAACAGCTTTACCTAGCTCTTTTAATTTTATTTTTAAAATATTCGACTAAACATCAGACTAATTAGAGCATATTATTCCGATTAATTTTCTTCAAGATTTGTTAATTTGTGTAACAACTAAGATCTTTCATAAGAAGGTCATCTTGCCTATTAACAGTCTGGAGTCAGGGTCTTCCAAAATTTTTTAAAAGTAAATTTGATGAATAATTGTTCTTGGTCTCCACTCTGCTATTATGAGTTCTAAGTTGCTTTTACTTTTACTTCTCAACTTTAGATTTTTTATCCATGTCATGCCCGAAGTGGTTTTGAGTGAGTTAAGGTAAAACTGCATTTGGAAATGAACTAACAACTTGAGGTAATATACTCCCAAAACGCCAAGGGAGTCTTTATTCTCTCTGGGTACCTTTCAAGCAATCTGGAATGACAGAAAGTATTTTGGACTCAGTGGCCACAGAAAAATTTAAACCGAAACCTCTTTCTGAAAAGCAAGAGGAGTGAGACAGTCTTTTATATGATACCTAAAAAATGATTTGCTTTCCTTTAACTCCACCAAGGTGACAGACACCTGCTCATTTGTTTTTTTAATTCATTAACAGATTTCTCATAAATCAATACTTTCAAATGGATGAAAATTCTTCACTATGGCTGTCGGGTTGATAATCTGAGACCACCTTTCAGATGCATTGAAACAAATACATTCTATTATTTTCAATTTATTGGAAAAGTAAAGAAAGCATTGTATTCTTTATATAAATTGACTTAATGCTAAGTTAAAAATGCAAATCACTAAAAGGAAACAAACAAAAAAATTAAAACCTGGAATTGAAAGTAAAAGCCTATTTTTTGATATAATGCATTCATTAGGAATATTCCAATCTCTTAAGTACCCATTATATCATTAATATAAAAATATTGGCTAAAATACCTGAACACAAATATTGTGGACATAATTCTTGGCTATTTGACCACTGCACATTCTTATTCTCAAGTAGAGAGGTAGCCATTTTTTACAAGGTAGATGTTCTTAAACTGAAAACTAAACCCTCAAGCACTCTCAACAATAATCATTTCTTACTTTTGAAACCCTTGAACTCTGTTACACCACTTATCATCCAAAGAGAATTATTTCCTAATCCACTTACTAGCTACTTGACCTTAAGCAAATCACTTGCCTTCATGGTTCTTAGTTTCTTTAACTGTAATATGAAGAATGTTGAATTAGAAAATCACCAAGGTCTTTTCACCTCTTGAAAATTCTATAAACCTCTGATTCTAAAATTTGCTATTCAATTTACCCTCTACCTAAACTTTTCTTTTATGGCTTAAAGTTTAATTTATTTTCATTCAGACTCTGATCATTAAAGCAATAAGATTTTCTCAGATGTTTAAAAGGCTGAGGAGACACAATTTATTATAAATAGATATTGGTTATATATAATATTCTTAACAAAAGATAGCAACTTAGTTATTTTATGGTTACTTTCTTTTTCCCAATTAAGGACTAATTCAGGTATTCAGAATAACTTTTTTTTTTAAACAAAATAGACTATGTTTAGAGCAGTGTCAGGTTTACAGAAAAACCGAGTAGAAAGTACAGAGTTCCCATAAATTCCTTTTACCCCCCGCTTTCCAGTCTCTCTTGGTAACATCTTATGTTAGTGTTGTACATTTGTTGTACAGCCGATGAAGCAATATTGGTACAGTTTTGTAACTAAAGTCCATGATTCTGAAAATTGATATTCAGTTTGTTCTCTATCTAAACTTTTTGAGTACTTATTATGTGTTAAATGCTTTTCTGAATGTTTTACAAGTACTGACTCATTACATCCTCACAAAATCATTATCAGGCAAGCTATATTATGATATCTACTTTATAAACAATCTGAAGCATAGAGAGCTTAAGTATCATACTTAAGTATCAGAAGGCTAATTTGTGATAAAGTTAGGATTTTGATCCAGGTAGTAAAGTCTGTGTATTTGACTACTCCACTAACTATGTCTAGATTTCTCCAACAAAGTGTTTTGTGAAATATCAGTTTTCCAAAATTACTGAAAAAAACAGAACTTATGCCCTATTGGTTAGGAGTGTTTCAATGTTAAATGACAAAGATTATGTAAAGTAATTATTTAAAATAATTTAAAATTAAATTTTAAATAAAATTATTTAAATTAATTACACAAAAATACAATTTATTAGCTGAAGAAACCAAAATGTTGGTGCAGGTTGGGGGTAGTGATTAGTTTTAGAAATAGTGGCTCAGATTATATCATTATGATTTATCTTAGGTTCCAAGCAGTAAAGGATGGAAACAGCAACCCGAGTTTTCATATCCTCTCAGCTCTGTACTCAGTCACAAACTCTTCCATAAGTCTCAATAAAAATGTATTTGTGCCATATTATGTGCCATATTATATTATATTGACACATTATATTGACATATTATATTGACACAAATATATTTGTGTCATATTATCTCTGATTGGTTTACATGTTCATGTCCTAATCAATCACTATGGCCAGAAACATTTCATAAGTAGTTTGGTATTAAGTTGGGGTTCCTGGTAGAATGGCCATCATCAAAATTACATAAATGAAGAGTGGAAACGGTGGTGTTTTCCCAGGTAAATACAAGGATGTGGTTACTAAAATTGGTTGACGGCTGTCCACAGATGTCCAAGACAGTTAGTTAGGTTTATAGAGACAATTTATAATACATTTCTGTCTCAGAAGTTGCTGATGCATAAGAGCATATTAAAACCTTCAATAAATTCTGAAATAAATTAAGTATTTTATTCATTGTTTTCTTAAATTTATTTGATCATGGAACAAATTAAGCAAAATTTATTAACATTCCTTTGAATTGTTATTCTGCAGAATCTATTTTGGGGAATGTCACTGAAGACCCAGATTCTTTGAGAAACTAATCTAATATATAAGACAGGCAACAAAAGCCTTTGTTCTTTTTTTTTTCTACATCATTGACTTACTCTGACTCACATAAATTTTCCTTATATTAATCAGTATTAAGAATAAAACTCAGGCTGGGCATAGTGGCTCATGCCTGTAAACCCAGCACTTTGAGAGGCCAAGGAGGGAAGATCACTTGAGCTCAGGAGTTCAAGCCAACCTGGGGAACATAAAGAGACTTTGTCTCTATAAAAAAATTTAAAACTTTACTTTGCTTGATGGTGCATACCTATAGCTCCAGCTACTCAGGAGGCTGATGCAGGAGGATCACTTGAGCCCAGGAGGTTAAGGCTGTAGTGAGTTAGGATTGTACCACTGTACTACATACAGACTGGACAGCAGAGCAAGACTCTGTCACAAAAAGAAAGAAAAGGAAAACTCACTAAACACATAATATGCTTAATGATAAAAATAATTAAACCTTTCTAGAATGTGCCTGTACAATATTAAAATATGTGATGGAAAGAAGAATCACAAGTCTGAATATCTGCATAACTTATAGGGAGGTTGTATTCATTAGGTTTTGCAAACTTAAACAAAGATTAGAGGTTTAAAACCATAATATTTATTATCTGTTAATGATTTTGTGGGTTGGCTAGGGAGTTCTTCTGGATTGAGTCAAATCAGCTGGCGGTAGATGGTCGACAGTGGACTCATCCTCTTGCCTGGTGTTTGACAGATTGATTGATCTGCAGTGGCTTATGTCTTCTTCATGTGATCTTTCTTATCTAAGTGGGCAAGCTGGGGCTTCTTACTATGGCAGTTTTCTGTTTTTAAACACCCATAAATGAAGGCAAGAACCAAAGTGCAAACACTTTCAAAACTTTTACTTTCATCATTTTTGTTTAACATCTCAATTGCTAAAGCAAGTGAAAGATCAGACCTACCTCTTGATGGAAGAAATTGCAATAGCACATTGCAAAGGGTCATATAGAACATGCAAAGAGAAATGGAAAGAATGTGGCCATTTTTTGTAATCTACCACAGAGCTCTTAAATCCCGCTTTTCCAAATCCTGGATTTAGTTTTTAAGTGAATGGGTTAACTAGCTTACATGAAATGCAGTACCAATATATATATTAATATTTAAATGATACATGCCTGGAAAATGAAGGAATAACCTTTGATTTCTCTGAATACTTGAGTCATGCTTAAATGATTTTACCTGTTCAGTAAGATTCAAAAGTATTCACGAAAGGAAATGGTAGAGGTTTTGTGGCAAGATTCTCTTCAAACAGAGTCTATAATGCACATTTGCATGCAGAAGTTTCATTGATGAGTACCTGTTGGAAATACCTGTAAGCAAGTTTGGAAAGCAAGAATCGGTGAAAAGGGAAATTGAACTGCTAAGGGTTGAAGTTAAGCCTGGTTCATTCCACAGGGATCTCAGAGTTGAGATGGGCTATCAGAGTTGTCCAGAAATAAGATAAAGGGGCTGGTAGTTTATGTCCCCCACAACACAAACACACACTCCAATGAGTCACTGGATAAGGGAGAGAGGATTAGGTTTATCTTTGAGTAATTTCTGAGAAAAGACTCAGCAGTGAGCCATTAGCAGCCAACACTGGATGCAACTCATGAAAGAGACCCTTAGTTCTAAAGAGAAGATCTGAATTCAGCATCAACTAAAAGACTTTAGGAGATGGATTTCAGCTTAATACAAGAAAAATATTTTTTAATGGGAGAGGGGAGTATTGAGTTCTCCTCTTTGGAAGAGTTTAAAATCCATTAAATCAATATTTTGTTGCCATATTTTAGAACCAAATTATGGGAAGTTGCTCTAAAGTATTATCTTTAGTACACTCTTCAATCCTGAGATTTTATGATTTTTTATTTTCTACAAAGTAAGTTTTAGAATAGCATTAGAATAATTGACAAAAGAAAGATCTGTAGTAGATCTGTTGGAATGTATGTAAGGCATGCTTTTTGAAAAATCTTAAACAAAGGAGTTCGGTACTGATGAATTCAAAGTATAGTGTCTCATCTGTTTAGTTCTATTAAATGAATTTGAAAGGGAAATTTAGGAATGGTAGCTAACACCTGTAATCTCAGCACTTTGGGAGGCTGAGGTGAGAGGATAACTGGAGCCCAGGTATTTGAGACCAGCCTGGGCAACATAGTGGAATCCTGTCTCTGTTGAGTCTACCCAAATGATACAATGAAAAATTATGCTGATACATTTAATTTTTGTTAAAAATTGAGTATATATTTTGTACGTTTGTTTTTTCAAAACAGAGTAAGATCTTGTATTTCTAGATGTTTTTCGATTGTCCCATTGCAAAGCAATCAAAATTGAATTGGAAAGATAAAGCAAAAAGTAATTCTGAGTCTTGTCTTTCTAAATGTGATTCTTGGGTGCAGTGTACTCTGTCAATTCAATGAGAATAAGAGGAGGGAGGGAGGGAGGGAGGGGGAAACAGAGAGAGAGAGAGAGAGAAGGAGGAGGGGGAGAGAGGGAGGAGAGTGATAGGAAGACTATAAGTCTCTCACCCCCAAATGTATCAGAATGTTGGTATTCTTCAGAGTTTAAGAAAATAATTATTGTAAAAGAGCCTATGGAAGAAAGACTATGGAAACAGGAGTCGTTAAGTTCTCTCCTCAATCTACTTGCTTTTATTTCTCACTTGGCATACTTTGGGGGAGTTCATAATTCCCAAGTGCATTAGTGATTTCCAAATATTTAACTTCAACACAAATTCTGACTCTCAAAGTCATCTATGTAACTACACTCAGATGGTCCACTGATATTTCAAATCTACCTGACAAAGTTTAGTTTACATGCTTTCCTGATCACTTCATCTTTCTTTGTTTCTTATGTCAGCACCTTCATTCACTCCACAGCTTGGTTTATAAACACAGGAATTACCTTTGTGTCAGAACTTACTCTTGTCATTATTATTATTATTTTCGAGATGGAGTTTCACTCTTGTTGCTCAGGCTGGAGCGCAGTGGCGCATTCCCAGCTAACCGCAACCTCCGCCTCCTGGGTTCAAGCGATTGTCCTGCCTCAGCCTCCCAAGCAGCTGGGATTACAGGTATGTGCCACCACGTCCAGCTAACTTTTTGTATTTTTAGTTGAGACGGGGTTTCACCATGTTGGCGAGGATGGTCTTAATCGCTTGACCTCGTGATCCACCCGCCTCAGCCCCGCAAAGTGCTGGGTTTACAGGCATGAGCCACCGCACCCGACCTCTTGTCGTTATTTTTAAATTTGACAATTCTTTCTCTAAAATCTCCCTCTCCGCTCAAAACACTTGCTCCTCTCTCTGTTTCTCCATCCTTAAATTCTAGCCATGCCATCATACTTGCTTATCCCTGGACTAAATAACTAACTTAAACATACAGTACACGTCTTTGAACACACTGCCTGCTCTTCTCCTGTTTGTCTGTCTGTCTCTACCTGCCTACCTACCTATCATCTATCATCTATCTTATCTCGCATTTATCTATGTATCATCCATATATTATCTATGTATCACTGAAAAATTCTTTCATTGCTGCAGGTATTTTGTTGAACTTATTTATAATCTTTCATCAAAACATAACAAAAACAATTATGCTGTTGTCTAGGCGTTTCACTTTTAAAAACCCAACATTTTACTACTTGGAATATTTAAGGCAAAAGCATCCTACTCTGAAATACATAGATGATCATTTTAATTCCTCATCAAATATTTTGAAAAGAAATTAAAATATCATTTATTTAAATGGAAATAAATCTAAGTAGAAGCCAATAAAAATGTGCTCAGAATTTTGACGTGGCCAACCGTATACCATACTTAGCAATTTAGTGTGTCACGCTCAAGTAGCCATTAGCCATTGTTTGTATCTCCATTTATTTGTATCTCAATGAAATCACTGAATTAAAAAAAAGCTTAGGCATGAGCTTGATAACAACTTCCCAGTCTCTGAATCTCACCTCTAGTGGGAACACTTTCTTTTCTGGAAAACCTGGTGGTAAGAATGGGCTATAGGGATGTTTCTGGGAGAGTGCTACAGGGCAATGCAAGTATAAAATAGAGAGTTATAGATCTCACAAGAACCTTTTCAAAACCTAATAATCTGTGATTACATTATTTTCCTGTCTCTCTTTCAAATTACAAAAATGGTTGCTGTCATACAATTTAAAATTTGTATATATTCTTATTTATTATATTAGTAATCTTCTTTTTGTAAAATATTCAAATAATACCGAAGTGTATAAAGTAAAAAAAAAATCAGAGTTTTACTGCTAAACATTTGCTATCTTTTAAAAATAAATATTATATAAGTAGGAACACATTTAATACTTCAGATGCTATGTATATGTACATGTGTTCATTTTTATACAAATTACATGTTATTAATTGGCCCTTTTTGTTTGACCTAACACACCTTTCTATCTCAGAACACAAAACTTTATTACTTTTACAGGTTATGTAGTATTTCATTGTGTGAATATCATACTTTATTTAACCAATCCCCTATTTATATGCATTGATGATTTAAATCTTCTGAATGCTTTATTTGTATTATCTTATTTAATGCACATTCAATCCTATTTGATAGATGTTATTATTCCTAGATATGTAAACTGAGTTTTAAAAATGTTAACACATTCGAAAGAGTTGTGAAGCTAGTAAGAGTTAGAACTCAGAGTTTAATTCAAATATATAGAATCCCATGCCTTTAGTTTTCTGATTTAGATTTTTCCCTGGTGTTGACTATGATAAGTTTTGGCTATGATTACTTTTAAATTATCATGATCTAATTATTTATGTACATTTTTCTCATTTTGTGCTTGTGTAATTTAATTGTGTTAGAATATAACTTCACATGTCTTCTTTAATTATTAGTTTATAGATTAAATTATTTCTCCAAATCCAAGAAATATATGAGCAAAGAACGGAAAGTAAGTCACAATAGTTTATTTTGTAAAAGTCCTTTGTATTCATCCAAGGAGGAAGGCTTCTTTGTCCAGAAAGAATGGAATGAAAAGAAAACCTATCAGGACAGAATGAACCTCTTTATGGGTCTTCATGGATCGTTCTCTACTTCCTGTTACGTTTTTTGTGCATGATTCAAAATTTCTCAAATTCATGTCATAACCATAATGAAGTAGGTTTACCAACAAGCATTTTGAAGATATATAAATAAGTTAGAATTTTCTTTGCTATAATATTTAAGTTGAATTTTATATTAGAAATAAATCTGATGCTATTAATTATTCTTAGAAATGTTCAGGTTGTGAAAAAACATTTTTTGTTGTCCTTTCATAAGATTAATTTTATGACAACTGAAATCGGGGATCCATGCAATAGAGATCTTTATCAAGGATTCCACATGGTAGAAATGTTTATCACCACCAACTTAATTCATTCTGGAGTAAATAATAATTAAGAAGCTGCTGAACTTTAGCAGTGTTTTGTGGCTTATTCTTTTTTTTTTTTTTTTTTGAAACACAGTCTCGCTCTGTCAACCAGGCTGGAGTGCAATGGTGCAATCTCGGCTCACTGCAACCACTGCCTCCCGGGTTCAAGCCATTCTTCTGCCTCAGTGTCCTGAGTAGCTGGGATTACAGGCATGCACCACCACATTCAGCTAATTACTGTATTTTTAGTAGAGATGGCGTTTCACCATGTTGCCAGGATGGTCTTGATCTCTTGACCGCATGATCCGCCCACTTCAGCCTCCCAAAGTGCTGGGATTACAGATGTGAGCTACCTCACCTGCCCTTGTTGCTTATTCTTTTTTTTCTTTAAGTGGAGGTGTTGGGGATTGAACCCGGGGCCCCGTGCTTAATCTTAATCTTTAACTTTGATTTATTGTCTTGGTCATGGTACTAAACATATCCTAAAAATATTTGTTCTATGTACAAAGAACTAATGTCAAATTCTTAACACCACCCAAGTGACCACTGGTTAGGGGAATAATAACGCATAATACTTACGCATTTAACTGACTTAAAGACAGAAATCAGAAAAGTTTATTCACAGGACTTTTCTGTAATACAGAAAAAAGTAACTTAAGCATTCCTGATATATAACGTAACTATTATAACTTATGTATTGCAATGAAGACATGACCTGCATACAACAGCTTAGGGAAAAGTGCTTAAGCACTTTTAGGTTATGAAGGATTAAAAAAAAAAATAAAAAAAACAACAACAAAGGAGTTAATGCCTTTGTAAGTATTTCAGTTTAGAAGTGGGTGACATACATATATTTCAAATTAGTAACTAGGTTATGTGGTTCATTTGATAATAGTTTGAGGCAGTTCTATGTTGAAAGACACATTGGAGGATTCACTCTCCAATGAGACATTTGAAGGTTTAGAGCATTTTTAATTTTTCTGTAGATAATAAGAATATTTATTTAAAAGAAGATTTCTCCAGAAAACGTCATGATTTTACATATATATATATATATATTTTTTTTTTTTTTTTTTTTTTTGAGAGGGAGTTTCTCTCTGTCACCCAGGCTGGAGTGCAGTGGTGAAATTTCAGCTCACTGCAACCTCCGCCTCTCCGGTTTAAGCAGTTCTTCAGCCTCAACCTCCTGAGGAGCTGGGAATACAGGTGCTTGTCATCACCACACTTAGCTAATTTTTGTATTTTTTAGTAGAGACAGGGTTTCGCCATGTTGGCCAGGCTGGTCTTGAACTCCTGACCTCAGGTGATCTGCTCACCTTGGCCTCCCAAAGTGTTGAGATTACAGGTGTGAGCCCCTGCCCTCAGCCCCATTATAATTTTTTATTTAAAAATTCAAAGTTTTGGCCAGGTGCAGTGGCTTACGCCTGAAATCTCAGCACTCTGGGAGGCCGAGGCAGGTGGATCATGAGGTCAGGAGTTCGAGAGCAACCAGTTAGAGACCAACCTGGCCAACATGGTGAAACCCCATCTCTACTAAAAATACAAAAATTAGCTGGGCATGGTGGTGCACTCCTGTAATTACATCTACTTGGGAGGCTGAGGCAGGAGAATCTCTTGAACCTGGGAGGTGGAGGTTGCAATGAGCCTATATCATGCCACTGTACTCCAGCCTGGGCAACAGAGCAAGACTCCATCTCAGGAAAAAAAAAAAATGACAAAGCTCCAAGGAGTCAATATACTATGTCTTGCAAAAAGTAAACCAAATGTATTGCAAATAGATATTTCTGAGACAATTTAAGGGTTTTACCTTACAAAAGTATTACAAAGTTCAGTGCTTTTTAAAGTAAAAACTCCCTCTCAATAATTCCACATATGTTATAATGGTTTGCTTGTCAACACATAATTGCATACAGACTCATAAGCACTGTATCTTCAATGTTTGACAGTGCATATATGACTCTATAAGTTGCAAATTTCTCTTGAGGATGCTGGAAATATTATTTTCATTTTGTCACTGGGCATGCTTATAAGCAATGATGTCTCGGAGTCATGTTTCCTCAATTCCACATTTGCCATTTAATTGGAAGAGTCCCTGTGTATATATTAATGAAATATACACAGGATAAAATAAGCTTAGCTTAACTAAATGCTCTTTTTATTTTATTTTTGTTTATTTATTTTTCTGGGACTCTGTTGACCAGGCTGCAATGCGGTAGTGTGATCAGGACTCACTGCAGCCTCCGCCTCCTGGGCTCAAATGTTCCTCCTGCCTTAGCCTCACATGTCATTGAGAATACAGACACACACCACCAAACCCAGATAATTTTTAATTTTTTAATAATAAAAATCCGGTTAAAATAAAAAATACAATTAAAATATGTGTGGCACTAATGAGCCCGATTTTATATTTGATATTCTGGGGGAATTATAAATGCTTACCTTCTTGGACATGGAAAAAAAAGGAAAACTGGTCATGTGGCTGATCCTACTTGCTGAGGACTTTCAAAGGACTGACAAGACACAATGGATTGCACGCTGTTGCTAAGGGCCCACTTCTTGTCAAGTTCTGCAAAACTTCATCTAGGATCACCTATCATAGTCCGATCCTTCTGGATGCACTTTATAGTGTTATGTGCAAAATGTCTTACTCATGGCTAGATGGGGCCTATCTACTCTGCATTGCTGTTTGCCACAGTAAACAAGCATCTACCTGGCTTTTAGAGTGGAATGAGTGTTGACTGTAGTGTGCTGATTCTGCAAACAAGGAACCATTTTTCTTCCTGAGCTGGCAAAAATCAGGTTCCTTTGAATTGACACAGGTCCATGGCATAACATGCCACCTGAAGATAATGACAGCAAAAACTGGTTGGATTTTGTTTTCTTCTTTAAGTAGCTAAATTATGAAAAATGTGTTTGAGTTCTATAACATTTTATTATTCTTTATTATCAAGTAATTGATTTATTATATTTGACTATTTACAGCACCTAGTTCATTACTAGTTACACCTCTATTGATTAAACCAACAAGTTTTCCAAAATTTTTTTACTTTGGAATGTAAACACAGCCACACATTTTGACAGCATAGATTAAGCTGAAGAACAATAAGCCCTAGTCACTAAAATGAGAAGTCATCATTTATTATCAGAAAGTGTCTGTTTAACACATATTTGTATTTTTTCTTATGCTGATTTTCAAGCAGATAAATGTAATAACTAGACTGGGTCTTCATTGATCTGTGTTACATGGATTTGATCAATTTGTAGATAGCTAAAGCAGTAATTTTGAACAATACCATTGCTAAGTACTTAGTCATCAATATAGGGTTGAATAGTTCATCTGACAGTTTGTCTTAATGACTAAAATGTCCTTTTGACCAGTTCAATTTGACCATTTATAAGGTAATCAATTGTTTTAGCATTGATTTGTAAATGACATATCCAGGAAATCACATAAACCTAGTCTCAGGCTCTTAAGAATATAACTCAAAGGTACATTTAGTCATCTGTGCCTTGCTTCACAATGTACTAGTGCATAAATAACTCTGAAAGAACCAAAAGTTGTAGTCATTTACTTTGACAGTCAAGGTTGAAAGTACAATTGGAAGTGAATTTTATTTTATTTTATTTTTTACATTTAGATGCATGTAAAAGAATTTGAATGAAAACTCCAGGGACAGAAATTTACATTTTTCTAGTTTGGCAAGGGAATTCAAAATCAATTCCAAAACTGAAAAATTGCATGTGTCTAAACCTATATTTAGTTTGTAGTAGTTTAGATGTCCTCTTATAAACCATTTATTCACCTGCTTTATTAAATGCTAAGTACATTTGACTATAATTGATGAAGAAATAAAGAAAAATAAATTTGATGTCTCTACTTAACTTAAAATTTTATTTATATTAGCAGGAAATATTACATACTAAATATTCTTAGGACATGGGAAATTATAAAAAGCATAAGGGCAATAAAAGTCTGTTAAAGTGTTTTTGTTTTGTTTTGTTTTGTTTTGTTTGAAATGGAGTCTCACTCTGCTGCTAGGCTAGAGTGCAGTGTCATGATCTTGGTTCACTCTAACCTCTGCCTCCTGGGTTCAAGCAATTCTCCTGCCTCAGCCTCCCAAGCAGCTGGGACTACAGGCACGTGCCACCACACCCAGATAATTTTTGTATTTTTAGTAGAGACAGTGTTTCACCATGTTGGCCAAGATGATCTTGATCTCCTTATAGGCATGAGCCACTGCTCCTGGCCTGAACTGTTTTTTTTAATAATAAAAATAATACTTCTTTCCTTAAGAATATTATTCTTCCAACCACCTGAAATAGCCAATTAAAATTCTAGCCATCATTTAAAAAATTATTTCTCTATGGAATAATGGGAGAAGAGAAGAGCTTTAGATAGATACACACCAAAATATTTTTAAAAGTTTGTAAGTTTATTTCTGGGAAGGGGTAAAGTTATGCAAGTTCTTTATGTATTGCCTCTATGTTTTTGTATTTTTGGATATTTTTAACAATGAAAATATATTGAAACATAATCAGAAAAAGAAACGATTGAAATATTAATATAAACAATCATTAGATGAATAATAACTTTGAAAAATATATGTCTTTATAACAATAACTTGCATTCTTTTTCAAAATTGCTTGATTTTTTCCTTTGCAACTTCCCTGGGAAACAGATAAGATAAATCTCATTTAATTTGTCTAGCCATGGCCATATTATCTATTTATCCAGAGGAGCACTTTGAATCGTAAGAGGACTCAGGTTAGAACTGATTCAGTGTTCACTTATCCCCAAACATTGATATGAGAATTATAATAACTTTCACTTTATCTTATTGCATAGTTTATTCAATGATGTCATATCTCTTTTAATACAGTTTTTAAAATAATTTTCCTTTTTTTATGATTTGTAACATTTTGAATTATAAAAAAAAAAGTTGGAAAGGTTTGTGAGAAGTCATTAAATTCTAGGCACACCAAACATACTGAGGAATCATTTGGAAGGTATGCTTTGATATGCTTTCACTCTGTGCTCAATTTATAACTTTCTTGGAAATTGCAGTATTAAGCCCAGATAATTTACTTAAAAATATTTTCATTACTTTTGAGAAGATTAGAATTACCAAGACACGAGCATTTTTCAATGCATAAGAGAAATGTTCAACTGTATGAATAGTATAGTAATTAATATTTTTTAAAAATTGCTATTTTTACTGTATTTACAGAAAACAAGAATGGTAGAACTTAGTAATTCCTGTATTCTATATGTTACAGAGATGGGACGCTAACACCACATCAATTGGTAGATCTTCCCAGTTTAATGTCTGTATTGTAAACTTTAGTGGTTCTTAAATTTATTATCTCCAAGACTCAAAATCTCATAAGATAATTATAATGATAAGGTACCTTTTACTCAGATGAGCTGAGATCACATCTTTAGCTGTTTCTATACTCAGACTTATTGATATAACCATACAATTTGTGCTCAATAACTCCAGTGTTTTTTAGACATGGCTGGACTATTAATCCAATCACAGTACTGCATCTTGAGTTTGAATGGTAAGAGAAAAAAACTTTAATTAGTATGTATTATGTGCCTGGTAATTTATATTCATTATATTGATTAAGTCTTAATGTAAACCTACGAGATGGCTTTTAAAACCCTAATTTTTCTAATGAAGAAACAGGCTCAGTGAGGAGAATTTCCTTATCCTAAGCCTTTTTTATAGGTAGTGGGGCTTTCATATGAGATCAGCTTATTTGTCTTTACAGCTGACGATATTTTCAACATGTCAACGTTTCTCAACATGGGGGATACCTCCCATCTGCATCAGAATTGCTAGGGAGACTTCTTAGATGATAAATTCCAATGCACTATCCCAAACTAGCTGAATCAGTTTCTGAATATGAGTCTCAAAAAATTCCAGCAGAAACAGTCACCCCATTGATGCTTACACATCACTGACACACGTGACTACCTCTCTGTCATCCTGCATCCCCTTCCTGAAGCCCTAATACAAACACGTCACAGTAGATAATCAAATGACCAAGTATTTCTGGGATTTTTTTCACGTCTTTTGATTAAGTTTTTAAAAAATTCTTATTGCTGGTAATGAAGAATGTTCTGATAGAGACAGTATAAACATTTCATTGGTGATTAGATGAAGATACAGATAGCATACTGATCAAGCCAACTGCTGATCCTAAGCTGGGGAGAGGTACTCAATGTGTTGGATGAGTCGGTTACAAAATTACATTGGTCTTGACAGGAAAGAACAATGAGTCAAATCAAGTACTAAAAAATGTAGGAGTTAGAAATTCCACATTGGTAATGAGGGTTGTATTAGTCCATTCTCACAACGCTGTACAGAACTACCTATGAATGCATAATTTATAAAGAAAATACGTTTAATTGACTCACAGTTCCACAGGCTGTATAGGAAGCATGGCTGGGAAGCCTCAGAAAACTTACAGTCATAGCAGAAGGTGAAGGGCAAGCAAACACATCTTATCACGGCAGAGCAGGAGAGAAAGAGTGAAAGGGGAAGCATACACACTTTTGAATCATCAGACCTCATGAGAACTCACTCACTAGCATGAGACCAGCAAGGAGAAAAATCTGTCCCCAAAATCCAATCACCTCCCACCAGGTCCTTCCTCCAATTTGACATAAGATTTGGGTGCGGACAGAAATCCAAACCTTATCAAGGGTGTAAAAGCTGGCCACAAATGATCAGTAGAAAGAAGATGAAGGCGTAACTAAAATCCATGTAGGAAAAAAGGAGTTTAAAGATCTCTAGTGTGGTGCGCTCTCACCATTCTTTCTCTCAACAACACAGAAAACAAAATCCTCAGAAATAAAAATAAACAAAATAAAATAAAATGTAATACAGTCTTAAGCTTTATTGATAGATTTAACAAAATAAGAAATGACACCTTTTTATTTCTTTCATTTTGTGCTAGTTGTACTGCTTCTGGAGTTTGGTAGATAATTCTGATACTGCAATTGAATAATGACATTGACAAATTGCATCGTATATTCAGATTGTCCCAGAAGGTGAGGAATGCAATACTATGTCACGTGAGGAATAGGTGAAGACAAAGGGAGTGTTTAATCTGAGAAAGAGAAGTCAGGAGGTATATGATAGCTATTTTTTTTTTAATTTGACAAGACTGCTCTATATAAAATAGATGACATTTTGTCTGGCTACAGAATTTGAAATAAGAACAAGAAGTGGAAGCTTTAAAGCTTCAGATCAAAATAAGGAAGGAATTTTTTTAGTAAGCAGAGGAATTATTAGACACGAGGAACAATAGTATCAATACAAATCTGCTTGTTCCAAGTATTGTAGTGTGAGTCAAGCATTGTATCCCATCCCTTTTGCTCCACCATGGCCATGATCTTGCCTGTCTTGATTGCCATTTTAAGTTCCTAGCACATAGTACATAAACATCTCTTAATAAATATTTACTAAGGAATACATGCACAAGACTTCATGATTCTGAATTGTCAAACACCAATTCCATGTCTACTCATGTTACAAGGAAAGAATAACGTTCATTTTTGTGCCTACCACATTCCCAGTGTCCCATGCTCACCACTTCTAGCCAACTAGAGAAAAATCTGCCTCAGTCTGATTAACTGTGATAGATAACTGAGAATGTGCTTATATTAGTAGAAACTTGTCACCTAGAAATCTTAAGTTTTGGTGATTTTAGCAAACAAATTACTCTTGAGTGATCCAAGGAAGCTGGTCTCTTGACTAAACTTTAATAAGCCACTGGTAAAAACACATACCAGAATAAGGCACATTCCAAAAGGGGGGGAAATGATGGGATTACAAATAACTCTTTCATGATTGTGATAAGGTTGGGACAGCTAATCTGCAAAGGTCTATGTCAGTATCTTTAAAATGGTTATTCAAGGACATTTGAAAACTATGCATACAAATAGAATCCAATTATAGCTAAATGATTTGTAAAACTCCATTATTAGAATTTAATTTACTTTAACCTTTATTTTTACATCCATGTTAACATTTTGGGCAGGACAAGGAAAGGAGGTTCATGCTTTAAAACTGTATGTTTCTACCTTATTTTACCATTGACTTAATGCAGAGCAATGGGCGGTTTCGAGTTCTAAAAATATTGTAACAGTTTCTGGTAAATGTGCATCTGACTTACTCAAGAGGTAACTGAATTGGAAGCACATAATATTGGTTTACTTATATATTCACTTAGATTTGTTTCTTATCAGCAGATGCTATATCTTTATTTAATTATCTATAACACTGATATGTAATACTTTAGGAAATAGATCCAAGTTACAGCACTCATTAAGTTAAGCTGTGGCCTTGCTCACAGCACGTATTAATTTTGGTATTCTTCCAAAATTAAATCACTTTACTTGTTATATATCACACTTTTTTTTTTAGTTTCTGTTATTTACACGCTCTGTTTAACTTTTATCATGCATAGGAAAGTATAAATATACACAACATTTTTCTGAATGCTGTATTCCAGTGATTTATCATCTGTAATATAGTAATAATGGAAACTAGACAGCAAATTATAAATCTCCTGTAAACATGTATACAGTTTAAATCACAAGACATTCCTGAATATAATAGATATTTAAAATAGGTAAATTAACCAGTAATAATTTAATATTCACTGGTAAACAAAAGCTTTTCCCAATTACTTTAACACATAGAATTTGTCATATTTATAAGAACACTCTGGGGAAATATTGAGTCAAGCCATTTTCTCTTCTATTCAAAAATTAGAAAAATGAAAGAAATGAACGCTTCATCTTTAGACATGCTTCATCTTTAGCCTTCATCTTCAACATTGATAACATGTTTTTACTGTCCATAAAAAAGCAGTGGTGGTATACACTAATAACTTCATATTTCAACAAGGTTTTTATAATTGGATATTTATTTTGTTAGTTTGTAAAGCAAGAATGTTTATTAGTTTCTTCACATTATTTTAAGTATTCTTGTTGCCTGAATACAGTAGTATATAACTGGGACCCTAATAAACCTTTTGTGTTGAAAACTGTGTCGTGTAAGAACTAAGACCAATGCTGTGACGTCTCCAGGTTTCCGGTACTCCCAAGGTCTTGAGAGAGTTTCCGGTTTTTCTGTTAGCATCAACCATATAATTGGCTGTGTATTCTGCCTTTCCCACCCTTGCACACACACATACACACACACTCTCACACTCACACATCCCACTAGCCCAGAAAAGGGTCCAGAACCCAGTAATCTGCATTCGCAGCAGCATAGAGACACTTTAATGGTGAAGAGATACAAAAGAGAAGGGACTTCCTCAAAGCAGGAGGGGATTTAACTAGAGGGGCCAATCTCTAGAGATAGGAAAGCAAGTTAGGGGATTGTCGTAATAATCTAAGTAACAAATTGACGTATCTTAGTGATGCATTGCATGGGGGCTCTCCTGCCGTCTATCTCAATGTTTTCTCTTTTTGATTATTCTCTCCTGCATCATCTCTAATACCTTGAACTATTCTGTATATATTTCTTTCAATTAATTGCAGCACTATGCTTTAAATATTTAATATTTTCCACAGATGTTCTTCCTTAGTTTGTTATTCACTTACACATTCATCATTTAATTAATTTACTCATTTTCATTGTAACTGAGTGCACATAATCTAACAATTGTAACATTCAGTCTCTGCCTTAGAAAGAAAAGATCTAGCCTCATAGGTGATAAAACCAAGCGAAAAATAAGGCACTCGGTAAACACAAGTTTGCTCTCCAAATACACCTGGGTTCCTGCTTTGCCATGTGTTCTCTGAAAGCAAGGTTTACATGTCTGTTGTTTTTGTGTTGGTAGTGTTAGGTTTTTCGGTGGGGAAACGGGTTTGGTCAGCCTAAATGGTAATATCATGCCTCGTTTATGTAAGAAATTAAATACACTTTTTGTTAAATTCTTCATAATTTAATATTATCTTCTGACTAAACTAATTCTTAAGTCCTCACGCCTAATATCTGTGGCTTACTGGTAAAGTTACATGCCACTTCTCTTTTATTAACTGCTCCTATTTCCTGGGCCACTTTAATCAGTATAAGCATAATGACAATATAAGCATAATGACAAAGAAAAAATGCCCATTGGACATTTTTCTGTTAAAATATATGATGCTATTCTTTTGTATTTTCCAAATAAAACCATGACTATTATAATTACCAATGGAGTTACGAACATGTTTTTTACTACGTCATCTTAGGGTTGTGTGGTTTGTTTCAAATATTAAATCGATATTGATTCTCAGAAACCAGAGCAAGAGCTTATTAAGTGGGCATTTGGCCACTTGCCCAGTGGCTTCACAATAGTTTGTGTTTGGTGAGTGAAAATGGAAAACAGGCTGGGCACGGTGGCTCACGCCTGTAATCCCAGCACTTTGAAAGGCTGAGGTGGGCTGATCACCTGAGGTCGGGAGTTCGAGCCCAGCCTGGCCAACATGGTAAAACCCTGTCTCTACTAAAAATACAAAAATTAGCTGGGTGTGTTGGCGGGCACCTGTAATCCCAGCTACCCAGGAGGTCGAGGTAGAATTGCTGGAACCCGAGAGGTGGAGGCTGCAGTGAGCCGAGATCACGCCACTGCACTCCAGCCTGGGCAACAGAGCAAGACTTGGTCTCAAAAAAAAAAAAAAAAAAGGAAAATAGAGGGTAGTTCACAGTAGTTGATGGTTGATTTATATATTTTTTATTTCTGTCCCTTTTCCTTAATAGTTAACATATGGTCACAGGTTAACATATCAACATGCTTGATTGACAAAAGGTACACTGGATAACACACTTTGATAAGGAACAACTTCTGTACCTATTGCATCTGAGACGCTGTATTGAGCATTGCAGAGATTTTTCAAAAATTTCTGCATATGTTTTGCATGTTAATATTATACAGAGACATAATCCTGCATGTTAATATTATACAGAGACACAACCTTAAATATATCTGAGGTCTTAAGAAAATATCTTAATACCCTCCTCATGAATTTGATCTTGTTCTGAAGCCTTTTTTTTTTAAAGTCTCTGAGAGACTAGAACCCCACAAGCCCTGGATCTTTCAGATCTAAAAGTCTTTTCTTCAGCTTATTTTTCTTCTTCTACATTCTACTATAAACAAGAATAAGAAGCCAGGTAACAACTTCAATACTCTGCCTGGAAATCTCCTTACCTAGATCACATAGTTCATTAGGTTTATTTTTCTTTTACTCTCTTCAGCAACAGCGCTGCTAAACTTCCTGCCACTGCGTATCAATGATTCTTTCATTTAGCTTTCAACGATATTTTCCTTATTTTCTGTTAAGCCCTCACTAGCAGCTACTTTCACGGCCTTCACGTTTACTAACAATCTTTCCATCGCCCTTTAATCTTTCTCTAACGCTTTCGCCCATGTCCTTCCTGCTTAACTTCAGCTGTCTCCTGGTCCCAAAGCTCCGTTTGAGAGTCTGTTATGGCAGAATTCTGCTTTAAGTTAACAAACAAACAAAAGAAAACAAAACCTGTTGCAGTGACTATGACTGCATAACCAATTGCCACAAAACTCAGTGGCATAAAACACCCAGTATTTTAGTCATGATTTCTCGGGGTGAGGATTTCCGAGAGTCAGAGGCTCTGAATGAGCCTTTTCCTGTGAATCTGCTCTCCTCAGATTCAGCTACAGTTTCTCAAAGACTAGAACTGCAATCATCTGAAGGTTCACTCACATCGCTGGCAAGTGATGCTGGTAACACTCAAACAGCTGAGAGCTAGAATAGCTTGTCTCCAGGCACTTGCCTTTATCCCTCTGTGCCCTCTCCATGTGAATTCTCTAGTACTTTGGCTTCAACATAGCCAGATTACTTGTATGTTGGCTCACGGATCCTAACGCATGTGTCCAAAAAGCCATGCAAAGGAAGCATCACTTTTGCTGACCTAGACTCTGAGGTAAGCCAGCGTCACTCCTGCTACATTCAACTTATTAGAAGTAAGTCAGGCCGGGTCATGCCTGTAATCCCAGGACTTTGGAAGCCCAAGGCAGGTGGATCACTTGAGGCCAGGAGTTTGGGAACAGCCTGGCCAACGTGGTGAAACCCCGTCTCTACTAAAAATATAAAAATTAGCCGGGCATGGTAGAGGGCACCTGTAATCCCAGCTACTTGGGAGGCTGGGGCAGGAGAATTGCTTGAATCTGGGAGGTGGAGGTTGCAGTGAGCCGAGATTGCGCCACTGCACTCCAGGCAACAGAAGGAGGCTGTCTCAGAAGAAGTAAGTCACTGAAGCTGGACCATATTCATAAGAAAGAAAGTTAGAGTCCACTTCCTGTGGCAGACATGTCAAAGAATTTGGAGACATGTTACAACCACTACATGGGGATATAATGCAAAAGAGAGAGAAAGGGAGTATTTTAGAAAGACAGAGCAAAGGAGCCAGAAAGAGTGCGCATGAGAGCACAGAGTTACAGAACACAGTAGGGAACTTACTGTTCATAACTTGGAATCAGCGACAGTACAACTTGACTGCACATAGCATGACTTTTGAGAAGTAATGAGAGACGGAAATGGTGGTAGCATGCGGCAATGTCTCTCATACCAGCATCTATAACCCTCATTCCCCAGTCTGCCCTACTTTTCCCTCCACCATAGGCCTTATTCCTATGCTTGTTCACAGATCAAGCCTAATGTACGCCAGGAGGTACCCAGACTTGCAATCTTAGCATCTAACTCTCCTTATTGCTTCATGCCTGAGTTACAAATTGTTGAGCCTGCTTCCTTGACCCTTGAGTCTCAGTTCTTACATATGGAGTCCTGCTTCTATTTCAATCGCATCCTTTTCTGGATTTTCTTTTTCTTCTGAATTGTCTTACCTGTAGGCATGCTGGATCCTCAAATTAGACTTCTAAGGAGAGAATAACTACAGTAGAGAATCTAGGAAGAAAGCCAGTTAATGTTTATTGAATTTGGTCCCTGCAGCAGACACTGTTGGGCACTAAGCATGTGTAAGGTTCCTTAATTTAGCCTGAAAAACGGGAAAGTGAGTCCATCTCCTTGATTAAGTTTGGTCAGGGTCGGAATGCCAAACTGGCAGGCTGGATTAATAAAAAAGCTGTAGTTCTTGAAAAGATTATGGCAAAAGTAGAGTTAGACGAGACTTTGTTATGAAGACTGAATTAAAATTGGGAAATGTGTGGACTAGCATTGTGTGTGTGTGCATGCGCACATGTGTGTGTGTATATCTGAAGTTTACTAAAAACTCCACAAACACTTTTGAACTCCACAAACACTTTTAGGTTCATAGTCATATCCCTAGTACTCAGTCTTGGCTTTTGAAAATGTTTATAAAACTGAAAAAGAACTGAATTATTGGGTATATGGGTGCTGGCTTAGAGGAAATGAGGAGGGGGTCTACATAGGACATGCAGACACTAAACTCAAAATCTAAATTGTTAAAAGAATTGGCCCTTTCTATATCATTAGAATTATCTCTTTCTGCCGTGGAAAGTCAGCAAGACCGTGGTTTTAGTTTGCAGGTCTGTGGTTCCTCCAAGAAAGCAGGTAGGGAATTACTTCACAAAAGATCAGAGTTTATGCCTTTTTCTTGCCACTCTCCTTCAAAACTATCTTCATCTGGAAGCCTGGGATCTGATTTTTATGGAAGAAGCCAAATCTATGTAGAGCAGGAATTTGACAAATTACTCCTTCTGACCTCTTGCTGTCTTGATGTGCCCAGAAGTAGAGGTCCCTTTACTTATCAGTTGGATTCCTCTATTCCACTGTTGACTTGGAATAAGATCAGAGATTACAGTAATTATTAGACACACAGAGAGGCCTGAGCTTTTTCCTGAGCTCCAAAACTTGAAACACTAAAGTGAGTTTTAGATGGAAAGTGTGAGACTTAAGGAAAAGGAGCACTCGTACTACGGGAGATGTGGCAGAAAGGGCAAACTGATTACCATTTCTCATCTGCAGAACACACAGCTAAACTTCAATTCTGTCTCCTTTGCAGTTAGGTAGACCCAGGTGACATGTGACTCAGACTAGCTGACAGAATATGAATCGTGATTTACAGTAAAGCCCCTTCCAGCTTGATTTTATCTGACACAGTGATCTTGGAAAGTAGGGGTTGAAGATGGCAGTCACAAATGGAAAGTGACTGGAATCCTGGGTTGCGATTTGGAGGACAGACCCCTAATGGTCACAATCCCTGCTTGAGATATTTGTAAGTGAGATACAAGCTTGTATAAGGTAAGCCTCTGAAATTTTACAGTATATTGCTTTTATCAGCTCCCACATCCTTAACAAATAAAGGAGGTATTCTTGGGTTAGGAAAGCTAGATACATAAATTCCTTCCTCAATGAGTTTTTAATATATTCTGGGAGGATAATCATGATTATCTTGAAAATTAACTAACAATTAAGTGATATAAATATGTACAAAATTAGCCCCATATGAGTTCTGTTTAAAAATATTACTGTGTGTTTAGCAATTTCTTGGGAAGATTAGATATTAAAGAAGCATTTTAAAAATGATAGAGTTTTATAATAAAAAAGAAAAACAGAAAGAGTATTTTATGTCAAAGGGACATAATAAGAAGAGATGTTTGGTTCAAAAGATCGCCAATAGACCAGGATGGGTGTATTGTATCTATAGATATTTATATAAATAATAATCTCTAATATCTTAAAAACACTATAAGACCAGAGCTCAATGAGTTTTTAATATCTAGGAGGACAATTATGATTTAATCAAGATGATTATTGAATTAAAATTAGAAAATGTGTGGACTAGCAGTTTTGTGTGTGTGTGTGTGTGTGTGTGTGTGTGTGTGTGTAGATCTCACAAGACCATAGCTTATAGTGTTTTTAAGATATTAGAGATTATTATGTATATAAAGTTATATTGAGAACAGATTTCAGAGATGGCTCAATTCAAAATAGGCAATTTATAATTTGTAATTTATCCTATATGCATTAATGAACCATTTTGACATACGATTGAAGTGGTGAAGGTAACATTTTAGAAAGAGGAGACATGGAAAAATATGTCTATAATATCAATTAAAAATATTGAAATTTACACTCCCACCAACAGTGTAAAAGTGTTCCTATTTCTCCACATCCTCTCCAGCATCTGTTGTCTCCAGATTTTTTAATGATCGCCATTCTAACTGGCGTGAGATGGTATCTCAATGTAGTTTTGATTTGCATTTCTCTAATGGATGATGGGGGAGGAAGGCAGCAAATCACACTGCCATGTGTGTACCTATGCAACAATCTTGCATGTTCTTCACATGTACCCCAAAACCTAAAATGCAATAAAAAATATATATATATTGAAATAAGGGCCGGGCGCAGTGGCTCACTCCTGTAAGCCCAGCATTTTGGGAAGCTGAGGCAGGCGGATCACCTGAGGTCAGGGGTTTGAGACCAGCCTGCCCAACATGGTGAAACCCCATCTCTACTAAAAATACAAAAATTAACTGGGCATGGTGGCACACACCTGTAGTCCCAGCACTCAGGAGGCTGAGGCAGGAGAATCTCTTGAACTCGGGAGGTGGGGGTTATAGTGAGTGGAGACTGTGCCACTGCACTGCAGCCTGGGTGACAGAGAGAGACTGTCTCAAAAAAAAAAAAACCTGAAATAATTGTAATATTGAGCAGTAAGGGTCTACACTAAGGTGGTGGTATCAAGAATGAAAATTTTGAAAAAGAATAAAAACTTAGGACACTTTCTTTTTTGGCTATTATGGGACAATTTGTATAAGATTAGCCCTCTCACCATAAGCAACTATAAAACTAGGGGAAATATGGGAAGCTACAGTTTCAGGTGTCAGACAACGGAAAGAACAAGCCAGAGCTCTCATGAGAAGGAAAACTCGTGTTCCAGGAAGCCGTGGCATCTTGCCTGGAAATATTTCACCAACTATGACATAGCAAGCTGATGTCCAAGCAGAGTATAGTGGTTGGGCAGGTACCACTGTCCAGTGATTGCCCCTGAACTCAGGGGGTGCATTATTTGTAGAGAACTTGATAGCCAAGAGATCAGAGGCAGAAATGCAAGAACAGACCTGTTGATGTGTATGGAATCTGTGTCATAAAGAAGAGGAGGAAAGGGAGCTGTGTAGAGAAAATAAGTCTGTATGGAAATTGTTTGGAAAACACAATTTACCACCATTCACTCAGGAAATTTTTAAAATCTGAATATTTATCTATAAGGAAATAAAATTCATTATCCAAACTTTCCCACAGAATAACTCCAGGCCCAGATGGTTTAATTGGCGAATTCTATCAACATTTAAAAAGGAAATAATATCAGACTTACAACAGTTTTTTCAGAAGCTAGGGAAAGAGGAATAGTTTCCCAGCTAATTTAGGAAGGAGCAGAATCATGATAACAAAATATGAGAGGCATTATAAGAAAAGTAAATTGAAAGCTAATATCCTTCAAGAACATAGCTTTTGCCACAATCCTCAACCAAAAATTGGCAAAATAAATCCAGCAACATAAAGATAGTGAACAATAACCAACTAGTCTTTATGCGGGAATGTCAGATTGGTTCAACATTTGAAACAATACAATTCACCACAGTAACAGAATAAAGGAAATAAATTATATAGATCAAAGAGAAAAATAATATTGATCAATAAAGTTCATTAGTAGACCTGCATGTATATGGTCAACTGATTTTATTTTATTTTTTTATTTTTTGAGACAGAGTCTTGCTCTGTTGTCAGGCGCCACACTGGAGTGCAGTGGTGCGATCTTGGCTCATTGCATCCTCCGCCTTCTGGGTTCAATCAATTCTCCTGCCTCAGCCTCCCGAGTAGCTGGGACTACAGGTGTATGCCACCACACCCAGCTAATTTTTGTATTTTTACTAGAGATGGGGTTTCACCATGTTGGCCAGGATGGTCTCAACCTCTTGACCTTGTGGTCTGCCTGCCTTGGCCTCCCAAAGTGCTGGTCAACTGATTTTTATCAAAAGTTCCAATGTGTTCAATACTAAAATTTTGTCTTTTTCAACAATGATGCTGGAACAACTGAATTTTCATATGGAAGAAAATAAACTTTGACTCTTATCTTACAAAATATGAGAAATTAATTTGAAATGAATCAAACAACTTTAAAAGCAAACACTATAAGACTTCTAGAAGAAAACATAGAAGAAAACTCTTTGTTTTAGGGTTAGAGAAATATTTCCTAGATGTAAAAATTAAAATTAAAACCGCACTAATTATCAGTGATATATCAAATGTCAAAGGTAGGGTTCTGGAAATGATTGCCCCTAAACCAAGGGGGTACATTATTTGTAGAGAATTTGAAAACAATAATAAAATTGGCTAAATTCAGTCTACTTTTTATTATCACCATATATTCAAAATTCTAATAAATGTCTGTGATAAAATACTCCTCGTGAAAAATAAAATTTTATGGTCAAACAATCTCTATGATTACTCTGAGTTTTAATAATACACATGTAAGCCTTATATTAGCAATTCTCATTATGTATCCTTTAATGAACATTGTATTCTATGTGGAAATTAATTCGTGCAGCTCCCAGTTATCCAGTCAGCCCCCAACATGCTCAGTGTGTTTCACGTGCTAATTTCAGGAGCAAGTTTGTTTTGCTTGCATTGAGCTCAGATCATACCACTCACCCCTTTAGAGATACATATCCTTAAGTCTAAACAGTAGTTCTGAAATTAAAAAAAAACAACAAAACACCAAAGTGATTATAAGACCACAAATAACCTGAGCTAAATTCAATTTTGTCATTCCATGTGAACATCTGGGATTTTATTTGTGATTAAAATTTAGAACAGTGAAACAGATTGTGAATTGTGAGGTGTAATATTTTTGCTTTCAACTGAAAATTTTAGTTCATAAAAGAGATATATTCTGAACTTCAATATCTTTAAAATTAAAATGTTATTCTTTTGGTTGCTAATTATTTGTACTAAAACTAATGAATCGAGAGAAAATGACTATAATATGATTATTAATCCCTGTGACAGGCCAATATGTTTATGTAAGTTATTTACCTTTTGTAAAAAAAAAAAAAAACACACACACACACACACACAAAAAACAAAACTACTTTAAGTTGTTAAAAGTATTGAGACATTACATTTTCCTTTTCTGCATTGTAACACTTATTTTATACAAACACACACACACACACACACACACACACACACACACTGCATCTACTCTTGCGTGTAATTCTATGCCAAGAGAAGAGTATGCTAGGATAAATAAAATAGTCATTGCTTATAGGAAATGGAAGACAATTTTTAATTTAAAGAAAATAGCTGTTCTTTTTATCTTCCCTATGGAGATGTATCATAACTTCTTTACATGCTGTGTCTATTATGATTCATGTGTGAATATATCATCTTACACTTAACCTCTTTCTTTATCCAACAGAGTTCATGTTCAGAAGTTAGCGATGCAAACGAATGAGGGCTTGACAGAGGGCATAAAAACTTAGGTTTGGAGACTAACATTTTTAAAGGATGAAACAATCGTTAACTAGAAAATGCTTTTAAAATACTCGTTCCTAATTCATCCTATCTGCAAACTCAATATATCAGACAGGTCTTTGCCCCTACTTGTACCCTTTTGGCAAAAACTTTTATTCCAGCAGATGCTGTGACAACCAGTTGTGCATATGGGCATCCCAACAGCACCTCAGTCATTCTGAACATTGAGTAAATCTGCAAATGAGAGGGAGTAAACGTCTCATGAGTCAGCACTTTACCAAGGACAGGACCTGCTAACATGCCTATCCCTTTGGATAGGCAATTCCTAGGGATCTCTACTCAGTTTCTCAGAGGGTTTCCAGTGAGAACTGGACTCCAGTTGTCTCTCATAGTGAACAATTAGCACAAGAACTTTGAACAATATATTCTTTCGTTGATTCTTACCCTTCCCCAGTTCCTAGCCCTTCATCCATGTGCTTCTGATAACTTCTCAAAATAAATAACCTACATACAAGTTCTTTGCTAAGGCTCTACTGGTTTGGGAGATCCCAGCTCAAATATCTAATAAAGGTATTTTTTTCTGTGTCTTCTTATTCTAGAGGCTCTGGATCAAGCTGTTCTCTGCATTTATGCAATATACTTTCGTCTGTTTCAAAAAGACCATTTTCTTTATGTCACCTACAGACCAAACATTGACAATACACGCTTGCCTCTGTGTATGTGTGTGTATACACATGCTTGCTTTAAAACATTTGCATTTGTTATGCTGGCATTGAAAACCCTCTATATTTTGGTCTTATTTACCTATCCAACTCCACTGGCTGTTTTATACCAGTAGAAGAAGTTTATGAAATTTAAACTTTTTCATTACTGTCCTTTCTCAAATCTAAAACTTGTTATGCTCCAAAATATTTTCAACTCTATGTTTTCATTCTATTTAGAATTACCTGCTTCACAATATTTAACTGTACACAAAGACTTATACTTACTATTGCATTTTATTATTTGTAGAATAAGTAAAAGATTTTACAAATAAGTAAGCATTTTCCTAGGTGTCAAAGAATGAGGTGGACAGGAGACAAAATTATTCTAGGCAGAAGAATCTGCTTACACAGACACAAAGAAAAGAAAAAAAAAGGGGTATTTGGAGAATGTCAGTTTTATTAACATGTTTAAGGAATAAAAGATCCAAGAATGGCTTAGGGAAATAAATTTTAAACGTTTTTACTGTGACCCATGCTAAGAAATAAATTATGCTTTGCAATTCATTACTAGGGTAAACATACATTTTATTATCCAACCTGGGACATTGCTAAATGCGAAAGGAATACCAGAGAATATTGAGGGAAAACAGGTATAAATGAAGCTTGTCCTGGGCAAACTTGCATGCATGTTTATCCTAATTGGTGCATGTATAATTGTACTTGGCTTTACAGTGAATGATTCACACTGCAATTTCTCTTTTTCTCTATTTCATATTTTCAAGAAATGCTGTTGTGACCCATTTGTTGATGACACTCACTGAGGGCTAAAAAAAAGGGCTTAGAGAGAGACACAGTCCAAATAAATATAGGACTTGAAGGCCCCTACATTTATTCCCCAGCAAAAATTATACACATGGAGGTAGGTGATGGGGAGCTTTTGAAGGAGTGTAAGCCCTGGAGCAACCTGTGTCCATCACATGTTAAAGGGGCTGCTCTTCTGGAGCGCGCTTTGAAGTTCTCAAAAACATGGGCTGTCACTGAGCAGAGTTTTTCACCTTAATTCTCACTCTTTTTAGGCAATTAAGCAGATCACTTAAGGGAGATTATTTATTTGGCTCTGTCTAGACAAACTAGAATTTTATATAAACTTACATTTTAAGACATATAGAAGAAAAATTACGAAGTTTAACTAAATGGTTCTAAAATTTTTCTCCAATAGTCTATTTTTTTTACTCAGTAGTGTTAACTGAAAATGCTTATTTCTTGTTTTCATCAGATGGCTTCAAGTATAATATTTCTGAGGTCTCCTTTATATTCTACTTTCTTCAGCTTCCAAACTCAGCTTAGGTTTGTGTTATGAACTCTATTTTTTTTCCCCATATAAACCAGAATTCGAGAAGAAACACCAGGAAAATAAATATTTTGTGAAATGGTGTTCCATTTGTTCCCAGGGAAAATGATAAAGCTTGACTTAAAGACTTTAAATTTCATTTGGACAACCAAGACCATTGCAAATAAAGTGCAGAGCTGTGCATACTAATGCTCTCAATTATGTGACCCATTTCATGATTTCTGTGGAAATCCTGGGAAGACACAAGTGTCAGCTCAATTCTAGGAAATCTTTGTGATTGTGATTTCTCAAATCTAAACCTTACAGAGGAAGATGTGAATACAATAATTCAAGAAAATAATTCAAGACCATGCTTGATTGACAATGATTCAAGACTATCATCTATGTCTTAGTTTATTACAGAAACTCTAACAACCAATGGATCTTGCCACTGATTGCACATTTTTATTCTTCATAGAATTTCTCTGACTCATTATTTTCTTGACACTGTGTAATTCTGGTTAGCAATGACAGCCAACAGTACTATAAAATACAACTTATAAACAAAATAAAAAACAATCAAACAAACAAAATCTTAGACAGAGCCCATGTAGCAATCAACATTTGGCTGGAAAGTAACCGCTAAATTTTTATCATGGAGAGAACAATTTACTTGTTGTATTTTTTTAATTGGCTTATGGGGACAGTGTTTTATTTGAATCCCTTACATTACTAAAACTTATTTTAACGGGTTTGAATATGATTTTAAATAATTAACTTTTATCTGTATATGTTTTAATAGGCTGGAAGAGTTTTAAGGGTAACCTGCTTATAATAGTTTAAGTTATAGCACCACTTCACAATTCACAATTAGAAGTGAAAAATTACATTTATGTTATAGTCAATTTAACCTTAAAATAGTTAGAATGGAGAAAAAATAAATAGCATATTTAATAAATCAGGAAACATTCCCAACCTTAAAGCCATGGTCTAGGAAGATGAAATGGACAGAATGGAAGATGATCCATAAAATACCACAGAGAAGAACAATAATGAAAAGCAAGCATTGTGTCTCTGGGAGTCTCAGGGAACAATTAGACCATTAGCACCTTTCCCAGCTCACCTCCTAGTATATTAGCAGCCAGACTGGTAGTCCCAAAAGAGAAGACTGAACAAATCTTTGAAGCACAGGAATAGTCCCCAAAAAGAAGAAGCTATAGATCTTGACATTGAGGAGTCACCCCCCCAAGACCAGCTCACCACTCAACAAACATAGCCCAAATTTTCTAGCTTTAAAAATAACTTCATTATAAGATTAATCTGCAAATCATTAGGCTTTTGAAGCATGCCTCCAACATAAATAAGAAAATATAAAAAGAAAAAATAAAAGCAAAAGAAGATGAAGAACATTTAAGAGAACATACAAAAATTCAAGAAAATAAGCAAAGTGTGAAACAACTATGATTAATAAAATAGCATATAATAGGTAGAAACAGGGCGGCTGCAGCAATTGGCCTTGGCAGTGAAGAATATTTTATAGCCGACATTGTTTAGAATTTACTGATGCATCGTGATGACAAAAATGCAAACTGATTTTTGGTCAACTCTGGCATTATTCTAAAACACTCCACAATAAACGCCTTATTACTTGTACCCAAAAGAGATTGCTCCTACTAACCACTCCTTGATGTGCTGCTAAATTAATAACCTCAAAACAATGAGAGAAGCATTTGTACCCAGTCTAGATTGGAGCAGGTGCATTAAGCACTCCTGGATGACAGTTTTCAAATAAAATCTGGTCTACATAACTCTAAAAGGTTACTAACGATATGGAACGACTTAGCACCACTTCAAGAGAAAACATGAAATTGAAAAAATTAGATAATTATTAAATACAACAACAAACAAAAAAGTACATGGAAGGAAATTGTGGTATATTATTGGTATTAGTAGAGAATAGTACTGCTATTGTACTTAAACCCAGGAGTTCTAGACCAACCTGGACAACATAGTGAGACCCTGTTTCTATTTTTCAAAAATAACAAAATTAAAGAGAGAATAATATTATACAGCAAAAACAATGGCAGTATAGAATACTAATAAGAACATAATGTAATCTTACAGTTATAGGAAGTACATGCACGATGTCCAAAATTAATGTATCAAAAAGTAACAATCATATATCTTATAAACATGGAGGTGTGTTAGAATGAAAATCCCAAAGAAAGTGGTTGTACCTGGGGATTGAAATGATTGGCACTCAGAGAGTAGGGGTAACTACTTTTCATTATGAGCATTTTGGCATAAATTATATGTATATATTACTTTGATTAAATAAAAAAAGTGAAGATTATAGGGATTTAATTAGAACAAAGCTATAACAATTACATAAAACATTTCCTGTAACTCTATAGGCTGTCAGACAATGCAGAAGTTAAAAAAAGTCAGATTTGGCACGTTTATTTCACACTGCATTATTCCATTTTATAAACTTAAAAAAAACTATAATCCTGAAAATTTGTTATCAGAATGAAAGATAACATAACTAGTCTTAGATGTAGACTTCTTTCATAAATTAGAACAAGACCACCTTTATCTTTACTTAATAAATTTTAAAAGTTATGTTTAACTTAAACTTAAGATTTTATATATTACACTCTAATAAATAATTTAGATACAGATTTTCTTAATTTTAAGAAAATAAATGTGTAAATTAAGTATGCATTTTTACAAATAAAATACTTAACTAGGATTTTATTGTAGAAATGGTATGATCTTCTGGGTATCTATACTTTGTATTGGGCTGGGCCCAAATTGATACACAAGAAAACAAATAACTTAGAGAAACAATGAATACCCATGAATGATTAGCAAACAAAGATTTTCTTAGATATAAAGGAAATGACTTAATTTCAAGAGACTAGAATAAATGAAAACACATTCAAAATTGAAAACGTTAACGGAAAGTAAGCTTGGTTTGCATTTTTGCATTTTATTTTGCGGACTACAGCAGACATAAACTTCTAATTCTGTTAACATTGTAGCAGTCCATGGCCACACAGGGGAAGACTTTTAGAAAGGAAAAAGATACTGGAGGAAATGACTGATCTTTTCTGACAGCACATAACACCTTCTACAGGGTAAACAGTAATGCTTAGATTCTTTTCCTTTAGCAGAAAAAAGGCTCTACCCTCAATATTTAACAGCAGTATGAACAAAACATGCTTTATAAAAAACCACAAATCCACAGTCTACTTCTTCTTGTTTGTTTTACCATGGTGAATTCCACACAAAAGGGGGATTCCTTCATACTGCTTTAACATAACAAATTTCCAGGATTATAAAGTATAAAAAGTGGTAGCCATTTAAGTCTAAATATTGAGGTTCATTATTGTGGTGAGTTTGAATATTGGCTTATATCAGATTTTCTTCTTCCCTATACAAAGGAAGTCGCAAAATGTTGCTTTTAAGTTGAGATCAGGTACATTGAGTCTAGATGCATCTAATTCACCTAACTGAATCTTAAACCTAATTAAATCTAAGAAACCACTAGATGACGGTAAATCAGTTTTGTAATGTCTAGCAACTGCTTTAAATTTTTTTTCTCTCTCTCAAAACACAGTATTTGCTTGCCCCTCTATTGCTGGATATGTCAGCTATTTACAGAAGACTTTCAGATGAGATCTTGAAACGAGAGGACCCCAAAGGGGCTATATTAGGAGAGAGTTAATGATTTAGTTTTACTGTGAAACTGAGAGTTAATTTCTGTCTATCATGGCACCACAAGAGTTTTAAGGTCATGAATCATTTTCTGATCATCCCTCACATATTTTCCTCTCAGATGTATACGCTTCCTATTTCATATCCATTGCTCAGATTAGCTCTTTCCTTTGAATTTATCACAATAGACACATTGGGGTTGACTAGTACTTGCTCTATCCTTTCTTGTTAAGAACCCTGTCATCCTGGTCCAACAGCTTTGTATATGATTCAAATATTGCTTTTCACAGAAGCAACTTTTAACATGCAATGCGAACATCCTCATTACGGGAGAGATGAGAACAAATGACAGCATGATATGGCTGTCTTCTGAACTGTGCACTTATTGACCTATTTACCAATTATAGCTTTCTCATTTTAACATTGTGCATTATGGATATTCATCAAGGACAGTAGATAACTCCTATGAAAGTAGAGTCCATATTAGTATGAAACGGAGGTTACACTATTTCCTGTAAAATGTACTAAAAGGCAAGTGTTAAGAATACAGATACAAACATATAAGATTGAAAGTCTGAGTTAATTTATAACTATTTCAATGATACCATGTGGACTTGATAGACTAGTTAGCATTTCAGCATGCATTCATGTCTATTATTATTAGATTCTTTTGTTGCTGTTATAAAGTGAGAATCCTTTTAAAATATTTTTTTAAATGGTGAACTGACTAGGACTCCAAAAATATCATAAATATTTTGGAACACTGTTATAAGAGTCATTTGCCCCTAGAAGGTTCCAGTTTAGCAACATGATTGGTAAGCAAACTATGTCAATCCAGTGTCTATCTTTGCCATTTCAAATAAGGCAAGTGCAAAGAGTTGTGTGCGTGTGGTGTGTGCGTAGAGAGAGACAAGTTGGATTAAATGTACTTTGTACAATTAAGTTCAATGAAGTCAGCAGATGATGTCAAAAAAGGTTAGAAACAAGCCCCATATCTTCACAATGTAAAACTATATTCATAGGCGCCAATGTTAATTTAATTATCTTTTTTGAAAAGTGCCAAAAATACTTTAAATCAGGGCAGAATTTTAGCCACTTACTTTAAAGATATTTTGATTGATACTTTCATCCTCTTTTAAATTCTTTTCAGAGGTGTAAATTAAATGGAAATAATGTGGAATATATGTTAGATCTGAACAATATGTCTCAATGATAGAGAAATCTGGGCAATTTATTATTTTATGATGAACATATAAAAAACATTCCAGAAATAAAAGTTAGCTTTACAAATCTGTTGACTGAACTATTAATAATCCTAGGCAAAAAAACCACCATCAAGAAAAAATAAACATTTGATTTTTGCCTAGAAAAGTTAGTAGTCATTGAAAAAGTAGGTCAGCAAAATAACTGGATTACTGAAATTAATCAGAACTGACAGGTAGACTATTAGAAGTCTATAGGCTACAGATTTTTGGTTTGAATGTTTTTGTAAATCTGGCATTTCTTAGGAGACAGATGAAAATTAATGAGATTATGCTAATTTATAGCATAAATTAAAATGTTTTATAGCACTAATACCATCGAAGACTTTACTGAGCACTGAAAAGTAAGTGTAATGATTCTAATTGTATATTCATTTTATATGTTTCAAAATCAGAAATCATACAAAACTCAGTTACATTGATGCAATTATTTGTACATTACAAATATAACTAGGATGACTATTTTATGCTTAACCTCAAAATGATGGTAAAATTTCCAATACCACATTGTAGTTTTAAGTTCATGCAGTAAGAGTCATCTAAATGATGTAAAGAAAATAGGTGTAAGCAAGTGTAATGTTTTTGTTTTTAAAAATAGTTCTGGGTAGATTTAACAATTCTGTATGTTTTTACTTTACACATTTAACACATTAATAAATAAGCCCAGAACTTGAAAAAGAGTGATAATGGATTTACTTATGCAGGCCACATTTTTAAATTTTGTATTATTCTGAGATGACTTCTTATGCTACTTGATGTGTCACTAGACTAAATATTCTCTGGGTTTTAAATTGATGATAAATGTCTTGGCCCCCAATTGAAGATTCCATGTCAAATATGCTGTCTGCAAGAAAATGCATCACTCTAAAGTGTATTTTAAAACTATTAGTAAAGGCACTTTCCACCCTGACAATTTGCATAGAACACAGTGAAGCAAAGAAACATGCAATGCCTCCCAGCTAGATGCTAATAAGGCCGCAGGAAAAAAAAAAAAAGAGTTATTTCAAATATATCTGCATAACACCCCCATGTCTTTCTCTAAAATAGGCTTAAGACTCCTCATTGCTTATACTGCAAAAATTTAGAACACTTTCAAATAAAATATATCTTTACCACTTTTTTAAAGGAAATTATTACGTGTTACTCTTAACTGATCTATTTTTAGGAGCCAAAAGCAGCAGGGTATGTCAGAAAGGCCTGCTTCATGAATTATGTATTTGTCCTTTTTCCACTTGGCTACATTTTCTTTATTTTATGAATCCTTGAAATCCTGAGAATGGTAAGTTTTAGGCTGAAATTTTCAAAATTTCCTAGCCATATGCTTACTTATTCAGCTACATCTTCCTACTAGTCACTTACTCCTCAGAGAAACCAGCTCCAGACCCTTTCTTCATGAAACGTAAAAGAGATCCACTCTTCTAAAAAAATGAAGGTTGTATATCACTTGAATTGGTTTTATTCACATCATAAAGATTTTAATTACTACTGTCACTGTTTTCACTTTCCTAAAGTTACAACGTTTCAAAGTGTATTCGCCTCGCAAGGCTTAAGTTATATTAGATGGTGCATATTTCGTTACTGGCTTCCTGTTTTCCCAGAAAAATCACAACAAACTATTGCAAATAAGTAAGTTGAAAGTAAACTGGTTGTACAAATTCTACAATTTCTGTTGGTTAAACATGATAGCAACAAAATTATAAAACCTATGTAAACAATATTCTTCCATAAAGCTTTGTGTAAGAAAAATATTTCTAACAGCTGTGACTAAAACTCTAGAAATGACAGCATTTTTGCTGACCCTGAGCTGAATATTAAACATAAAAATATCGATTTGCTCCTCATCCTCATAAGAACGTTTGCTCGGAAATGAATAGGAGGGTCCGGCTGGAGGAAAGAAGCCCCTTGCATCCTTTTGTCTTTATCTAATTCCATCATCTCAGATACCAAAGACTCCCTTTCACAATGGTTTGCAATTGCTTGTCATGCATGACCTTCCGTATTTTGCCTGTTTCTTTCTTTGCCCCTGGAAAAGCTGAAGAGGCAAAAAAAAAAAAAAAAAAAGATGTGGTAGTTATACTGCTGCCTTCCCCAAAGCCAGTTCTTGCTTGCTACTCTCACTGATGCAGGTCAAAGTGGGTGAAACTCATTCCTTTTCAATAGACTGTATTTTTAAACTTAGAATTCCACATCGTACTTAAATAATATAGCAAATGTAATTTTTAGCCTTTTAACCACAATTCCAGACCACAAATTTTGAATAACCTAGTTTAAATTTATTACGAACTATTTTTATGATACTAGTATAAAGTTAATATGGTGGTAAAACCTTTTGCAACCATCTTCTTGGAGATGAGGGCTTATTTTCCTGGATAATTTATTCAAGTTTGAGAATATCAGAAATAACATTACCAAAAATAAAAGTGGGTTACTTAAAGAAAAGATTTCTTTCATGCAAATGACTCTTCCTCTGTCAAAAGTCACTTGATTTGCAACAAATAATAATTAAATTTTCATTCCAATAATTTTTTGGAAGAGCTTTCCTATAAATGTAAAATTTGTACTCAATGTTTTCCTTTATTCAAAATGTCAGAACTTTAATTTCTGGTGATGTTAAACTACAGCAATAATATGGTAAAACATATTAAATGTGAGCAGAAGTGAATGATGTGAAAGAAAGGACCAGAGTGTATAAGGAGGAAGTTTAGGTATTTAGGGACTCTATAATTTTAAAATTATCACTGGAAAAAAATGAAGTTTTCACTATGCGCTATGCAAATTTATTTAGTCTGTAACTACTGTTTATTGCTTTAAGGAATTATTCAATGTATCTCTCTATTTTAAACCCTTTACAGTTTTTTATAATTCAGCATCCCTTTTTTTTTTTTTTTTGTAGAGAGGTATCTCTCTTTGCTGCCCAGACTGGTCTCAAACTTCTGGGCCCAAGCAATTTCCCTGTTTCAGCCTCCCAAAGTGCTGGGCTCACAGGCCTGAGCTACTGCACCCAGCCTTTCAATGTTGACGATAAAACAAAAATTCAGTCTAGAACAGACTGTTTCTCAGACATTATATGTCAGTGATTTGTGATGGTTTTAAACACTTTATGGCTGTTTTTATTTGGTAGAGACCAATATGTGTCACCAATACAAGACAGAAGCATCCCTCTTGGTCCCAATCTCTTCTCTTATGGTGGTTACATTTAACTTATATGATAAACTTATGAGATCCTTGCCTACGGTTTATGAGCCCAGAGCAAGTTACCAAACTTATGCCTATTGGTTTATTCCACACAACGCATATTCCAACAGTGCTTAGCTTTCCAGAAGAAAAGAATATCAAAGTTTTCCAAATTGACATATCAACATAAGCATTCACACCTATTCATAAATACATTCTTCAAATTATTAAGTTGAGATTATTTTTAAACTGATCTGTAAAATATACATTATTAATCAGAGGAAATATTTTTTTTAAAAATAAAACACTTGTGGTTTACTAAATTGCTAAGAATTAATTGTAGACTGGTGGTATGTACGTCTTTCTATCCTTCTTTTTACTAAATTGAAATAAATCAAAACAAGAAAGCAGGTGGGTAGTTATAAAAATGTTTCATTAAGAAAAGGAGTAGGAACCACAGAGAATCTTACGCTCTTTGAGTAGAAACTCTCATTCTGCAATGCTGACTGTGGCTAAGACCGAGACTATAGCAGAATTTAAATATGATAGAAACAGTGAGCTTGCAATATCTGTGCCTACTGAAATGTAGACAGCCCTAATTTTTTTTTTTTTTTGCTTTTAATTGTAATGAAATTCTCTTTTATTCATTATCATTTGTGAAGCAAGATGCTTTCTGTGATATGCCATTTTTCAAGTCATAGTTTTTCTCCATTTGCTGATGCATTTTATTTTTGTATACTGAGTATTGCATTATGTTCTTTACCAGAGAGAAAGACAAAGCTGGTCATTGCACTCAAAGCGTCTATGTTTCAAAGATTACATAGACTATTATTTAAAATAATTTAAGTTTATGAGGAAAGAGAAACATTGTCCAGAGAATAAAGGCTACTGCTTTGTATTTATTACTGTTATTTTTCATAAGAGCAAATTATGTGTGTATGATTTCAAATCTATAAACAACAAAAAGCCAAAAACCAAGTACAAAGGAGTAGTTTAAATTTTGAATCCAGTTCTCAATAAATTATTGAAGAAACAGTACAAACTAGGTAGAAAGAAAAGATGAAGCCAGAAGTTAGGACATCAAGCTTTGTTTTTAATTAGTCATATGAATGGTAACTCAACTTTTTGCTAGGTGACCATCTCTTTTCATAAATGGCAACTGTGATCATGATGACAATGTTCCAAACATAATAAAATAAGAGAATAATTATTCCTACAAAGTAGCCAAAATCCCGAAGTAAACATATTCCTCAGTATGACGTGAGGACCCTTCCTGACATGATCCTGACCGGTCTTTTCAGGGTCAGACATTGGCCATGCTCTTTGGTTTCCAGAAACATAGGCATTCCATGGAGTTTTTCACACCCACAGGCCTTTGTTCATGTTATTTCCCCATGTTTCCATTGCTCAAAGTTCTTTTCTAATTTCTATTCTCTGTAATCCTTTTCCAGTCTTCAGAATCCAAACCAGTCACTCACTGTTCTGATCATACTCACTTTGTTTATGCTAATAGTATAACAACTAAGCATGCATAACTCCTACATTCGTTAGCTTCTCAAAAAAAAGGACCAGGTACTAGTCTTCTGTGTTCTTTCTAGCAGCTAGCACAGTGTATTGCAGTGCTCATAAATGTATACCAAATAGAATAGAATTGAAAAGGTATCATTATTGTGATGTTAATTTTATCTGTCAACTTGACGGGTCCAGAGGGTGTCCAGATGTTTGGCTAAACATTACTCTGGGTGTCTGTGAGAGTGTTTCTAGGTGAAATGAACATTTGAATCGGTAGACCTAGTAAAGTAGATTGCCCTTCCCTTTGTGGTGGACCGCTCTCATCTGCTGAAGGCCTATGTAGAATAAAAAGACTGAGTTAGAGAGAATTTGCTCTCTCTGCCTGGTGGCCTTCAAACTGGGGCATTGGTCTTCTCTCGCCTGCAGATTTGGACTTGGACTTGAACTGGAACTTACGTAATTGGCTCTCCCAGTTCTCAGGCCTTTGGATTCAGACTGGAAATATGTAGATATGTTCTATTGGTTCCTCTTCTCTGGAGAATCCAGAGTAATACAATTATCAGCCATTCATTTGGGCATAAGAAAATTTACACTTCTTGAATCTTATTCAAAGACTCATTTCAAAATGAATGTTCTCTTCCCATTCTTTACGGACCTATAAACACACACTGTCTTCAAAGAAGAAATAAGAACTTCAGCAACCATAATTCAATTATTGCAAACAATTCTTTGGTCATGAAGCAACAGCTTTGCAAATTGAAACTATTTCATAGTACCATTTTATGGAAAGACAACTTAAGGCTACACTGGGAAAAAAAATTCAACATAAAAGTGATAAAATCACACCCTTTCCCCTCTGTGCCAATGGGTCATGGTTTTTCTAAAACAAGGGGAAGGAAATAGGCCTAATTATGTCTTGTTCAATTGTATCATTTAAAGCATTAACCTGCTTTTAGCAAGGCTGTTTTTGATCATCTATCTTTACAAAGCAAATGTTGCTTTTCTGCCATCTTTTCCCTATGGAAAAAATTTAGATTATTTGCAAATCATTAACACTAGGGAATATTAAAATATGATATACATTAACTTCAGTTTTCATGGGTTAAGAAAGAAAATATTTGAGACAATAACTAATAAATAGACACAGTAGGCCCGATTCTTCCAGAAGAGTATAGATGGGAATGTGTCTTTGAGAACTCCAGTGTTATCAAACACGCATATTTGGAAAATACTGCTCACTATAGCGTACTCTCTGTCCTTCACCAAGCCAATACCATACAGTGTATTCATGGCTCTGAGAGGAGCTGGAGTAACAAAACATACTTGGTTTTATTTTATGGACTATGGATTTTGTGCGACTTCGATGTACCAGGGTAAGTTCATTGATTGTATGACTCTCACATACCAGTGTAAATTTATACAATGTACCAAATGTAACACTCTAGTGTGGGCTATTGATAGTGGGAAGAGGCTGTGCACACGTAGGGAGAGGGGTATCTGGAAACCACTTTCTACTCAATGTTGCTGTGATCCTCAAACTGCTCTAAAAACTAAAGTCTATTTAAAACAAACGTAGGGGGAATAATCTACACATAAAATCCCTAAAGATAATTACTGTGCTTCATTGTATACTAGACTTTCTAGAAGGTTATGTCAAGTCTGCTTTCTCTGTACAAGTGCTCTCCGGGAACAAGGGGACACCTCTAGGTGCATTCACTGAGGAACTTCACACGCCTCAGTCAGAGAGGGCTAACATGAATCATAGTCAAAGGAAAGACAGGCACAGAACTGAGCCTATCCCAGAAACTGGCATCTCCCAAATATCTTTTCAAAATATCACCTTTCTCTTCTTTAATATTTTTCTTTGCATATTTCTCTCAAATCCTGAAAACGAGAAGGGAAGACAGTAGGCCCAATAAAGTGCAAATGGGAAGAAAGGGTGGTTAAAAACGATGACAGGTGTAGCCGAAATCTGGAATCCTGTTAAATTTTTAACTCTCTCTCCTAAATATAGCCCTCCTGACACTTTCTGTTTCGGAGCTCCATCAGTGAATGGTGGAAATGACCTCAATACATTTTGTTAACCATCTTAGATTTCTTTTTCTTCCTCAATCACTTAAGCAAAGCAACTCTCAAGCCTGACTGTCCTGTAAAAGGTGAGGTCTCCTTCTTGAATCTGAATCACTCCCTTGGGGTTTGAGGGTCATTTACCTTTGGTTAGTACAGCAGATGGAATGTTGCATGCTTAGCTCAGGGCTTCTGGCTGAGTGCCCTGGACTGTGAGGACAGTTGCTTAACTCAAAAGGTGGCTTCAGAGTCCCCCTACCATCTTTCCAGGGCTCTCAGCTACTTGAGAAAGCTGTAAATTAGTGTTGTTAAAATGTTATATAAGAAACTGAAATACCTCAACAGCACAAAAACCCAAGTCATTCAATTATTAACAAAAAAGACAAATGATCTAAATAGATATTTTTCAAAAGAAGACATACAAATGACCAACAATATATGAAAGGAAATGTTCAACATCGCTAATCATCAGGGAAACGCAAATCAAAACCACAATGAGATCTCATCTCACTCCAGTTAGAATGGTTATTATCAAACAGACAAAAATAACAAATGCTTGTAAGGATGCCTGTAAGGAAGAACTCTTACACACTGTTGGTGGGAATGTAAATTGGTACATTTGCTAGGGAAAACAATGTGGAGGTTTCTTAAAAACCTAAAAATGGAAATACCATGTGATCCAACAGTCTATTACAGGGCATATATCCAAAGGAAAAGACATCAGTATGTAGAAGAGATATTTACACTCTCATGTTTACTGCAGCACTATTCACAATAGCTAAGATAGGGAATCAATCTAAGTGTCCTCGACAGATGAATGAAGAAAATACACAATGGAATACTATTTTAAGTATACATATATTTGTGTGTGTGTGTGTATATGTATTTAAAATAGGATTCCACTGTGGAATGGAATGGACATGTATACACACTGTATGTATATTGTATATACATTATATTAGATGTAGTATACAATATGTATACAATGGAATACCATTTAGCCATAAAAGATGACACACACAATGGACCTATATACACATTGTACATATACTGTACATACATTATATTATATGTAGTATGCAATGTATATACAATGGAATAACATTTAGCCATAAAAGATGACACACACAATGGACCTATATACACATTGTACATATACTGTACATACATTATATTATATGTAGTATGCAATGTATATACAATGGAATATCATTTAGCCATAAAAGATGAAATCAAATCGTTTGAGGCAACTGAATGAATCCAAAGGATATTGTGTTAAGTGAAATAAGTCAGGCACAGAAAGATCAATACTGTATGTTTTTGCTCATATATGGAAGCTAAAAAAGTTGGTCTTTAGTGGAGTATAGTATTGCATTTACTAGAGGCTGGAAAGGGTAGGAGGGAGAGGAGATAGGGAGAGGTTGGTTGACAGATACAAAATTATAGCATAAACAGGAAAAATAAGTTATTGTGTTCTATAGCACCGTGAGGTGACTGAAGTTAACAGCAATTTAGTGTATATTTTCAAATAGCTAGACGGGAGAATTCTGAATGCTTCCAACACAAATAAATCATAAATTCTTTAGGTGATGGATTTGCTAATTACCCTGATTTGGTCAATACTCAACGTACACATGTAGCAAAATATCACACCATACCCCCAAATAGTACATTTCTTATGTTCTTATGTGCCAGTTGAAATAATAAAAATGTAGGTACAGCCAGGCATAATGACTCACACCTGTAATCCCAATACTTTGGGAGGCTGAGGTAGGCAGATCACCTGAGGTCAGGAGCTGGAAACCAGCCTGGCCAACAATAGTGAAACTCCATCTCTACTAAAAATACAATAATTAGCTGGGCATGGTGGTGCATACCTGTAATCCCAGCTACTCAGGAGGCTGAGGCAGGAGAATCTCTTGAACCTGGGAAGCAGAGGTTGCAGTGAGCTGAGATCACACCATTGCACTCCAGGCTTGGCGACAGAGCAAGTCTCTGTCTCAAAAAATAAAAAAAATAAAAAATAAAAATAAACAACGTAGGTACAGAATTCTAGATCAGATGTGTACCCAGAAAGTGATTTAAATAATAAATTGTTTTATTTCTACATCGCAATGGTGAGCCAGCATCTTAGAAAAATGAAAAAGACTTCATTGTATAAACTTCTATTTCTTGGGTTTTTATTATAGTTACATTATAGTATTTGTGTTAAAACTCATACATTTATCAAATAACCTAATGGTCCATATAGAACATAATACATGCTTCACAAATTATCAAAATTCTTTGGGATAGATGAGGTGACTACATTTTTTTTTATATGCCAAGGTTTGTGCAAGGTTGCTTACAATGTATTATCACACTTATTCTTCACAGTCATCCTACTGCTGACCTCTCGGACAAATGAAAAGTTGGAGACTTAGAAATGAGAAGAGTTTGCCCCAGTTTACACAGTTCATAAAAGACAAAATTGAGATATGAGAGCATTTTCTGTTCTTATTACCACACTTTTGACAGAAAAATGCAAAACGGCAGAATTTGAAACTGAGTCTCCTGCCCCTGAATGTGTGTTCTTTTAATTATGATTCACACATTCCTATAAATGCCTGAAATTTTCTCATGGAGTTAAGAACTGGCAGTGAATAACAAAATGTACTGAAAAGTTCATGGGTTTTTGAGTAAGACTCCCTGAGTCTAAATCTCAACAAAGCCATTTATTATGGGTATAATTTGGGGCAAATTATTTAATCTCTCTAAGCATTCATTTCTACCTCTGTAAACCAATAATACTCACTTCATAGGTAAAAATGGAAATAAAATCTATAGCATGTATTTGATATTGTGAAAAAATGCACATAAAATCCATAGCATGATATATATTTAATTGTTGATCCTTAATTGTATAATAGACAACATTGCTTTTCGAAATTATTCTAACAATGGTATAATAAAAAATATTTTTAAAATATATATTCGTCTGAGTCTATTGAGCCGAGTTGGGATCCAGGAGCCTAGGCTGTGTGTGTGGGGGCAGAGTGGGGGGTGATTTAAAAGCAAAGATAATACAAAGCAAAAGAAAGTTAGTTTCTAAAATGCAAAAAGGAGTTGCAGGAATGTAACAGCATTACAAGATAGGCTAATGTCTTGAGATAAAATTATCCAAATGTCTCCTTTCTCCCTACCCTCTTTCTCTTTCGCATCTTAAGGACTAAACTACCACTAACATGGATGGGGGATATGCCTCCATGTCTCCATGCCTATTACAGTAGCGAAGCACTAGGCAATGAGATAGTAAGAGAACCCAGAGAAGAGATGATACATCACATAAGTGGGGAAACACCAAGGGCAGAGGTCGTCCTCTGGTACCTCCTCTCCCAGCCCCAGCCTAGAAATAGGGAATTACAATCCAGATTTTGAACACTTGTGGTCTTTTGATTCTCCTTACATTATTCCTAGGCCATGAAAGTTAACTATTTTTTTTTTTTTTTTTTTTTTTTTTTTTGAGACAGAGTCTTGCTCTGTCGCCAGGCTGGAGTGCAGTGGTGCGATCTCGGCTCACTGCAAACTCTGCCTCCTGGGTTCAAGCGATTCTTCTGCCTTAGCGTTCTAAGTAGCTGGGGTTACAGGCGCATGCCGCCACGCCCAGCTAATTTTTGTATTTTTACTAGAGACGGGATTTTACCATGTTGGCCAGGATGGTATCGATCTCTTGACCTTGTGATCCGACTGCCTCGGCTTCCCGAAGTGCTGGGATTGCACGTGAACCACTGTTCCCGGCCAAAAGTGACCAATCTGAATTTACAGTTTCGTCTTTTGGTTTTTGGTGTTTTGTTTCTGTTTTGGTTTGTGTTGTATCTGATGTTCTCTACTTGAACAAAGTTTACCACCATGTTTAAATGACTTTGCGTAGGTTTGGGAGTTCCTTCCAAGGAAGGAAGGAAGGTAGGAAGGAAGGGAGGGAGGAAGGGAGGGAGGGAGGGAGGAAGGGAGGGAGGGAGGGAGGAATGGAGGAAGAAAGGGAGGAAGGGAGGGAGGAAGGGAGGAAGGAAAGGAGGAAGGGAGGGAGGGAGGGAGGAAGGGAGGGAGGAACGGAGGAAGGGAGGGAGAAAGGGAGGAAGGGAGGAGAGGGAGGGAGGAAGGGAGGGAGGAAGGGAGGAAGGGAGGGAGAAAGGAAGGGAGCGAGGAAGGAAGGGAGGGAGAAAGAAATGGAGGGAGGGAGGAAGGAAGGGAGGGAGGGAGGAAGGGAGGAAAGGAGGGAGGGAGGAAGGGAGGAAGGAAGGGAGGAAGGAAGGGAGGAAGGAAGGGAGGAAAGGAGAGAGGGAGGAAGGGAGGAAGGAAGGGAGGAAGGGAGGAAAGGAGAGAGGGAGGAAGGGAGGAAGGAAGGGAGGAAGGGAGGGAGGAAGGAAGGGAGGAAGGGAGGGAGGAAGGGAGGAAGGGAGGGAGGGAGGAAGGGAGGGAGGAAGGGAGGGAGGGAGGAAGGGAGGGAGGAAGGGAGGGAGGGAGGAAGGGAGGAAGGGAGGGAAGGAAAATTATCACAGCAACCAGTAGGGGACCCGAGGTCTGAGAGGAAGATCTTATTAGTCTGTCATAGATAAAATTTAAAAAAATATTTTTCTTTACGTAGTCTGATTAAGTATGAGTAAATTTGCAACTCTCTAAGAAAATCTCTCTTCACTCTCAATTCTCTAATTCATCTTTTGAATGTCGTTGAAATAAACCTTACATTTTAATAGAATTACTCAGTTTAGATAGCTAGTAAGAAGTATTTTGATTGTTATTAGATAATGACTTGAAATAACGAATTTCACTGGATTATATTCATATTTTAATTATTTTTTTTGTCCCTGAATATTTTTCTTTTCTTTCTCTTTTTGAGCGTGAAATCAGCTCTGTGCTGAATGGCTCAGGGAAGGAATGTGGCAGAGAACAGAAAAGAAGAGTAAGCAGCCATGGCTGTATTTGTTTTCTAGTTAATTCACTCATTTGCTCTTTCAGTATATAGCATTGCTGAGAGAATTCTAAAACGGCAGCTTTTTCCTCCTGAAATATGTCAAGCCAGCTTATAACTTACCCTCACATTCATTTATTTAATAAACAAATATTTGTGTGTGTGCTCCTAGCATGTGCCAGCGTATTCTGGATGCCGGGTGCTGGAGGTAAAATGGCAGGAAGACAAAGACCCCTTTCATGTGGAAGTAAGAGGGCAGATAATTTTAAAAAGCAAACGATTGTCTTGATGTATTTTCTCTGCCCAAACTAAACTCCGGAGAGAAGTTGCACCGTGAACACACAAAAACAGAGAGACCTGAAAAGATAAGGATTTTCCTCAGAGAATTATCTCCCCCTCAGATTAAGAGAAGAAGGCAGTGATGAGGGACCGACAGTTTCCTGTGGGGCAGAAGCTACCTCCTCTCCATTTCCTAGGAAAGTACAGCAAAAGGAGAAAAATGGCTTCACACTGCTTCTGGGCGAGGCTAACATATGCCCTTTCCCCCAAGATTTGCCCACAAACCATGCTTGGCACTGAGGCAACAGAGAGAACTGATGGACTTGTAAAGGCCACATAGACCAGAATGACAGCTGTCTCAGCCGCTACAAGCATGGACTCATAGCCAACAGCCAAATGGGCCATCCCCAACTCCCTGGCATTAAGACCTTAAAATCAGAGTGAAATCCTAACTGGAGAAGTGTTAGTAAGGACTGGGGATTGGAGGTTCAGGGTATTTTTTCCCCAGCAGTCTAGTAGAAGTTGTTCTGGAGTCAGAAATTAATTAGATAGTTTATAAACATTAAGTAATATATCGTAATTTTTAATTTCATAGTCCTTGCCTGGGTAATCTATCTTGACGTCTTTCTTTTTTTAATTTTTAATTATTTAATTGTTGTATTTCAGTTTGTGTTTCGCTCTTCTACCCAGGCTAGAGTGCAATGGTGTCATTATTTCTCACTGCAGCCTCAGACTTCTGGCTTCCAGCGATCCTCCCACCTCAGTCTCCAGAGTGGCTGCAATTATTGGTGTGAGCCACTGTGCCTGGCTGTCTTGACACTTTTGCATTTTTCAATGCCACGTGAAAGCAGCTATCAAGTCCTGTCTGTCCCCCCACCCTCTGGTGTGTGTGTGTGTGTGTGTGTGTGTATTTCTCATAACTATTGCCACCTATCTTAATTCCTGTTTCCTTGGTCCATCTCTCCAAATTGCTACACTAACTAAATGTCCCTGCTTCCAGTTTTATTATCTGCCAATCAGTGCAATACCTAGCGCATTTGATTTAAAATCTGTATCACACGACGTCTCTTACGGGTTTCATCCCCTTTAGTGGTTGGTATCTGTCTGTCGCAGAGTTAAATGTTCATTGCAGCACAGTTTACAATAGCAAAGACCTGGAACCAACCCAAATGCCCATCGATGATAGACTGGACAGGGAAAATGTGGCACATATACACCATGGAATATTATGCAAACATCAAAAACGATGAGTTCGTGTCCTTTGTAGGGACATGGATGAACCTGGAAACCATCATTCTCAGCAAACTGACACAAGAACAGAAAATCAAACACCGCATGTTCTCACTCATAGGCGGGTGTTGAACAATGCGAACACATGGACACAGGGAGGGGAGTATCACACAGTGGGGTCTGTCGGGGGGGAAAAAGGGGAGGGATAGTGGGGGGGTGGGGAGTTGGGGAGGGATAGCATGGGGAGAAATGCCAGATATAGGTGATGGGGAGGAAGGCAGCAAATCACACTGCCATGTGTGTACCTATGCAACAATCTTCCATGTTCTTCACATGTACCCCCAAACCTAAAATGCAATAAAAAAAAAAACAAAAACATGGCCCACAAGCCCTTCCAGGAACTGGTGTTTCTCTTCTTCTCTAGTCTTCAGCCTTAGCCCCTCCATATCTTTCAGTTTGGTTTCTGTTCCAGCAAAATAGCCACATATTTTTTCCAGTTTCATTTCCTTCGCTGATATTGTCCCCCTCTGCTTGGAATTACCCTCACTTTGCACCCACTTTGCCTTTGTAACGTCTACTTATGATTTAATATTCAATTCAGGCACCTTTCCATCAAGAAAGTCTCTGATTTTGCTTCAGTCTACTTCCTGTAGTACCACTGTAATTTATGTAATAATTATACATAACTCCATTTTATATTCTGTGGACATCTAATTATGTATCTGTCTCTGCCCATAAACTGTGAGCTCTTTGAAGGCAGGAACCGTGATCAGCAATCTTTAAGTCTCCATAGGCTACAACAATTCCTGGCCTATCATACACATTCGATTCATGTTTGTTGAACTGAATAAAATTATCTAAACAGAAATCTGGCAACACTTCAGGGATCTTTCATCAGGAATCTAATTTTAGAGAATCCAGATGTTTCCAGGCAAGCGAATTAATGTGCCAGTAATTCTTCAGGGACTATCAATGTATATGTTGTCTGATGAGCTTAAGGACTGATCAGATGCTGTTTCACAGATGTGAATGTCTAGAGCTGTTCCTGAGGTAAGACACTTTAATTATGTGGATGTGCCCTTTAGATTTGTATTCACTGCTATCATCATGTTTACCGGAGCAGTCATGACGTTAATAATAGCAAGAGTGCCTTGCATTTATATAGCAGCTCACGGTGTGTAAAGCGTTTTCTCACACAGAACAGCCCTAAAAGATAAACAGAGCAGGCATTATTATCTCCACTTCAGAGATGAGATAACTGAGGTTTAGAGAGAGTAAGCACGTGGTCTAAGACCTCAAGCCTATTAAACTGCAGAGCCACGATTGAACTGACTTGTTAATGTGTGATTCATGCTGTCTGTTTAAATTCATCTCAACGACCATGTTTTCCAGAGGAATTAGGAATTTCCCATTTAAACTCACTTCTTCTCATTTCAAACCTAGATGCAGGATGTGCCTACAGAGAAAGAGAAGGAGAGGCATGATTTCTGCTACATGTCATTACTTTGGGTTCTTCAAATAAATCAATTAAATGTAAGCCAACTTCTAGTGAATAAATGAGTAACTATAATTGCTATGGAACATCTAAAGGTAATGCCATGGATAACTGTTTTCAACCTGAGCATAGGATTGGCACAACAAAACAGAGGAAAAAGGCAGAGTCTTTGAGGGATTCTTGGTCTCAATTTTTTTCTGTCTCTTCTAACTCACCACTCTACCTGATAAACTTAAAGCAACTGATCTCTCAATAACTGTTCTGCACTCATGTCTTATTTTCTGTCCTACCTGTCAAGTGCCATAAAGTAGCATTAATATCTTATTCAGTCTTATTAATTCATTTAATAGGCATGAATTAAATATCAATTGCGTGCCAAGATTCTCAAACACTAGGATGTTACCAAGATGAGTGAGATCAAGCTATCTCAGCTGTCGTGCGGAGCATGCGATCCAGTGCGGGGGAGACAGGTGACAATGAAAGCAACCTTCCTGTGGGCTACAGAAGTATGTGATAGCACAGTGATACCCCCCCAAAAATAATAATCCATTTAGCTTGGAAGATTCTAGTAAGACATCAGAGAAGACGCATACAAGCTTTGAGCTTCAGTTTTACCTTAAAACTAGCAGATGGTCCATAAATGGCACATAGTAGATGGTCAATAAATACTAGCTGTTCGATTAATGACACAATCTGGTACAAGTTATTTCAACCCTGCTAAATTCAAATCACTACAGCATAGCCCCTCTCTTAGAAGTATTAGCCTTGTAACTTCATCTGAGTTTGTGGAATTAAAAGTTTCTCTATTACAGAAATTTCAAGCATCTGCAAAAGGCTGGGCAAGATATCCTTGCAGCTATATTTGACAATCACCTCCCTCACCTTTGAGCAAGGTAATAAGCCTTGTCTCACGTGCTGTTCACTCTGAATGAAGAATTTGTTATTTTTCAGAGGACTGAGTGCCTCTTACTTGAGAGAGGTTTGTCTCTTCCTGCCCTATTTGGGTCTCTAAGTTCTAACATTAAAACATAGTGAATGAAGAATCTTTTCACCTACCCATTTCTAAGTCAGATGAGGCAATGTGAAATGACAAAATAAATGATGATTCCTTAAGAGCCTCTGTGATCTCTCAGAGTTGACCCAAAATTAAATATGGCTTCTTTTGGTAAAAGTCAGTAAACCAAATTAACTGTCACCTATTATATTTTTCCTCCTTTGCTGGTATGTCACCTACTGTATTTTGCCTCCTTTGCTGGTACTCCTTTTTAGGTAAAAGTCAATAAACCAGAAAAACCATCCCCTTTTAGGTGTTTCCTCCTTCACTGGTACTCTTGAACGCAAATCTTTCTTTGTAAAATTTTTTTAAAGAGAATAGGAAAATAAACAGAATTCTAATGTTTTAAAGTTTTGTGTTTCCTAAAATGGAATAAAAAATTTTGACAACAAACATTTGTGGTTCCAGGACATTCAAATAAAAATAGCTTTTGAAGACTTCAACAAAATCTCCAATAGACAAATATAAAAGTTTAATGGAACTATAGTCTTCTGGAGCAAATGTGAAATACTTCCTGCCCTTTGGGTATATTTCTTTTGCACAATTCCTATTTAAAAAATTTCCTACTGGCACTGACTCTAAAGCTGTATGCTAGCTTTCTAGTATAACTAAATCTGCAAGCCTGGCTTACATACAAACACTATACTGGAGGCTTAAATGCTAAAATTAAATAAACCCTTTATTCATCGCTTTCCTTCCTCCTCCCTTTCACCTCTCATCCTACCTCCACCCCAAGTTTCACAGTCTAAATAGCAGAGATCAAAAGACTGAAATATTAGTGATATTTTGGAAGGAAGAATAGATGGAATCCAGATGGATGGAAACCTTTATCTGATTCTTGCAAACAAGACCACATTTAACTACTGCATAACTTTCTGTCAATTGTTTCTCTGTTCTTTCAGTTTGATAATGACTTCTGTTAAAATGTCTTGTCAAAAATGGAAAAAATTCTTTGTAAAGTAATTAATATAGTACTTATATAGAAAAAGCTTCATGAGATGGGTGTGGTGGCTCACGCTGTAATTCCAGGACTTTGGGAGGCCGGGGTGGGCAGATTGTTTGAGGCCAGGAGTTCGAGTCCAGCATGACCAACATGGTGAAAACCCATCTCTACTAAAAATACAAAAATTAGCTGCGTATTTTGGTGCATGTATGTAATCCCAGCTATTCAGGAGGCAGAGGCACCAGAATCACTTAATCCTGGGAGACAGAGGTTGCAGTGTGCCAAGATCATGCCACTGCAGTCTAGCCTGGGTGACAGAGTGAGACTCTGTCTCAAAAAAAAAAAAGAAAAAAAGAAAAAGCTTCATAAAAACACTCTTCTTCCCCCAAAAGCCTATGTAGAAATCTAAAATATTAATTCCTTTAGTATTACCCTAAGTCAGTGAGGTAAAGAGGAGGCGAAATAGCACTGCTATTTTCAATTTTCCATTTTTGTCTAGATCAGGTGAAAGCTGAGATGATTTGCTCAAAATCAAAATGCAAGTCAGTAATATGACAGCTAGGATGGCCATGTGCTTCTTCGGAATGTGAATAAACATTTAGTCAATGTTATTATTCTATAGTGGGAAAATTTAGAAACAAACTGTTCTTTCATCATTTAAGTAAAGATGCTTGGTTATCACACATTTACTTTCAAGAAATTATCTTGACAAAATATAAAATTGGAATGATTTAAAGTAGCAGTCATCAAAAGTAGCCACATAACATAGTGGAAATATGATGAATAACAAAAAAAATCAATATTTTAATCCTAGATTTGCCACCGTTAACTTACGGCCTAACAAAAATATTAAATTTTTATTTAAAAAAGCAAACACACAAAAAATAACCAAAAAAAAAAAAGCCGTGAGTATAATTATAACTTCCATGAAAGTCTCATTGGATTTTCATGAGATGCTAGATTCATTATCCATAAATGATGTGTGGGGTTATATACACTCACTCTCTCTCTCTCTATATATATATATACTTTATAGATCATGGATTATACATCTAAATTGATTTCTAACACTTAAGACTGATAGAATAGAAATGGGAAATACATTCACAAAAATGATGGTTAACACTTCTTGAACTCGTACTAAATGCCAAGTATTAAGGACTTTACATCTGATAACTTACTATTCCTCAGGACAACCCCAAGAGGCATGTTCTGTAAAATTCTCATTAACAGATGAGGAAACTGATGTTAACAGGATTTCCCTCACCCCACTCTCTCTTCTCTATGCAGAATTTTATATTTGGGTTTGGCTGACAGATTTTCAGTCATTCACATATTAATGCCCAAGCTTCATACAAAATAGTCTCTAGCTGAATGGAGCTAAACTTTCAGGTAATAAGATGCTAAGTTTTACTTGTGAGTTTTATTCCATGATATATATGTATATACACACACACATACACATATTTCCATTGATCTATCCACACTATTTCTATAATCAGTTGAACTTACCATACTTGAAAAAAAAACTAATGGTTCAGTGAATATATACACATAGAAGTATTAGTTAAGTGATTTTCAATCTCTTTGAAGCTAAAAGTTTATTCAAATACAAATGGACTATTGCAACATCTGCAAATGCTTTTCCATAATTCAGGCAACAAGAAGTATAATATATTTTTCATCAAGAGTCCAGTTTGATTGATTAATTTATATCATCAAATACATTTTTCCTTGTTGAAAAATGTACAAATTGTTTGCAGTAAAAATGAGACTCCATTAGTTTTAGTTAATGCATTATTATGTTTGTACTATATCAAAATTCTGAATTAAAAATGTTCCTCTGTGGTTATTTGAAGCTCTCTAATTTTGTGCTAGTTAAATAAAATCCAGATATTTAGAAATTTTGAAATTAATATATCATGCTCTTTAATATCTATGTGTTGAGTAGTGGAAGGAGAGTTGAAGTTGCCACTTAAAGCCTTTTAAAAGGATTACTTTATTTAAATAAGTAAACTCTTCAACCTTTACTTAGATGTCTTGGTTCCAAAGAAATAACACTTAAACTGAACTGGATAAATAAAATTCAATAGATTTTGGATAAATCTGGATAAGACTGGATAAATAAAATTCGATACATTTTATCTGACAGAGTTTTAAATTTCTACACAGTCTAATAAAAAATATGTTCAAGATTATAGCAATACCAACTTTGTGGGAATCTTACAAAACAAAAGTTCAATCAACTAACCTATGTGTATACAGTAACAGCCGTAATGGGCCCAATATCGTGCTAAGTATCATGGGGACTATAAAAAATGTAAAAGCTTCTGCCCTTCTGAGTTTATACTGGAATGGGGAAATGTTCTTTATGCACCTGAAATTATTTTAGAGCTATACTAAAGTATATACAGTTAGTGTTAGCCCTGAAGGCATTGGCCATAAATGGAATATAAAGACAAGAAATCTGGGCTGCGATAACTGTTTGGATGGATGTAAAATATATGTCACCTAATGTGACAGAGTCTTTAACGGAAATATATATACTCTCGGCTGTAATATTTTCCAATCTGAATTTATGCATTAAACATTTTTTAAGAATCGATTATGCAGAAGGCTGTATACAATGCGCTGTGGGGAATACAAAGGTAATTAGGCTAATAAGTTGTATGGTAAAGGAAAAACGGTACAGCAGTAACTATCACACAAGTCATAATGTGTGAATTGCAATAGAAGGTTTATGGGACTCAGGGAAGGGAGAAATCCGCTTCAGATTGAAGCAGAAAAAGGAAAGTTCCAAGGGCATTTAGATGAAAAACAGAAGTGATGGCAAAGATGGTTCCAAAAGCCATCAGGGAAGGATATACCAAACAGGAAGTAAGAGCCTGGATACAGAGGAAGGAAATTAAGCTTATTTAGAAGAAATGAAAAGGGTGAAATCAGGATGCCTTGTTATCAGGTAACCCAGGAGCACAGAATTTTGTTCTTTGCTAGACAACTCTCAATTCTCACAAGGTCACCAGAAGAAATATATGCTCAGAGGCAATGACCAATCAAAGAATAATCTTCATTTCCATGAGGCTGTGGCTTCAAACACTTACATAATGCCTTTGTGAGCTAGGCTGACCTAGATAGAGAACACCTCCTCATAGGCTAAATGCGGCCTCCAACCTAGAGCCTAAGTATGCAAAATGCTGTATTCTCACCGTTTGCTAGAAGTTGGCTTCTAGCAAAGATTATTGGCTCAGAACAGGCTTATTCAATTCCAGGATTCATTCCTAGAAGTTTTGGGTATCCTTTACCTTAACCAAGTCAGTCATTCAACAAATATTTATTATTAAACATTCACTATTCAGTCAACACTCAAAATGCCTTGGAATACTTAAGTGAACAAAAAAGGATTCCCAAAATATAGTGTAGTTTAAAATTTGTTTTCACAACATAGCTACCCACACATTATTTCATTCTCTCTCTATAACTGAATTCATCCATGAACTCTCATGCCTTAACCTTTCTGACCCAAGCTATTTAGTTAACATTCCAGCTTCAGTGGGACTACTTGGAGAGATCACCCTGCAGTCAGAGAAAAACAGTAGGCACTGCCCAATTCCAGCCTGAAAAAAACAGAATGACACAGCAGAGATGGGCCAGCCAGCTGCCCCACCAGGAAAGGGAAGAGTAGTCATTACTGCTGTGTGGGTTTGGCTTGTACTCCAGGGAACTGCCAAGGAAAAGGATGAATGAGTGCCTCCCAAGGACAAAAGGTGGGCTCTTCCAGAAAGAGGGTTAACCTGCAACCTTTTTACTTTCTGTCAATTAGTCTGCATGGAGAGTTAACAAGACCCCGAATAAGGAAGTCTGATTAAGTGGATCACCGAAAAACAATAGAAGGCTAATGGAGAAAAATCTATTACCAATGTCATGGGAAATACAATTGATAGTTACAAGTAAAGAGAAGGTCTTTATACAGACTCCTAAAACACCTAGGAGAGAAAGGGTCATCTTTAAGCATCTGCCAGGTACAGAGGGAGGAAAATCATCGTATGTCAGTACTGATTCTGTAAAAATTGCCTGTCTCCCTCCCCCACCTCTCCCCCCGCTCCCCCACCTCTCCCCTCCTCCCCCTCCTCTCCCCCCTCCCCGTCTCTCCCCCCCTCCCCGCCTCTCCTCCCTCCCTGATGTTGTGTTGACACCCAGTTGGAGTTGGAAACCATAGTTAACCAGACGGGGAGGAAGGCATGGAAGTAAACATAAGGCACTTTCAAACCTGTAGTCCCTGTTTCTTGCCCATAGTTGTGTCTATCTGTGGTAAAAGATAATTTTTTTCTTTAAATAAAATGAAGATTAAATTGGACTAAATTCAGTAACTGAATGGACTATAAGACTTACTACCTAGATATCATCAGAAACATGGACATTCTCAAGTTTTTGTTTAGAGACAGGCAAAGAACCCATGAACAAGTGTTTAATGGAAAGCGGAGGAAAATGTAAAGCTGAATCTTTTCATATGCCCCAAGTTCTACTTGATTCTACCTGCCAGGTTACATCTTAATTCCAGGTGGTATTTAGATTGAACATAGATTATATTAAATCAAAGCTTCTGGGTTGAAGCTCTCCTCTAGCTCTTGGTAGCCTCCACTGAGGTGTCTAACCACACTGACTCTTGAATTGTTGATTCCCACCCCTGCTGAATCAGCTGCCTAAATAATTAACGAAATTCTCTCTCAGCATTGGAAGGGTGCATTAACCTCTTCAGAGGCAGCTTTGCAGTCTCCTTTTATTCCACCAATAATCTAAGAACAAGTAGAGAAAGCCCCATCAATGGAAGCCACCTTGAAGATGTGATTGAAGATGATGTGATTCCTAAGATATGGTGTGACTCCCATTCAGGAACTGAGTCGTATGATCTGCTCTGCAGCTCTCCGCCACAGCATCCCTTTTCTCCTTGTTTCAGCTTCCATTGATGTCCTTCATTAGACAACTGAGATACATGGGTCTCCTTCGCACCTCACTGGAACGGAGGGAGATGAGGAGAATCTCTGCCTCTTTTCCTCCCCACCCCACTCACATTCTCTCTTTCTCTTGTGAACATTCTTTAAGGCTACTTCCAAACAGGTCATAACATGTTTCTCCAGAAAAATAATCTATGAATCTTGGAACACAAAATTAAAACTGTTCAATATGTTCTACAGTGCTGGGTGCAGTGCCTCATGCCTGTAGTCCAAGCACTTTGGGAGGCTAAGGTGGGAGGATCACTTGAGCCCAGGAGTTTAAGCCCAGCCTAGGCAACATGGCGAACCCCCATCTCTACTAAAAACACAAAAATTGGCTGGGTGTGGTGGCACACGCCTATAACACAAGCTACTCGGGAGGCTGAGGCACAAGAATCACTTGAACTCAGGAAGTGGAGGTCACAGTGAGCCAAGATCACAACACTACACTCCAGCCTGGGTCAGAGAGAGAGATTCTGTCTCAAAAAAAAAAAAAAAAAAATTACCATGGATTGGACAAAGGTAGATGATAAGCAAAGTGATTTAGAATCAGCAAATATTTATTAAGTGTCTTTTTCATGAGAAGCAATATATTTGGAGTCAGACAAGCTAAAGTGCTGACAAAGAAAGGAGGGCATAGCTGAGAAAGCTATAGCTGAAGCAGGACTAGCAGGGTCTGGGTAGTTACTGGAGATGGGGGTCAAAAGAATCAGATGATTTTCTCATATTAGTAACTGGGAAAAGGATTGTGCCATTGGCATAAACATAAAACCAGGAGGACAAACAGGTTTGAATTCTGGTCTGAAGATGAAGAGTAGAGGGTCTCAGAAAGGCAGCCAGCAGGCCTTGGAAATCAGGCTCTGAGCTTGGGAGTGAGGTCAAGACTAGCAATTCACACGTGGCTCTTATACACAGAGCAGTGTCACTGGAAGCTGTGGGAGCAGATGTGATTACTAAGGGAAGAGAGAGTTGAAAGATAAGGCCAAAGTCAGAACATTTGCGAGCCCCTATACTAAAGGGGACAAGAGGAATAACGAAAAGTGAAAAAGAAAAAATATAAAGGTCATATCAGAATCATTTTTGTGGGAGATATGTTAGCATACCCCTTCAGAACTCTTTTCCTCAGACTTACACAATCTAAATTGGATTCAATAATCCAAATTTAACAGATATGTTAAACACATGATATATACCAGTAAAATGTTCCGTAATTATTAACTAATAAAATATGCTTATGTAAATCAAACACATGTCTTCATGACAAATAATAGGTGCTTTCCTGAGTAGTTTTTCTTAGATCAGTGTTTAATTCCATTTCACTGTTCCTCGGAATATAATGCCAACTTTATTTCATCATCATCACTGGAAAATTTTGGGAAGTAGGAAAAAAAGAAAAAAGTCTATCTTACTATTTAATAGTTTGATACAATATATTAATAATCAAATGATAGTTACTTCAAGTAACCCTGGAATCCGATAGACAGGAATTCAGGGAAATAAAATAACTCAAATATGATTTAGTTAAAGACTTGTTAAGTAAATTTTCCCTTTTCTTGTCTATATTTGTGCCAAATAAGTAAAACCAATATGATTGGAGAAGAACGGGAGGTGATACTGCACTTATTAATAGAATGGTCACTAGCATGACTCCCCCCCAATGACTACAATAATAAAATATATCACAAAAACTGAAAAGGAATAAAAATTCTAACAAGATTGGTATAAATTTTGCATTAGGAGCTACAGAGGTCAAGGATGAGGGCTTCTAGACAAGATTTTTCATTTTTTAAATATAAAAAGTATTGTAAATCTTGAAAAATCATATTCTTTAGAGTTGAAGGTCGAAGTCAGATTACCATAGGATTCAGCGGTGTGTAGAGATACAGGAAGGAGAGGCAGATTGTCTGGACGTGTCTCTTACGAGGAACACACTGCAATAAAGGAAATAACTAGGGATTTTAACTTAATAGGTGACAGGATTGAGAAATGGTTTTCTTTCTTTTTTTAACATTGTAATTTTCAAAGTGTTCGTTGATTTAATGTCTGACAAGAGACGGAGCAAATAACCATGTGGTCGAGAGAGTGAGATCCACAGAGAGTTACGTGTCCTCCTCTATTTCTCCCAGCCTCCCTGAGGTTAGGTTTGGGCCACGTGGCTAGTTCAAGCCAATGGACTATAAGTGCAATTGATGTGTGTCAGTTCAGGAGTGGACACTTCAAGAACTCTTTTCTACATGGAGGCAAATCTGAAGTCTCACATTGCTATGGTTGAATCACAAAATGGAGAGCCCCTGGATTCCCAAGCTACCAGAGTTTTACCTATCTATTGTTGTATAACAAATTACTCCAAAACAGATATTTATCATCTTACAGTTTTTGTGGGTTAAGAACCGAGGTATAATTTACCTAGGTGCCTGTGGCTGAAGTTCTCACAGAAGGTTACTGCAAAGCTGTTTTCTGGGACTCTAGTCTCCTCCGAAGGCTCAGCTGTGGTGAAGGAGTACCTACCTCCAAGGTCACTTAGGTTTGCTGGCAGGCCTTGGTCCCTTGCCATCTGTCCCTCTCTACAGGAATCCCTTATAACACAGCAGGTAGCTTTCCTCAAGGTAACTGATTCAGAAGAAAGTGTGAAAGTGTTCTCAAGATGAAAAGCCAATCATTTTATAACCTACTATTGGAAGTGACGATCAATCATTTCTGAGTAAGCATTAGCAGTGAATCAGTAAGTTCAGTCCATATCCAAGAATACAAGATGACTCAAGGAGACACAGAAGGAATGAATACAAGGAGGCAGGGATCACCGTAGGACCATCCTTAAGGCTACCCCACCACACCAAATGAAGGCGAATACCCACTAAAGACAACTTCACAGGAGTACAAACAAAATCTTTTGTTGTATGCTATTGAGATTTTGGAGGTTGTTATTTCCATATAGCCTCATCTCTCATGACTAATAAAAGCTCTAGTAGGAGACAGAATGGAATTGAACCATAAAAAGCAAACTATAAAAAGGAGATGAAGATGATAGGGCATGATAATACATCAAAACTGTATTCAAATTGCATGCTCATAAGAGACTTCAAAAAACAATGTGGTATAGTACTTTAGACAAGACTATGTGTACCTTTCATTTTCAAGGCTATTCTTATATGATTTCAAATACCGTTAGTACTCCTAAATGATGTCAGTGTGATAGAATCTTTTTTTGTGGTGATTATCTAAGCCTGCCTGTATGCATGACTGTTAAAACATGCCTAGAGACTTTACAAACAGATGGTTCTTTGGATCTTCCCACAGACTGTCAGCATGAAAGTGCAACTAACAGCTTTCTGTGATCTTCTATACCTCCACTTCCTCCTTTTAGTTACCAAAATTGATTTTAATTTTTTTCTCACACCTCAAGTTTAGATAATCTAAAGTGGGTCACTCTGTAGCATCTAAAACACTCCCAGTAGCTCTGTTCGGAGTGTGAAGTCAGACACTTTTAAAGCATTCAAAGTGAAAGCCAGCACTGGGAACAGAAACATAAAATGTGTTCAAGTAGTTCTCTAACGTAACAAGATACAATCTCATTCCTTTAATGCAATAAAATATGATAATAATTTTCAATGTTATTTCCATAAAGCTTGGGATAGACATTGGGTCTTGTCATGACAAAAAGTCTTAGCATTGTCCTGTTGTTGGTTAGCTGCTTTCCTGCTCCTTTCATATTTGCAGGTGGAGGGACATGAGCTCAGTCTCCAAAAGACCTACCAAAGAGGTGTACTGGGCTGAATGATATCTCCCCCAAATTTACCAGAACCTATATAAATTTACCCTTTATGGAAACAGGCTCTTTGTAGATATGACCAAGTGAACATGAGGTCGTGCTGGGTTAGAGTGGGTCCTAAATACAATATGAATACTGTCCTTACAACAATAGAAAAATGCTGACGCAGAGACACTGATACAGAGGGAAGGAGCCAGAGATTGGAGTGATATATCTATAATCCAAAAAATGCCAAGGATTGCCATCACCCACCAAAAGCTAGGAGAGAGACATGGGACAGATTGTCCCTCAGAGCCTCCAGAGGGAACCAACGCTGATAACACCTTAACTGCAGACTTCTAGGCTCCAGAACTGAAAGAATACATTTCTATGGCTTTAAGCCATCCAGTTTGTGGTACCTTGTTTCAGGAGCCCTAAGAAACTGATACAAGAAGAGAGGAAGAGACTCATGCTTGGGCAGATGCGGCCACCCTGCCTCACCCTAGTACTAAACCCAGCCCCAGCCTGGCTCCAGCCCAGCCTCAGATCCAGCCCCAGCCTACGCTTCACTTCTAGCTCTTCCTCCAGCTCCATCTCTATTTCCAGCTCCACCCCAGCCTCAGCCCTAGTCCCAGGGGCCAGCATTTTATCTCATGCTCCTCCCTGATTCAGACGGTTGGCAGAAAGAGCAGTGAGAGAAAAGCTCCAGGCCCCGTCCCTGTCTCTAAAGTTCCCTGGAGCTTTAAAAGCAAGTTAGTTGTTCTCTGGAAAGTCCCATCAGTTAAAGAGCTTCAAAACTGCCCTACAGAAACAAAGTTCCTGCTTTCAAAACATGTATAGCATCTTTTCTCACTTCCTTTTCGTATTTCTTGTCTTTACTTTTACTATCTTTCCTTCTCTACTTTCAGAAAAATCCTTCTTTGTTGCATCTTTTATATTAAGGTTAAAGTCAAGAGATTACGACTCTTAGAAGAAATCATAGGGGTAAATTTTTGTGACTGTGGGTTCAGCGATAGTTTTTTTAAATATGAGACCACAAATACAAGCGACAAAAGGAAAGAGTAGATACATTGGACTCCATCAAAACTAAAAACTTTTTTGCTGCAAACTATACCATCAAGAAAGTGAGAAAACAATCCACAGAATGGGAAAAAAAAATCTTTGCAAATCACATATCTGATAAGGAACTTGTACTCAGAACATACAAAGAACTCTTACCTCTCCGTAATAAAATAGACAACTAAGTCCGGTGAAAATGAGCAACATATTTGAATACACATTTTTCCAGAGAAGACACCCAAGTGACCGATGAGTTCATAAAAAGTTGCTCAGTATCATTAGACAGGAAGAAAGTACAAATCAAAATCTCAATAGAATGGCTGTGATAAAAAGGGCGGACAATAACAATGTTGGCAAGGATATGCAGAAATCAGAACCCTGGGACATAGCAGTGGGAATGTAAAACAGTACAGCCATCTTGGAAAACAGTCTGACATTTCATTGAAATGTTAGCTATAGAGTTGTCACATGACCCCAAAATTCCTCTTACAGGTATATACCCAAGAGAAATAAAAACTATGTTCATGTAAAAAACATGAATATTCATATCAGCATTATTAATGATAGTCAAAAAGTGGAAACCATCCACATATCTTATCAACTGATGGATGGATATATAACCGATGTGTATATTCATATAATTGAAAATTTGTAGTCGATAAAAAGAAATAAGAATCAAGTGCCGAACATGCTATAACATGAATGGGCCTTAAAAATAATCATATGACATGAAAGTCAGTCACAAAAGACTACACATTGTATGATTCAGTTTATGTGAAATGTCCAGAATAGCTAAATCCATAAAAAAAGACGGTATATTAGTGGTTGCCTAAGGGATAGAGAAGCGGTCTGGGTAACGGAGAGTGATTGTTAATGGATGCAGGAGTTTCTTTTTGGAATGATAAAAGTGTTCTAAAATTGAGTTATAGTTATACAACTGTTTTGGGGGAGAATGATAAAAATATTCTAAAATTGGGTGATGGTTACACAACTCTGAAAATACTAAACACCACTGAATTTTTTTAAAAATCAAGAACTATAGTTGAAGATCGTTATTATTTAAAGTTAAATACCACAAAGCAAGATGAATTTTAAATAATATTCAAATGAAAAGTTTTGTGTAGGTCATATTTTAAATATTACATTTAAAAGAAATTATCTAAAGGGCCTTAAATTTAGCACTCTTTTAGAATTAATGGTGAAAACATCTTATTTCAATAAATATGTTTGATCGCTAGCAGTTTTCAAGTAAAATTGATTTTTGTAAATGTTACTTTGTTTAGTTTAAATTTTGGAATCAAGAATTTAAACTTTTCTTTGCACTTGTCTCTTGGGCATGACCTAACTACTAGTTTGTAAGTCAGCTGGCTTCTCTACACGTCAGCCTTCTCGGATTCATAGACACCCACGTGTGAGAGTTTTTATTCCAGCTTTCCTTTTCCTGCCTTTCTTACTTTATTTTTGCCTCGAGATAATGAATGTGGAACGCCATACTTCTGCAGGGGCTTCTGTAGTTTTATGCTTATAATGGAAACCAGAGAGTCTTCTGCCATATTTCCATATTTTAAAAAACAAATTGTGATGCAACGTAACTTTCTTTCAGTATATCAGTTAGTTTATCTAAATTAAAGCATTTTTACATTCCTGAAGTTTTGTAATCTGTCCCTGCAACTTGAAAAGTACTTTTGGCTAATGTTAGGTGATTCTCTTGGTAAGAGTAAATATGAATTGAGACAAATTATTCTTTTTAAAAGTCAAAGACAATCCCATTGTATTGTGTGATTTTAAACTTAGACACAATTTAATGATAGCCACAGAGAAAGCAGCATGCCCTTGTAGCTAAATGCCATATATACAACATATTAGAGATACTGTCTCATGGGAGAGGGAGGCTGAGCATAGTCACACGCACCACAAAGAGAAAGGGAAAACCAAAGGATTCTTTACGGGAGATAAAGAAAGAGGCTAATGCTACTGAGCATTATGATATCTCAAATTCCATAAAAACACAGAAACAAACTATTTTTCTTTCTCAAAGAATATGTGAAAGACTTCCTGTTCAGTTCTTCTACAGTACTATTGTGGAATTTTCCTTTGAGGTTAAAGTACCTAAATTTTTCAGCAAGAGACTCCCTTTGAAGGCAATCTGAAACGGTGTCAAAACATATGGGAACTAACCCAAAACATTTAAAATACTTTCCTTAAAAACTGTAGAATATCCCTCTTTAAAATAATGGTTGGAAGGCGGTAAGATGCTCGTGTTGAAAACAGTGTTGTTCGGTTGTTTTGTCTGGATTTAGGGGAAGGGAAGGGATTACACTCTGAACTGCTTTCCTTCTTACTAGGACCACAGTATTGATTTCATTTAGCTCTAGTTTAGACATAAGCATTTTCACATTTATGCTGTGAATGTTCTTATAATAAAGCTGTTTCATTCCAAAGACAGACAATTTCAGGAAGTGTTTAAATTTTTACCCACATATATAGATTCCATATTCAATTTACACATTATTTCATGCACTATACTTCCAAATATTCTAGAAAATTAAGAGAGAACATAAAATTTTAGTAGCTGCTAAAATTAATCATACCCTACACTGGGTCTGCCAATATGTAAACAGTAGTCTGAGTTGGTTGAAAAGAACCAATCGGAAATTTTTGATGCACACAAGCTTTCTTTTTGTGGAGGTGTTTGAAGAAATCACATTCTTATTTATTCCTATAAAGTCTCCTGTTAATTATTTGGTTCAGAATCATTCTATAATACCTGTTTGATGATTTGATCATAATTGAGTGGAAAATACAGAAGACTCAAGAAGAACTGTGTAATAGGTTATTACCACGGGGCATTTCCAAGTTATGTTGAGTATTTCCATCTCTATATGTTACTAGAATCTGAAATTCAAAATACCCCAGAATTAAGTTGCTATACTTTAGGTACTTCTCATTCCCAATCCCTAATCTTTCCATTCTAGTCTCTATCTGTTCTAATGCTACAAGTTGTTCCAAAACATCAAGTCTAGAAACTTTGAGCCATTAGTACTTCTCACTCACTCACTTTACTTTTCCAATCACTCACCGAGTTCTATATATTCTATTTCTGTGTATGTTTCATATTCATATCCATCTATATATTTCCACTGCCACAATTATGTATTGCTTAGACTATTTCCAATCTCTTCAGCCATCTCACTTACATCTGTTTTCTTTCCAAATATAAGTCAAAAGGGTCCTGCTTTAAATAAAAAATCAAACAAATTATTTAAGAATGCCTTCACCATCTGGACTCACTGTATCATTCTAGCCTCATATTTCTTGAAATCCCATAACATTCTCTACTTTTGCATTCTTATAAAAAAATTCAGTCTACATTGCGCCTACCTTGCTCTTTCATGTTTCTGTGCATTTGCCATGGTATTCTCTGAGCCTGTCAATAATTCTCCCTGCCTATCAAAAGGCTATCATATTTGGATACCCATATTGGATAAGATTCTTTAGTTTCAAGGAAGAGAATATTAATTAAATATATCTTTACAAATAAGGACATCTATTATCTCATACATCAAGAAGACTAGAAGAGTAAATCCAGAGTTGGTTAATTTAGTAGCTCAAGATGTTGAAAATTATATTATAATGGCTTCCCTGAATCATTCCAAGTTTTCCTGCATAGTAAGAAAATAGCTAAAGTTCTCACCATCACATCGTAATGTGACCATATCTAAAGGCAGGAAGTGTCACATTTGCAGGTTACGTGCCTTCTCAGGGTTCTCCTTGTTCACTGACCGTGATTACATCACCTGCTTTGCCTCCAGAAAAGGAATTATACCATGCTTGGCTTTAACCAACAGAAGCATTATTATCCCTAAGAGTGTGATAACTGATAGTTGGGGGATGAAAAATTATTACTTTTTCATGTACAAAGAGTAGGTAGATATACATACAGTACATAAATAGATGTATATTATGTCTGTGATATTAAGATTTCACATGGGAAGGTAATTAGGAAAAAAAAAAAGTCTAGAAAAGCTCTTGAAGGGAAGGATAATAAAAGAAGGGTGGATAAACACCAAGTTTAATTAATCAGCATTCATCCCTTGGCAAATGATAGTGTTCATGAAGCATGTGGCAACCTAACACTGAAAACAATCAGCATCTTATTAATAAACAATGACCATTGGTAATTTCTACCATAGCACTCAACTGAAATAATAAATCTTTTGGGAGGTAATTCCTTATCTCCGCCAGTTGGATTTCTTATCCATCCTCCATGGATGGAATTAATTGCATCCATGCCTCTCTATCACAGTTTTGATTTTTGACTCTATTGTACTTACTTTATGCTGTTCTCTATTACCGTTCGTTGCCTACAGATACACTTCTACCCCAACTGGATGATAAGCTACTTCTGTTAAGGCAGGGTGTCTTCAGTATTTTTTTAGCTCTCCCAAAGATCCTTGAAGTAGGAGGCACTCAAATGTTTATGAAATTGTATTAACACACACACATTCACTGTTAAAATAGATGGAATGTTTGTGTCACAACTAAATTGAAATGTTAAAGCCCTAATTCCCAGCGTGACATTATTTGGAGATGGGGCTTCCTTTGGGACGTAATTAGGGTTATAGTAAGTCCTGAGGGTACAGCCCTCATAATGGAATCAGTGGCTTTATAAGAAGAGATTCGCTCTCTCTCTTTCTCTCTCTCTCCCCCCCCCCGACCTCTCTCTATCCCTCTGTCTCTTCTTCTTCTGTCTTTCTCTCTCCTTTCACCCCTTCTCCACTCTGCTCACACTCACTGAGGAAAGGCCATGTGAGGACATGGAATCTGCATGCCAGGAAGAGAGCTCTTGCCAAGAACCGACCTGGCCTTGATTTGGGATATCCCAACCTCCAGAACTGTGAAAAATAAATCTCTATTATTTAAGCAACCCAATCTATGGTATTTTGTTATGGTGGCCCAAGCATATGAATATGTACACATATATATACACATGTACTCATAAAATGTATATAATTACATTCATCTATAAACATATTTAATAATTTGTTTTATAATGCGATCACTGAAAATCGGCAGAGCAAGCATTAATACTTATTTTATGGCAAGTATTAGCCATATTTTTTCACATGAGAAAACCTAAGCTCACAGAAGCTAGATGGAAGAGCTATCAATGGCAGGACTAGGACTCAAATTCACATCAACTTCCATGTTTTCTAAAATATCACCATTTAATTACTACTGATATTGCATCTGAAAGCAGCAGATACCTAGTTATGAACTATTAACTAGATGTCATATGTAAGAAAAAAAATGGTCTCATCAATAGCATTATTATATTCATGAAAGACAAAGCAAAATGTAAATAATAATGTTGAATGACTGAATTTTCAGTTTAAAAAATCTGTTTTTCTATTAGTCCCATATTAACTCAAGCTTATCCCAGTTGGTTGCATTGGATCACCAAAGACTCACATGTCAGACAGTCATGAACTCTACTTAGAGCATCTCCCTTGACTACTGTGTGACCACAGACGTGTTATGTAACTGTTATACTGACCAGGAAGGACATATGGAATACAATCATAAAAACAATTTTTTTTATCAGCTTCTGTTCCATCAAACCTCTTCTGTGGGGCTCTAGAAAGACATCTAGACCAAGTTCAGGACTTTTCTTGTCACTTATAGTTTAGTAACTATTAAACTCTATCCGATGTAATAGTGAAAATGTTTAACCTCATTTGAAACAAGTCTTCTCTCTTTCCTCAGCTCTGGCTGGCTTCTAGCCTGGCTGCCTGTGATGGAATACATGACATGGTAGCTTCCTCTTAGTCCTTCCTAGTGTTTCTCTTCCTCCCCACTCATGGGCTGCCACTAGCTTCTCCAGGGTTGGGGAACTGAGAGGAGGAGAGAGGGTGAGAGACAGGCTGGTGCTGTGCAGGGGCTGGATGCTTTCTGAGCATGGAAGAGACAGAAACTTCACAGGAAAACTGCCCAGAATCACTCAGAACCTCTCATACACAGTACCCTTCAAGTGGGAAAATAGAACTGCTCTGGCTAATTGAGACTCCTGTAGCCTCTAGGATTTCAGCAGTGCCCATATTAGCATTGCTCATCTCTCTAAACAAAATAAGGGATAAAGACTTGAAGCAGCATTCCCTGAACTATTTTTGGAGTGGGGGGGATTGTTGCAACTTCCTCAGAATGGTCAAAATCTAATGGAGGCTTGATTACAACTGCTGGTTCTTTGGAAGAACAAAAACACTGCCAAGGAAAAGGAATGGACAACATTATAAGAAAAGAATAATGAATACTGGGGTATCTAAATATATCAGTTTAAATTAAAACAAAGCTTCCTTTTAAGGCTTTTTCTGTATTTTAGTATGTTAACAACAAATACCGTTACCTTATGCCTTCAAAAATTGACACCACATTTCCTTGGATATGGTTAAGATTTTACTATGCAAGGTTTACTATAAAAAGGCTTACAAGAAGTGTAATAACTGGGAAAGGTCAAAGGACATGCTGTTTTGTTGACAAACCACTCCTGCATCTCGAGTAGCCTTAGTAGGGGATGATTGTAAGAAACAACAAAATTACAATATTATTCTGAGATGATCATTGTGAAATGAGAACAGTTGTCAGTTAAAACAACTGTGAGAAACCAAAGTACTTACAAGGATTTTATTGACGTAACCGAAGGTGTCTTTCCTAGAAATTGGGTTGGATAAAGTAATGTACTTTAAAGAATATAACCTAAGACATGTTGATAAGAACTAGACTCTAGAATGAAAGAGGGAGCAGGAGGAAGTCAAGCAGTAATGAGCATTCTTTCTCTGAAATTTGTGATGTACACACAGGGTCCTGACCACAGGTATCTAAATCCCTTTCTTTATAAAGCCAGCCTATAAAGTTAGTTCTGCAGTTTAGTTTGTTTCCCATACATTCCCATCATTTGAGATGTCTAAAAGTAAAATAAAACAAAACACATATGGTTGCATTGACAAAAAGTCAAATAGTTAAAAAGAGAAAGGTAAGATGTATGGTAAAGTGAGGAAAATAAAACTCTTCAGTTTTGGCTCTGAATGTTCATTTCAACTGTCTGCAACTTACTCAGATATACTTAGACCCTAACAGTTAGTGTATGCACATCAATCGTTGGTCTAGTTTAGTCCTTCACACAGCATGTTGCTTTCCTTTTGGTCTGCCTTCCTCACTGGACTATGACCTATCAGATGTGTGGCACACAGATCTGTCAATCAAGTATTAAGCTTACTGATACTTTATAATATCAAAACAAGTTTATTTCTAAAATTATATAATGCATACAATTTAAATGAAGTGGTTCATTAAAGTGAACTATAAACCTTTACATTGTCAAATTATATAGTCAAAATATTTTATCATATGAGATTAAAAGTATTTGTTTTGTGAAGTTTTTAGAATTTAATTATTAATTTGAGAAAAAATAATATTCTGGTACTATTTTGTTTATTCTATGGTTAAATCTTTAAATTTTCATGTGATTTTTATAATAGTCTTAAGAATTTAAAATAACTATTTTTAAATCAACTTTCTCCTGCCATAATGGCCAAATCTTTCATAATTACTTTCTAGTTAAATATATGTATTTCACAAAGGTACTTCTTTTCTAATAATAATATCTTTTAATTAAAGATAGAAAGTCACAAGACAAACATGGCAATCTAAATTTTTAAAAATTGAGTTTGATTAAAAAATTAAATAAGCATCATAAGGTAGATTAGATAAAACTTGAATTTATGTGCCATATCTGATGTGTTCTCTTCTCAGAGCAAATGCATTATTTTCTTATTTGCATAGGAAGTTATCAAACAAAACAATGGTTCAAGCAAAACCATATACATATTACACAGAAAATGATGACAAGATTTTTTGAAAGTTGGTAAGTGCAAAATAAGAAACAAAGTTACTTTTTCAGTTTAGTTATTTATGAGTATTAGTAAAAATTCAAGAAGCTAGATACAAGGTCATTTAACTAGCAGCTGAAGTCAAAATGCCTCATTCAATTGCAGAACTGCTTATTTTATAAGCCTACATGGAAATTGTCAACACTATATTTAGGGACTAATTAAAAAAATAGACTAGATAATGCTCAGTTAATACCACTCCACATTCAAGTTTCTTGTTATAGGTTTTATTTGGATTTGTTACACAAACTCAATATTCCACATATTCCCCAATGTTTTTGTTTTCTTTTCAAAATTATTATTTAATGAATATATAATAATTTTTCCAAGTCTCAAATTCACTCCAATTTACTCTCAGTGTGTTGTAGAAATAATACCATTTTCTGTATGGCATGATATGAAAAAAAGGTTATGAATCACTGGACAAGTGATTTTCAATGGTAGGAATATAGCTTACTAATTACACCCTCACCACCTATACCTTCTGAAACATAGAAAATAGTCAATAAATGTTTGATAAATAAATGCATGTGTAAACCAATAAATTTCAAAAAGCACATTCTTTTATAACTAACAAAAAAATGTTTTCTATGATTATCAGATTTTTTTTTCCATAATCCAGATAAGGAAGAAGATCATCAGCTTTAGATTGGGTCCCTTTTTATGAAGTTTTTATTATGAGAGTTTTCTAACATACATTGAAGTAGAAAGAAAAATCAAATAACCACTCATGTTCATCGCCTACATTAAACATTTGATTACAGGTTACCAGATATTTTTACTGTGTGTGTATATGTAATGCATTATTTAAAGCAACTTATGTGATATTTTGACACCAGGTATTCCTGGGTGAGCAACAGCTGAGTGAAATCAGTGCTCAGCATCAGAACTGAAGAGTTTTGTTTCCTTTGCTTTTAGCATATGTCATTACTTTCTCTTTTTTTAATTATTTGATTTCTTTGTCAATATAAATATTTGCATGTTTGTTATTTTATTCTAATTTTATACATTTCAACTGAGAGGGAAATATGATAAACGTAGACTGAGTTTCAGAATCTCACGTATGCATCTCCAAAAATGAAGATGTTGTCTTCCATAAGGACACCACCATTTTCAAATTTAACCAAACTAATAGTAATTCCTAGTACTATTTAATAAGTAATTCATATTGAAATGTATCAGTTATCCCCAAACATGAATTTTATGGGTAGTTATTCAAATCAGTATCCAATGACTACAAATTGTATTTGCTTATGTTTCCTAAGTCCTTAGTGGGGTAAAAGTTTAAGGGTATTCTAGCCTTTATTAAAAACAATAACTTTTTGTTGAATATTTAATTCTAAAAATTCTGTTATTTTACTACAGTCAGTTATTAATATTTGTGTATGCCATATGAGCCTTAAAAATAATAGTTACTATAACGAATAATTTTAGCCATTTTTTTCCTATTCTTCCATCACACAGGAATAAATTTAAAAACTCACAAGTATTTTTGAAAAACTAATTCAAAGGACCCAGGAATCTATATTTTGCATGCAAGTGATTCTGCTGTGCATCTAACATACAATCAGGTTTGAAAAGTGCTGTTCTAGGACACACATGATGTCATATGAAAGTACAATACCTAGTAAAAATAAAAAGTACAAACTGTAATGTAAAAAAGCATAATAAATACAGTTATCCAAGTAGAGGAACTGAATTCAGCTAATAAAAAGAAAAAGAAGCTTGTAGATGCAAAATAAATAATACACTTATGGTTAAAGATTAAAATATCCAAAATATGGTTTAAATCACTACACCAGGATGTAGATTTACCTGGTGCTTTTACCACAACAAAATTTTATATGATTTGCAAATAAATATTATTCAATCTATACAGCCTTACTGTTTGCCTACAAAACTAAAGAATTTTTGAAGGTGAGTAAAAGATGGAATTGTTTCAATGGCTACAGAAACTGTAGCCATTTTTCCTGGAATGGAGAAAAGGGAAAATGTAAGTTTTAAGAGTTTCATTAAGTCAAAAGAGAAGGTTAGTGAGCCTCATGTTCCATTGCATCATTTATTTATTTATTTTTTATTGTACTTTAAGTTCTGGGGTACATGTGCAGATCTTGCAGGATTGTTACATAGGTACACACATGCCATGGTGGTTTGCTGTCTCCATCCCCCCATCACCTACATCAGGCATTTCTCCCAGTGTTATCCCTCCCCAACCTCTCCGTCGTCCCCCGCTGTTCATAGCCCCCCATCCCCCAACAGACCCCCGTGTGTGATGTTCCCCTCCCTGTGCTCATGTGCTTTCATTGTTCGTCATTTATCAGGTGAATTCATGCTGTGAACTTTGCAAATTTGATTGGCAATGTGATAGCTGACAGTAATCGGACCAGAAAGCAAATTTTCTTTGTCCTGTCTCTTATTCATTACTGGTTAAAGAACTGTTTGAAATAAGTCAAGATGAAGTACGAAGGACTTTTTTGTGTTTTCTTTTTTCATTTTAATGCTACAGATACTCAAGTCAAAAAAACCAAAAACAAACAAAAACTCCTTGAAAGAATTCACTGAGTTAATTCCTGATCAAGAACTTTACCAATGAAATTTTGCTGAGAGACACAAAATGTCAGCCATTTAGTGGCTTTCAAGATAGAACTTTCTTAGCGATCTGACGTAACTCACCAAACATAGGAGACTTAAACCTGCTAGAAAAATTAGAAAAGAGGCATTGTTCACCTGTATAAGAAAGTATGCATATTCATATTCAAACGATGTAGCAGATTAAACAGATGTCACTGAATCACAGATTTTGGAGAATGTAAATCTATTTTTGTGGAAATGAGTTCAGAGTTTCAGAATAGATTCAGAGTTTCATTAGTACAGTCATGCTCCAGGTTTGTGTGCATTACTACCTGAGATAAACCTTCAGAATAGTTCTGTACTATCACTGTAAACCACATCAGCATGATTTAGCTCCAAATTGAGTACAAAAATTAAAAGCAACATATCCTCTTAAAAAAGCAGGAGCGAAACAAAAGAAAACTTGACTTGAATTTAGGGAATGACATTATAAATTGCAATGTCGCTTGATTAAACATGCCCATGAGTATTTCAAGATGAATTCAATCTCTTTTGTATTATCTTGAGAATGGGTCTGTTCGCTGTTACTGCAGCACCTACCATTGTTCCTGGCACCAGTACATTCTCGTGAAATGCCTTTGGATTGAGTGAGTGAATAAATAAATTAATATTGAATATATATACTTTCCCTAAAAATTATTCAGTGACTAACTTTAACTCCTTAATTGTGCATTAAAGTATAAACAAAGTTAATTTAACTTTTATCAATATTTTGAATAGTTGCAAATCTAGATTTCATCAGTACTATAAGCAAAACATGCATCTGAAATATTTCTTACAAATTTATGTTTACATGACCAAGTGACAAACAAAGAACTGGTTATACTAGAAAGTATTCAAAGTACTCAATGACACAAATTGTTTGGCTATATAGACTAAAAATGACATAAGTATTTCTAATTTTAAGCTTTGTTTTTGTTTTGGTGATTTGAGTAAATGATTAGTATCTACCTTGTTCTCTGCCTGTATGAGAGGGAATTCATAGAAAAGATCACACATAGGAAGCTACAAATATATGTATTTTATATGTATATAAAATAACTATAACCATAAATGTAATATTTTTATTTTTAAAATTCTAATTCGTGATTTCTCTTTTCCTAATCCTAGATTTCTAAAACAAAGTACCTTGTATTTCTTCATTTTTATTTATTCTTTTGTAAATATGTATATTGAGATTATTGTTATATGTTCATGTATATGTGCGTGTGTGTGTACAAACACACACACATTTCACACACACACACACACACACACACACATTGTAATGTACTTTGGAACATATTTCACCATGTTCCAAAGTACATTACAAAACAAACCACTGTCTAAGAAGTCAGAGTGGGGCCTTTTGTACCAGGATAAGAATAACTAAGTGGATGAGAAGAGAATATTCTTTTTAAGTGCTCAGACTTTTAAATAAAATTCATCAGTTATACACATATAGTAAAATTCTGATCATTATGGTAGTTTAGGCTGGGCATAAGTCTGTATAACTTGCCATTAACAGATTATGTTAGGACATTACAACATTCCAAATTTTATTTTATTTTTTATTTTCATTTTTTTAAGACGGGGTTTCACCATGTTGGTCAGGCTGGTCTTGAACTCCCGACCTCAGGTGATCCGCCCACCTTAGCCTCCAAAGTGCTTGGATTACAGGCATGAGCCACCACGCCCGGCCAACATTCCAAATTTTAAAAAGATTCTAACTTATCAGCACTGCAGTTGTTCCACCTGGACCTCATAATAGAATTAGAATCTGACTTAGAATTTTTTTATAGGATTCCAACTATGAATAAGATCACAGAAACCCTTGAGTGCTAAGATATAATTTTAATGGGGACAGATATGTAATATTTCATTTAAAAGAGAGCATGAAACCATTGTGGACTAGGCCAGAACCAAAGAATTCTTAGCAGGAGTAAACTGTCCCAGCCATGTCCCAAAACAGCCATGTCACCAGCAACAGGTTTCCAACTCAACCAGAACCTACTCCTTCCGTGTGAGACTTTTTTTTTTCCAAAATTATAAAATTTTGCAGAGAATAATAAAAACAACATGGAAGGATATAAGTTAATTTGTATTTGTGACATCATAGCTATCCATACAGACTGGAGGAAGGAGAAGAAGTTCAAAACAACCAAAGCTTGGTAAAGTGAGACCTGAGAAGAATTAGTTTATAATTAAACTCATCTGCTTCTAAATCTCTCTGTAAGCTATTTGTCAGCACCTCTTCTCCACTCCAGAATATGCACTTTAAAACAAAAACTTAAGAGGTATTTATTGTATTGAGGGCTTAGTGGAATAAAAATGGTTACCAAATCTTTCTGAAAGAGAATACATTTTCTTGGGAAAATAACACATAATTTAATGTTTAAGGGGTTTCTTATTATTCAAAATAAAATGCTAGAGAGAGTATAACCAAGAAGGTATGAGAACAGAACTTGTATCCCACCAATATGAGTTCTAGCTCAACCAGTTTAACAGCTTGGAGAAGCTGTTTAGTTTCTCAGTGCTCAATGTTCTTATCTGCTACATGGATACATTAATAACCCTACTGCACAGATTCTTATAAGGATTAAATGAGATAATGACCATCATGTGCTAAGCACAGTGCCTGGCATATAATAAGTAATCAGCAAGTGTTGGTTTTATTACTATGAAAGCAGAAGAGAAGTAGTAAGTATCCTTTATTGAATACATTATAGTTACTTGTCCAGATGGGCACCATAGTAAATCTATTATTTTCTCTCTATCTCTCTCTCTCTTTTTTTTTTTTAGTTTTTACCTTTGTAAAATATAAAGATTTTATACAAAGTCATTGAGAGAATCAAATTAAACGACAGATGAAATTAACTTAAAAATTTCTAATGAAGTAAAAATGCCAGCTATCATCTCACATTCAAAGTCCGCTGCATGGAAATTTAGGTCACCTAAAATTAAACTGAAGGAATAGAAATTGATGAAATAGAGGGTGATTCTAGAGAGAAATGTGAGAAAAGACACTAGGTAAATTCTAAGTTGTAGTTATCTTATTTCTCAAAATATTTTTGAAGTTACATTTAAATAATTATTAAATGGTTGGAATTAAATTTAATTTGAATGTATAGACATATTCCTCATGTGTTCTGGATTATGCCTTACATGAGGTGGAAGAAAATATGTAGGATTCTGTATAACCACTAGGCCAGTGTTCTCCTTCTCAGATCAATTTATACATCTTCTCTAAGGTAATGAAGAGAAAAGAATGAATTATTTCACATCTGCAGGTAATACCAAGTTGCGGAATTATTTTCAATCTCCTGCTTAACCAGCCCCTTATCAGACTTGCACACAAGTTAAGAATGAGCTTAAATTTGTTTCATTTCATTCTTTTTATGTGAGCATGCTAAGCATCATTGCAAGAATCAAGTAAATGATAAAAATACTAGTGCTCAAATATTTCTGAAACTGAGTGATTAGTGCTAGATAATGTAAAATGTATGATCTTTATTGTTTTATTTTATTGCTGTTTATTTTTAATTTACATTTGAAATGTTTTAAAAATTATAAAGACCTAGTCTCAGCACAAATGATAGGATATATTCAGATAATACTTATTGTTTTCTAAAATATCCCAAAGTCAAAGCTATTGATGCTTGAATCAGCCAAATTTCTGCATTACAGATCTTTATATATTGTGATGCTGTGTTCTTTACAAGAAAAGGAATTAAAACTTCAAAAGAAGTTTTAGCTGGAAACTTGTAATTCAAGCTTCTTGGGACAAAAAGTTTTCACTGTGTTCCCATTTTTATATTAAATGAAAATACATATTTAACCAACATGCCATTTCAGTTCCATGAACAAAAGCAGTCAGGAGACTTCATGGTAAAAGATTTAAGAGAAACTTGAATATTTGTAAAAAAAAAAAAAAAAAATGCCTGTAAGCTCTCTTAAAACAACTCAGATCCAGAATTTTATTTGCTCATTAGGCTTGTAAGGGGTTCAGGCAGCCATTTATAAAGAAAGAGAAATTCCTTGCTAGGTTATGACTCAGATGGTTTTGTGAACATATTTTAAAACAAAAGTTTAACAAATAAAAGAGAATAAGAGAAGCTCATAGTTTTTAAACCAGCTCTAGAAAGACAGGCAGCATACTTGGAAGAGAATTCAGCAAGAATATGGATAGTAACTAAAACATGACATTAACAAAATACCCTGAAAAAAGAAAAAAATATTATTGTAGTGAATTAAACTCCCCAGAGAGCCTTTGTACAACCATAGCTACACACGAAGCTATGTATAGATCTGGTGGTTCAAACTGGGTCAGTGACAGTCAAATTCTTGGCCTTGGCAATTGCTAGAACTGACCATTCCTTGAGATCAATGTGTTGTTCCATGTTATGAATACAAAGGGATTTCGTAGTTGCTCGAAGATAAAGAGGATCCCATGAGTTGAGTGCAGTGCTATGACTTTCTTGTTCTCTTGATTCAGTGCCTTGAATATACTCACTCAAATTCTTTCTACCTCCAGGGTGAAAATGTCATTCTTTTCCCTATAACGTATTAGCCTCTGACCTATAAGACCTTTCTTCAATTTCCTGGTATCCCTCTGTAGTGTACATGCTTCATTAAATTGTCAATACTTTAGGGCCTGGGTCTATGTCTTCCCGTCATCATTTCCTTCCCAGAGAAAGTGCGAGACACTAACATGCGTAGAATAGGCATACAACAAGTTCCAGTCTGATCACATGACATAAATGCAACCTAAATTTAGACAGAATAGAATGTCATATAATGAAGCATTTGAATAGAATGTCCTTTCAAGACAGACAGGACTCTTCTGTGCCTTATTCAATTCTGCATCCTTAGTTCTCAAAGCCATGCCTGGCCTATATGAGATTCTGTAAGTATTTGTTGGGTCAATGTCATTAAATGTGGGAGGTGGATACAGTGGCTTATGTCTGTAATCCTAGTACTTTGGAAGGCCAGGGTGGGAGGATTTCTTGAGCTCACCAGTTTAAGACCAGCTTGGGCAACAAGACAAGACCCTGTCTTTATAAAAAACACACAAAAAACATTTAGCTATGCATGGTGGCATGCACCTGTAGTCCCATGTACTTGGGAAGCGGAGGTGCGAGGATCTCTTGAGCCCGGAAGGTTGAGGCTGCAGTGAGCCATGATTGCGCCACGGCACACCAGCCTGGCTGACACAGTGAAACCCTGTCTCAAAATAAATAAATAAATAAAATAATGTCATTAAATATGTGAACAATATTTACCTAACTCCTCCTACATGCAGTAAGAACTTGGTCCTATTGTGAGATTCTGTAGGAATATGGTGTTTATTCTCAAACGGCTTAAAGGCCAGCCCAGGAGTTGATACATATGACAAGAAAACAGAAACAACAAGATAGAATTGAAGGAAAAGAAATAAAACATGAAGCCAAAGACAAAAGAATGGGTTCAAACCTGCTAACGGAGGAACTATCACTCTGTAGATGGTTTGAAGAAAGCAGGAAATACAAAGAATGTGTGTGCTTAGATAATTCTTGGTTTATAATTTGATAGGAAGAAAGAAGGATGGAGGTTTATTGTTGCTTAAAGCCTAGAGAAAAGCTGAAGGCAATACCTAGAATGATTATTTCAGAGGTTTTATTTAGATGGACTCTGAAACAATCAACATGTAATTTTGTAGAAGAGATTTGAGTGAATTTGTGACCAGTGGTAAAAGTTAATGAAAAAAAAAAATCCACACAAGTAGGAGCACTACAGGCTCAGATCTTAAAAAGTAAAGAATTAACTTGTCTCTCAAGATAAAAAACATGAACGACATAAGAAATTTTCTAAAGGCAAATGGATCATGAAGTAATTAGTGGAGAAAGAAAGTGTGAATATCAACTACAGCCTTTGATCAGTTACAGAAATGAGGACCGTAGTATCCACCTAATATCCTATTGATCAATTCATTTTCCTGATTAATAACAATAATAAGAAGCTGAAGCCAACTGAAAACATCAAATCAAAGTTATGATAAAGAAAGAAATTTTTAGATGGAAAAGACTTTCTGGGTGCTGAGTAGAATTTTATTATAACATTTTATCATATGAATACAAAATAGAAAGTCTCACACTTTCTAGAGGAAGAGACAGACTAGAGAAAGGTCACCTTTAAAAAGATAAGCATCAGAATGGCATCAGTTTTCTAATCAGCACTGTGAGGAGCACTATTAGAGGGCAAAAACAAAAACAAACAAAAAACAACAAAATCGTCTTCAAGTGACTTAGGGCAAATGATTATGAATATAGAATTCTGTACCTGGGCGGATTATCCATCAATTATGAGGGCCATATGAAGACATTTTAAAACAATCAAGGACTCTGTAAATTTACTTCCCAACCAGGCACAGTGTTCATGTCTGTAATCCCTGAACTTTGGGAGGCCAAGAAGGAAGGATTGCTTGATCTCAGGAGTTCAAGACCAGCCTGGCAACAGAGTGAGACCCTGCCTTTGCATAAAACTTTTTAAAAAATTAGCCAGGTGTGATGGCAAGAATCTCATAGTCCCCGCCACTTGGGAGGCTAAGGGGGAGATGGCGTCAAGTCTGAGGGGTCGAGACTGCAGTGAGCTGAGATTATGCCATTGCACTCTAGCCTGGGTGACAGAGTGAGACACTGTCTCAAAAAAAAAAAAAAAAAAAATACCTCCCACACATTATTTCTTAGGAAATTTCTTAAGGATATATTCAGAAAAATAAAGGTAAAATTTGCAAAGAAAAAATATTTTTATAGGAATAGGAGAAAGCAATTGGGCAAGAGGTTAATGAACTACAAGAAGATTTTAAGAAAAAATAATCAAGGTTCCAGATAACCTTAGCAGCACGGTGAGGAAAGCACAGTGTCTTGTATCAACCAACAGGAATAAAGCAATTAAAAACCCTGGAAAAAAAGAAAATTTTAAAGCTTATATAAGAAACCAAAATATGGAATTGAATAAAAGAAGGAAAGAGAATTTCTTGGTGCTAAATGCTAGGAAAATTACTGGGAGAAGGGTGTTGACATTAGACAGAGAAGGTGTATTCTTAGCACACTATGCAGGCAACAGCACCTATGTAGACATAATATTATGTCCAGGCAATATGAACCTAGACAAAATAATGTAAATGCTATTTTCATTTTCAGCATTTACCTTCTAGAAGTAGCACACAGCCAAAAGAGAGAAAGCTTAATTTAGTGTGGTTTCTGAAACAGAATAAAACTTTTAACTATCCTAAAAATGTGAAAAATTTTGTAGCTGCCTGAAAATGGCAGCTGATAATAGCCTGAATGATGGCCTCCCAAAGGACATGTTCATTTGCTAAGCCCCAGAACATGTGAATGTTATCGCTTGTCGCAAAATGTGTGCTTCAATTAAGGATTTTGAGAAAAGGAGTCTACCTGGGTTATCTGGGTGAGCCCTAAATGCAATCACATGTATTCTTTTAAAAGGGAAGTACAGGAGATTAAGAAAGAAGAGGAGGAGGCAGTGTAACCACAGAAGCAGAGACTGAATTGATGTGGCCACCACCAAGGAACATCTGGAGCCACCAGAAGCTGGGAGACAAAAGAAAGGGATTCCCCCAGAGGGTCCTTCAGAGAGAGTGCAGCTCTGCTGACGTCGTGGTTTCAGGGGGACTCCAGAAGTGGTGGAGAATAGATTTCTGTTATTTTAACCCATAATGTTTGTGGTCATTTGTTACTGCAGTCACAGAAAACCAACACAAGTGGAGAAACTTGTACTTTGAAGTAAATCAGACACAAATATCACATGTTCAATCAAGAAAATAAGATACACACGCATCACACTGGAAATGACAAAGGGACTACAAATATGGGTATGGAAGATATTTTAAAATAAGAAAATACTATTTATAACATTTACATAGATATGTTTAAAAACTTGGAGGGAATAGATACATTTTTTAAAACTATATATTCCTAAAATTTAGTTAAGAAAACGGATGAAGAGACTAGTACCTATAAAATAAATAAAAAATATAGCCCAGTTACAGACGCCTTTCAGAAAATTTCTTAAAAAACATTAAACACAGGTAATACCTGTATAAGCTAAAGCAATATGTAGAAAAACATAGAAAATCTTCTGAGGGTCTAGAAAAACCATTCATTATCAATACATTCATTCTAATTATTATATCAACACTAAAATCTTAAATAAAACATTATTATAGGAAAATTAGCAGTATTTCATGAGTCTAATATATCTCATCCAGATAATAAGGAATCATAATAGTTCAATAACAAATAATAATCATTAGATTAAAATATTTGAAAAATAAAAACCAGAAAACAGGCCAAAATATTTGATAAATTGAATAGCTATTTCAGATTCCAAGTTAATATAAAGGAAGATAAGAAGGAAACTTTCTTAGATTGATAAAGGGCAGCTGAAAAAACCAATATAATAGTATAATATCACAGCTAAAATAAAGACAAAAATAGACCCATTGCTGTCCAACATTGCACTAAGATTGAATAACAAAAAAAAGGACTGTTATACTTTGGATGTGTGTCCTCACCCAAATCTCACGTTGAAATGATTGAATCATAGGAGTGCATTTATCAGGAATTGTTTAGTACCATACTCATGGTGCTGTCACTGCAATAATGAGTGAGTTCTTGTGAGACTGGTCATTTAAAAAATGTGTGGCACCTCTGTATCAGTCAGGGTTCTCCAGAGGGACAGAACTAATAGGATTTATGTATATATGAAAGGGAGTTACAACTTTTATTTTAAGTTCTGGTTTACCTGTGCAGGATGTGCAGGTCTGTTACATAGGTAAACATGTGCCATGGTGGTTTGCTGCACAGATCAACCCATTCCCTAGGTATTAAGGCCAGGATCCATTAGCTATTCTTTCTGATGCTCTCCACCACATCCCTAAGAGGCCCCAGTGTGTGTTGTTTACCCACGTGTTCAAGCGTTTTCATCATTCAGCTCCCATTTACAAGTGAGAACACGCAGTGTTTGGTTTTCTGTTTCTGCTTTAGTTTGCTGAGGATAATTGCTTCCAGCTCCATCCATGTCCCTGCAAAGGACACGGCCTCATTCCTTTTTATGGGGACATGATATTCTAATGATTATTTAAAACTCAAGAAACAATAAATGGTTGGTGAGAATGCAGAGAAAAAGAAACTATTTTCCACTGTTGGTGGGAGTGTAAATTAGTTCAACTATTGCGGAAAACAGTGAATCTTCTAGATTCAAAGATCTAGAAGCAGAAACACCATTTGACGCCGCAATTCCATTACTGAGTATATACCCAGAGGAATATAAATTATTCTGTTACAAAAATACGTGCAAGCGTATGTTTATTACAGCACTATTCACAGTAAAAAAGACATGGAATCAACCCAAATGCCCATTCATGATAGACTGGATTAAAAAACTGAAAGGGAGTTTGTTAAGGAGAACTGAGTCACACTATCACAAGGTGAAATCCCATGATAGACCGTCTGCAAGCTGAGGAGCAAGGAAGCCACTAGTGGCTCAGTCTGAGTCCAAAAGCCTCAAAAGTAGGGAAGCCAGCAGTACAGCTTTCAGTCTATGGCCAGAGGCCCAAGAGCCCCAGGTAAACCACTGGTGTCAGTCCAAGGTTCCAAAAGTCCAAGAGCCTGGAGTCTAATATTTGAGGGCAGGTAATATCCAGCACGGGAGAAAGATGAAAGCCAGAAAACTCAGCAAGTCAGCTTATTCCACCTTCTTCTGCCTGCTTTTCTAGCCACACTGGCAGCCCGGTGGATGGTGCCCGCCTACATTGAGGGTGGACCCTCCCTCTCCCAGTCCCATGAACTAAATGTTAATCTCTTCTTGCAACACTGTCACAGACACACCTGGAAACAATACTTTGCATCTTTCAATTCAATCACGTTGACATTTAATATTCACCATCACAACCTCCCTCCTCTCTCTTGCTCCTTCCTGTGCCATGTGATGTGCCGGCTCTCCCTTAACCTTCTGCCATGATTGTTAAGTTCCCTGAGGCCTCCTCAAAAGCTAAGCAGATGCTGCTATGCTTCCTGTACAGCCTGCAGAAGCAGACCCAATTAAACATCTTTTCTTTATACATTACCCAATCTCAGATATTTCTTTATAGCGATGTGAGGATAGCCTAACACAATGACTATTTGAAACAATGAGACAAAACTCACATTATTTTCAGAAGATGTAATGAGCCTGAAAAATCCAAGAGAATAAACTTTAAAAATGGAGTTATTAAGAGTGCTCAGAACCAGATGAACACTATAAAATCTGTGTAGAACATTAGAGTAAAACTGGCAGAAACGTGCAGGAGATAGGCGTAACATTATTAATCCTTATCAAAATAGCTAAGTGAAAATCTGAATGAAGAGAGGAATTTATGCTCCTGAATTGGATGACTCAATATTATTAAATAGTTAATTTTCTCCAAACTAATGTCTGAATTAAATGAAATTTCAATCAAACTTTCAACTATTTACAGAACTTTACAACCTGATTCTGGTTAGCTGGCAGGAGTAATATACTTAAATAAGAATAAAGAATAATAATTTAAAATAATGTAGAAGAAATTGCTTTACCAGATATCTATCAAAATATACCATATAGTCTAGTAATTAAAATAACACAATCCTAGCATAGATATAGATATATAGATGTAGATCATTTGTATAAATGTTTATAAATGTGAAGCAATTTTATGCTAAAGGTGGTATTTTGAATGTGTGGGAAAAGATGAAATATTTATTAAATAGTGTTGAGACAGTGGCTATCTTTATTAAAAATAATAAAGTTAGGTTTCTACCTCACATTACACACAGAAACAATTTATCAAAAATAGGTGAAAACATTGAAATTTTAAATTATTAGATGAACTCTAAGAGAATGTTTGGTTTTATCTTGTGAGTGAATCAAAGGTCCTGATTTTGCAGAGACATAAAAATCACACTCATGAACTGTTAAAGAAATGCAAATTGTTAACATTTTTTGAAGATCTGTTACTTGACATTATCTTATCAGACAGAAATGTGTACATCACTTTTCTCAGCAATTCTACTTCTATTACAAAGCCGTCTTACAGAAGCACTCACATACACACACAAAGATGCTACATGCCAGGGTACTCACTTCAGCATTGTTTTTAACATTGAAAACTTAACAAAATGTGGGAACAGCTGAATAAATCATGACTCATTCATACCACGGAATACTTACAGACATTTAAAGATACATCTTTTTTAGAAGTAGCCTAACTCCCCCACCACTTAAGAATGGGCTGTATATTATGACTTCTTCTTACAGTATGAAAAAGAGTGCCAAAAAAGTAACTTTACAGTAGAAAAACATGACAAATCAGATGATCAAGGTGAACATCATGAGTGACAAGTCATGTTAATGGCATATGCCCTTGCGCAATATAATGAGAATGAAACTTTATTTCTATGGTATTCTTCCAAAACACCCATAACCTGTACCTAACTATGAGGAAAACATCACAAGTTGAAAAGCATTCTACAAAATACCTAACCAGCGCTCCTCACAGTGTCAAAGTCATCAGCAAATAAAGAAAGTATAAGAAAGGGTCACAATCTAGAGGCTAGTAAGGAGACATGACAACTAAGTGTCCTGTGGTATTCTGGTTGGGATTCTGGAGCAGAAAAAAGACGTTAGTTAAAAAATAAGAGAATTAAGAAAATGCAATGTATGGATTTGAGTTTAATAATAACATCGATACTGTTTTATTAGTTGTGACAAACATACCACATAGTAATGTAGAGCATTAACAATAGGGGGAAGCTGGGCGAAGGTATGGGAAAACCTTTCTCTACTAACCTTGCTACTTTTCCATAAATCTAAAACTATATTGTAATTGAAAAAAAAAATTTTTAAATGGAATACTTAAATATATAGGTTTATATGGTTTTACAGAGAATCTTTAAGATATTTAAAGAAAAGCAAGTCACAGAAAGTTCATATACTATGATTTTATTTATAGTAAAACCCCAGATTAGGAGATTCATATATGTGTGATAATTAAGAGGAAAATAGTCTGTAAAAATATATACCAAACTACTGAGTTTGTGAAGTGCAGCGAAACAATGGATGGCTGTCAAGATTTTCACCAAATTTACTACTCCTTGGATGCAGATATGGTTTGGTTGTGTCCCCACCCAAATCTCATCTTAAATTGTAGTGCCCATAATGGCCATGTGTCATGGGAGGGACCTGGTAAGAGGTAATTGAGTCATGGAGTGTTTACACCCATGCTGCTGTTGTGATTGTGAGTGAGTTCTCACAAGATCTGATGGTTTTATAAGGGGCTTTCCCACCTTTTGCTTGGCACTTCTCCTTGCTGCCACCATGTGAAGAAGGACATGCACCCCAGGCACGAGCGCCCCAAAGGGCAGTTCCAGGAACTTGCTCCAAAAGTAGGCCTCCAGTTTGGAGACAAAACCACATCAGTTATTTGAACAGTTATTTCTTTGTCATAAAGAATTGTTAATTAGAGAAAGAGAAGCGTAAGTAGCATGGGTAGATGGGCAGCTACTACCACTAGGCCGAATTACAGTAGACAATGAAAGGACTAAGGTCTCAGAAGACCTATTCTCCCTCTGACTCAAACACACACACACACACACACACACACACTCTTCAGGCTGAGTTTGAGACCTTTTTGACATAACTGCACAGATCTCACATGATCACAGGAAAGACTGTGATAGCAACTTGACACACAAAGTAAAGCTCTGACAACCTCCCGCATGTAGCTATTAATAAAAATACTTCACTAAAAATGAAAAGCCTATGACAAATGTTGAACCAAGTGGGACGCCAGAATAACAGGTATAACTGGGATGTCCCAGACAAACCAAGGTGTACTGTCATCTTACCAATATGTTACAGTCCAAGAGGATGAGGATTATGTTTTCTATTTAACTTTCTTATCTTCAGTGCATTCAACCAAAGTGCCCCAAAAAGGAATGGAGACATTTAAAAGACAAACAAACCTTTCTAATTGCCAGCCAACACATTGTCATTTAATATTTCCAGGTTACACCCTTGGAATTAATGGGGGAGAATGACGAGGCACTAATGGCAGTTTCCTGATGGTATTATATCAGAAACACTTATTTCTCTTCAAATACAGAATCTGACTAATTAATGTGATGCTTTCAAACTGAGGTCCCTGGATTCTGTACATTCCTGAGTCAGCAAGTACTCCACAGTATTTCCCTTTCATAGCATGCTTTTGTTTTGTAATCTAAAACATGCTTATTATCAAAATGAGCTGAACATTTTGATAATAAGCATGTTTTAGATTACATGGCCACTTTATAGGTGAGTTCTCTTGAATTTAGGATCACATAGGTGCTAAGTGGTACTATTTAACTGTAGCATGGTACTGAAAAATAAGAGGTAAATCTGACAAAAATAATTCATTAGCTCTATAGACTAGCCACATAATATCCAGGAAGGCTTTGTCACAGTTTAAGTAGAAATAAGTGGTGGGAGAACTGAAGAGAGAAGAGATTTGGGCAAATTGAATATACACATTAGTAGAGTCATAGTCAACAGAATCAGCACCAAAGCAGCCAATATCATTTAAGACAGTATCACAAATCACAGACAAGGAGGCTACATGGAGCCATCTAGGCGGGCTGCACTTGGAGAATGAAAACACCATTCCCTAAAGGTTCTCAACAGCCAGACCTCGATTCTTATGGACACATGCTCAACGTAATTAAAATCCTCTTCTCTCAGTGAATGCGTGAAACAGTCTTTTTTTTTTCAAGTTTTATTTTACAATCATGGGGTACATGGACAGATTTATTGGATGAGTAAGTTGCATGTAGCTAAGGTTTGGTGTACGAGTGATCCCACCACCCAGGCAGTGAACATAGTACCTAATAGGTAGTTTTTCACCCCTTGCCCCACTCCAATTCTCCCCATTCTAGTTAGTCCCCAATGCCCAGTGTCTATTGCTCCTGTCTGTGTCCATGTGTATTCAATGTTTAGTTGCCACTTATAAGTGACAACATGTGGTATTTGGCTTTCTGTTCCTATGTTAATTTACTTAGGCTAATGGTCTCCAGCTGCATCTATGTTGCTGCAAAGGACACAATACCATTATTTTTATGACTATGTCATATTCTATGATGTATATATACCACATTTTCTATATCCAGTCCACTGTTGATAGGCTTCTAGTTTGATTACATACCTTTGCCATTGTGAATAGCATTGCAGTGAACATATGAGTACATGTGTCTTTTTGGTAGAATGATTTATTTTCTTTTAGGTATATACCCAGTAACAGGATTGCTGGGTTGAAAGGTAGTTTTGTTTTAAGTTCTTTGAGAAATCTCCAAACTGCTTTTCACATGGGCTGAACTCATTTATATTTTTACCAACAATGTATAAACTGTTCCCTTTTCTCCACAGCCTGGCCAATATCTCTTTTTTTGTGTGTCTTTTTAGTAATAGCCATCCTGACTAGCGTGAGATGATATTTCATTGTGTTTTTGATTTGCATTTCTCTAATAATTAATGATGTCAACTTTTAAAATTATATCTGTTGGCCACATTTATGCCTTCTTTTGAGAAGTGTTTATTCATACCTTGGCCCATTTCAAAATGGGGTTTTTTTGGTATTTTGCTTGTTCAATTGTTCAAGTTCTTTATAGATTGTGGATATTAGACCTTTGTCAGTTTACAAGTTTACAAATATTTTCTCCCATTCTGTAGGTTGTCTGTATCTTACTCCTGGATTTGTAAAAACCTTCAAATTCAGAGCTTCCAACCATCTTGAGTTTTCAGAATGCTGCTTTTTAATACTAGAATTCTACCTTCAGTAAGAACATTAGCAAATATAGAATTAAAATTAGGTTTAACTCTCCTGGGTCATTTATCAAAGTGTAGAAAACATAATATGCATGCTTATGTTATTCCAAATCCTTTCTATTACTCAGGAAATATGTGTGCTGAGCCAATTATCTCCATTTGATTCATCTGGCCAGAGCTTCATTGAGTAGCAAGTGCACGGGACTTAGAGGATACTAAAGTTATTAGAAATATAAAGAATAGCAAATCAGTAACTATGTATTTCAAAACAGCACCATAGAATTGGGTATGTAATATTACTGTTTAAAGGATAACATTTATAATTCCCCAGATACATAAGAGTTTCATTTAGTATAAAAATTAGAGTAAAGTGAAAAAGAATTTTATTTTAGATTGGATTTACATCAGCAATGGTAGCTAATCATCTGTCAAATATATAGAACACATCGGAAATTGGTGGAATTAAATAAATTTCAGCATAATTAAATCCTTTCAGATTTTTTTGAAATTACCTACACAAGAAACAATTTCAGGGTAAGGAGTAACTAATGTGTGTTAGTAATTAAAATTAGCTAGCTGGTAGAGGAAGTGCATCGGGTGTGTAAAGGAAGCATTTGTGGCTTAGTATTTTCAACCAAGCCAGGAAAGAAAACCCTATCGTTTAACCTCTAATGGAAATTTTGATTTTAATTATGATAATGATGTTATTTAAATTAGCTTCAAATTTATTAACACATATACACTCCTGGGATCTCTAGGCACAAATGCCAGTGATCTTCCCCTTGACTTGAGATGCCTACTACCTTTCATTCAGAAAAGGGGAATCTTTCACAGCAGAGCAATAGCTTGAACAGATTGCTCAGTAGAGAGCATATTTCTAGGAAATATTCAAACATGGGAACACGCTACTGGAGTAGGTATATATTTATATACTGAATGAGTTTCAGAAATGCCAAGTTTCAGGCAGCAAAAGACATCCACTTTGTATTCAGAGAAAGAGGAGGACATTTAAAATAAAATAGATTTAGGAACTAATGTAAGGCAAAATTTGAACATGTGCAGACTTTGTTACAGACCAGGTCCCCAATTCATAGTGTGTTTAATTAAAGATAAGGAAACTTTAAAGGTTGAGAAGTTTAAGTTCTCTGGAAATATAAATGACTCTTTGCTGCTTCTTCGAACCCCTGTGAACAGTTTTACCTAAGAACATTTGACATTTTAGGAGAATCTACACATTACTTACTTCTGGAAAGCTTCTAGATTCTAAGTTATTATTGTCCTATTCCTTTTTAAAAACATTTTTTAGAAAAAAATTTGATCAAGAGCCTATGGTTAAATCTAACTAATCAAAAATATCAAAGAATCCTTTCTATCTTAGTGAAGTTGAGTGACAAAGAACTGCCTTAAGTAAGCCGCTATGTTCCCTCCAGGTGCTTCCTCTGCAAGGAGTTCCTCAGAGAGGCTAGGATACTGGTGGTAAAAAAAAGTCTGGCAAGGTAGGAGGAAGTTAAATGTGATGAGATCACAAAGCAAATATGTTAACTCTTTGAATCTTATCAGCATCCAGGAAACAGTTTATTCATTCAGTCAAAGGATCTCCCAAGATCCTCCATTACCTGAACGAGTGTGGTATTTGAGGCACTTTGCAATTATTGCTGAAACCTAACTATAGAGTCTTATTTTTCATCACACCCCTTTAAACCCACTCACTCCTCAGCTTGTGCCACGGTAGGACACAGTGTGTCAATTCACACACCTAAGCTTTCTGTTCCCACTCTGTGGCCTCTTTCTGAAGTGTTCCCCCATCCTGGCATTCTTGACAGGTCAGATCAAATTTTACCACCTTGATGAAACTCCCTGAATCTCAGGCAAAATTAATCACTTGGTTCTTTGTGCCTGTTAGAACATCACATTGGTTACATTTTCCTGTAACTATTATATTTTTGTCTGACCCTCTCACCAGACAATGTAAAGGGCAAGGATATTATATTACTCACTTTTTAATCTTCTAAATTAAGCACCATATTTATCAGTGTTCTGTAGCATGTCATTAGGTTATACGTGAAGAAATTCAAAATATGTTCAAAAAGCATTCTGCTAAACAAAGTTAAACAGGTTCATTTACTACAGGACTTCTTAGAATCTTAAATATGCTAATTTACATTAGTTTACACCTAATATGCTACGTAGCATATTATACTGGATTTCACAGTTATGTGGCTGTGTAATCGCATTTAAAGGAAACCTCTTCAATTGAACATACTTCACTAGTTGCCTTCTAAGCACATAATAGATACCCAAAGACTGTGTGTGAATTAAATATGGAAACCAATTTTTTTTGTATACTATAAGTGATTTAATTTATCATAGGGTTTGGATTTCTCTACAAAAATAACACTGTCCAGTGGTTAACCTATTCACTTGGAAAATTAGTGTTGCCTTTTGTGGGCAATGGAATATTTGACAAATCACACAACTTGTCTTCATCTCTATTTCCCTATGTTTGGAGCAGGTAATAATCACTTTAGTAGTGCTTAAGGATTGTTTTGAAGTACTTTATTTTGTTGAAGTGCAAATTGAAGTAAAGATATATGATTATTGACTAAAACTATTATAAAAAAATAACAGCTTGGTTTGGTACAGAGAAAAAGACCAAGTCTGTGTCATTTTGTCTGAGATATAACTGGTATTTTCAGCCATAATGAATAAGCCTTTCATTTTGGTTTAGTGGGAGTTCTTATATAGAGCAAACCATGTCCTTGGGGGGAAAAAAAGGCCTCCTTACCCTCAATTATCTACCATAACTAATTCCTTCAAAGTCATTGGAAAAAAATAAGACATATTTTCTGACTTTGGTTTCTGGCTCAAGATCTCTCTAAGTTCCCTGAATATATTTAATTAAAACCTTCATATAAAAATCACATGAAACAGATTTTTGAAGCCCTGTAATCTGGGCTATTTGTAGGAGTCGTCACCTTGCTATGGACAGACTTTTCTTGGTGGAAAAATCCTCTTAACCAATCGTCAGCTAAAGGTCACCTGCCAGTGTGCCGTGCTTGGTCTTTCTCCAGGCCCAGTTTTGCATTACTTCTTGTTTCACTGTAGGTTTTCCTCATACATAATTTTTTTAACATGAAAAACATTCACAAAATTTTATTAGTGAAAATAATATTACAACGATGTATATATAGTATAATGTTGTCTTTGTAAAAAAAGAAAAGTATTAATTTACATATCACTATAGGCATTGAAAACAGCCTGGGGAGTTTACACTCATATTCTTTCTAGGTAGTGTGATGATGGTGATTTTTACCTTTTTCTTTTGGCTTATTTACATTTTCCACCATGAAAAAAGTGTTATTTCTATCATAAGGAAACAAAATCTGAATTTAAAGCCAAACAAAAATAAAAATCTCAATCGTATTATCATCTGCAGCCTTCAAGGAAAATGCCCAGAAATTCCCTCTAATGAGAAAAATCTATCTACTCATTCTCTTTCTCTAATTAAGCATGCTTTTCTTCAAGCACCAGTATATAAGATAAACTAGGCTCATTTAATTCTATTTCTTGTTTTAGTTTTTAGCAAAAATATTGTTTTCTATGTCTTTTAAAATAATTGGTGTGCATACTTTTAAGCTAGCAATTAGCCTCATAATTCAACTATCTTTCAAATAGAAAAAGCAAAGCATCTTATTGAATATTTTTATATTTTTTACTTTACTGCAAACTAAATGCAATTTCTAACTAGAAAGATTTGATTAAATACAACTATTTCACACAAAGGGAGCTTGTTGTCAGAAATATCTGACCCTGGGATATTTAAATTCTCCACCTGGAAGCTAAGCTTCCAAATTGTTTGTCCACTATCATGGCCTTTATTCTTTATATTTCCTGGCAAATGGTATCCATGGAGAATAACTGTTGCAACAAAATAATATCATTCCATTGTGTTTCGTGAACTTTAGGGGAGGACATGTGAAACCAATATATTTCACCCACTTATTAAGCAAAAACGATTACATTTGGATTGATTCATTCAATAAATATTTACTGCAAGCTTTCTACGTGATGGCCACTGCTTAGGCACTGTGGATAAAGCAATGAACCAGACACAGTTTCTGTCCTGATGAAACTTATGTTCTACTCTTTTAGTTCAGCAAAATATGAGTTTTCTTCTGTTTTTATTTTTATTTTTATTTTTTCTCTACACCTAAGTATCCCTCTCCAACTTTTTAGTTACTTTTTTCCCTGTAAAGTTCTTCAATTTTCTATGTGCTTGGCACAAATTCAATTCTGGAATGAGAAAAATAGTAATGCTTAACTCGATGCAACTGAGCAGATTAAGGTGCTAACTTACGGTGAGAAATAAAATTATTTTACCTCATTTTCAATGGTTTACAGTTAATACGTATATATAGTAAGCTCATATGCCCAACTGAGATCTCTAAGGTAGACGTAGTTTGTACCCAGTCTCCCAAGCACCCAAATATTTCTTCAGCAAAAGATGACCCTTTGTCACTCAAAACTATCTCCAATTCTTGCTTAAACTGATTTCTCAGATTAAAAAAATATGCAGGAGATTGGAAGCTCATACAGTAAAATTTTTCTTCAAATAAATCCTTTTAGTATTGGCTCTGATCATTGCCATCCCATGATACAAACTGTGTTAAGGAAGATCTTAAAAACCTGGAGAATTAGATTCAGAATTTTAGAGCTGGAAGACCAAGCAAGGATTCCAAGGATCCACTGTCTTCCTCCTCAGTCCTCTTTACACACAGAGCCACCCTACATCCTCTGTTATTCCTGAGTGCACTTTCTCCAACATAGAGAACAATGTCACTAACAACTAGCAATACCGACTCCCTCTGTGAATCACCGCAGCAGCATATTACAATAAACCACAGAACCACTTACATTTGCAAAACTAGTAGTTTAAACATACATTTTTGTTTCTAAAATATGTGAAAGTTTCATTGCACAGAAAAATAATAAAATTAATTTTTCCGCATCTGATGGCAATTTCTTCAATTCACTAATCAAATAAGCTGTTCAGATATATAGAAGTATATCTTCAGATAAAACTTTAGAGTTCTATTTTCAGATCTTCAGATCAATCAGAAGCATTCATTTTTTTCTTCTCTTTTTAGTACCTCTCCCTGTTTTTTCCAAGCTCTTCCTTTTCTCTCCAATGCCACCATAGGGTATAATTTGCCTTCTCTCACAATCTCTTTCCTATTTCTCTTCACCAACCCCAGAAGTATCTGCCTAACCAATCACCCCACCCCAAGTACTTGATCATGACAAATCAAGGCTGTGATCCATCTGCCTCAGTGTTCGCTACGAAATGTATCACACGTCTATTAAAAAGTATAATTAGAATTGTTCTAGTCAAATTAAAATATTCCCTAACAATTAGTGAGAGGAATCTAGGGAACTTACATAAATGACTAACCAGTAAGGCAAGTATTAAGTTGAGATGACATGTGTGTGTACATTTGTGTATGTGTGCATGTGTGTGTGTGAAAACTTTTAGCGCCCTGCAAGTCACTAAATGTTCTACTACAGATGTCTGGAAAGACAGATGGACTTTGAAGATCTGTAAATGTACCACTTAATGGCAATGACAATACTGTGCCATTGCAAATTTTCCTAAGACCTGTCTCTAAGTAAACAAAGGCAGCTGTGCAAGAAGTTCCTAAATTTTGGATTGAAGATTTGCCAGAGGAAGGACGGATGGGAGGGGTCCTTATTCTTGATTATTCCTGCACTATCCACTCTTACTACGGTACAGCCGTCACAGATTGTGTTTTTTAGAAGCAGATGCTGAGACATAGTTTGTGGCATGCAATGTTTATTGTAAATATCTGTGAAGGGAAGGTGAAAAACCAGCATCTGGCAGGAAGAAAAACAAACTGTACTACCCGTAATGCAGGCCCAATGAACCCTCTTCCAAATACATGGAGAGCTCGGGTGAAGTACAGTTGACCCTTGAATAACCCAAGATGCAGCAATGCTGACCCTCTCTGCAGTCAAATCTGTGCATAGATTAATAACTGCTGACTCCCCCAAAACTTAGCTAATAGCCTAGTGTTGAGTGGAAGCCTTACTGATAACACTAAAATCAATTAACACATATTTTGTACATTGTCTGTATTATATACTTACAGTATTTTTATAATAAGGTAAGCTAGAGAAAAGAAGATGTTATTAAGAAAATAATAAGAAAAATATATTTACTATTTATTAAGTGAAAGTGAATTATCATCATGGTCTTCATCCTGGTTGCACTCCAGTGGAGTTGGCTGAGGAGGAGGAAAAGGAAGAAGAGTTGGTCTTGCTGTCTCAAGGTGGCAAAAGTTGCAGAGAGGGAGAAGGTAGAAGGGGAAACAGGACAGGCAAGTTACTCAATGTAACTTCTAGAAACACATTGTAATTTCTAACTTTTTTTGCTTTTCATTTCTCTAAATATGTTTTTGTACCGTACCAATTCTTCTTCCACCATTTGCTGTAGTCTCAGTGCTGGCATCTTAGATGGGTTCATGTCATAAATAAAGGCAAAAGCAGCCGTGAATGATTGGAACCCTACTCCCAGACTGTCTACTATCAATTCATTTTCTGGCACTGCTTCTTCCAGATCTTCTTTCTCATTATCTGGCACTCAATTCTATCAAGCCATCTTCTGTTAATTCCTCTGATGGACTATTTATTAGTTCTTAAATTTCTCCAAGATCCCTATCTTGAAACTTCCACTCCCATTTTTTTTTCCCGCCATTTTCACAATCTCTTTCATGATTCACTTGATTGGCTCGATTGTAAATCCTGTGAAATCATGAACAACATATGGACACAGTTTTCTCCAACAGGAATGTATGATGGCTTTCACAGCTTTTTCTCTAACAACCATGATAACTTCAGTGGTGTAATCCTTCCAGACTTTTATGATGTTCTTTCCACTGAGGTCTCCTTCTGAAGTGTTGAAGACATAGGACACCATGTGAAATGAGCCTTCAAGGTCCTCATGACCCCCTGATCTAGAAGTTGAATTGGAGATATTGTGTTTGGGGGAAAGCAGATCGCTTCAATGCCTTTGATGTTGAACTCTTCGAATTCTGGGTAGCCAGGGGCATTGTCCAATATCAAAAAGGAATTTAAATGGCAGTCCCTTGCTAGCCAAGTACTTTTTGACTTCAGGGGAGAAAGCACTGATGCAACAAATCCAGAGAAAGGGGTCTTCTTGTACAGGCCTTCTTGTTTGCAACCAAAAGACTGGCAGCTGGTATTGAGCTTTACCTTTAACGCTCAGGGGTTACTAGCTTTATAGATAAGGGCAGTCCTCATCATAAACACAACTGCATTTGTACAAAACAGGACAGTTAGCCTATCCCTTCCTGCCTTAAATCCTGGAGCTCACTTCTTTTCCTTAATAATAAATGATATTTGTAGCTTTTTTCCCCCCCAAGAATAGAGCCCTTTCCAGCTACACTAAAAATTTGTTCAGGCAGATACCCTTTTTCCTGGATTATTTACTTAATGGTATCTGGGAACTCATCTGCTGCCTCTTGGCTGCTTCTCCTGTTATCTTGACATTTTTTAAGCCCAATCTCTTTCTAAAATTATTGAACCATCCTTACCTGCCATTAAATTCTCCAGCTTTAGATCCTTTTAAATTGCCATGTAATTACATCACTTTTTCTCAAATTATATTAGAATCTATAGGTATACCTTTCTTAAAACAATCCTGCACCCACATAAAAGCTGCATTTTCAATGCAAGAAGAAAAGGTATTTCACAAAAAGTGCAATGTGTTTGTCTGCTGGTATAGCTGTAGGGCTGGCTTCATCATTTTCCCTTTCTATTTTTTTTTTAAGTGGTCCTTACACTAGATTCATTTATCTTGAAATGCTGGGCAAACAGCAGCTGGTGACCTCAATGTACAGCGCATATGAAGCAATCAGCTTTTCCTGGTCACATTTTGACTTATCTCTGTTTCTTGAGAGCACTTCCAGCATCACTAGTGGCAATTTGTATGGGTTCTATGGTATTACTTAAAGTGTACAGTATTGCACTAACATGTTGAAAAATATGCAAGAACTGTGAGAGATCACTTTTCACTGCGATACACAATTTACTTGAGAGATGAACTGCTGATGAGGTGATGATTAGCATCACATGTTTGAAGCAGATACTCTCAACACTTAAGATCACTGTCATAGCAATAGGCGGTGGCTCCAAAATTGTTACAGTAGTACAGTATGTGCTACAATTAATTTTACGCAGTTATAATGTGATACTGCATCTTCATGTTTGTTTATATTTCTCTGTACTGCAAATGTCGCCATGTATGATCTAAAAGTACTTGTGTTTGTGTGAGTTTTGACAAATTTTAACTTTTGTAATACAGATTTGTATATTTCATGATGGTAAATGATAAAATAAACTAGTATCTACATCTATTTTCTATATTCATGACATATGTATTTTTTTCTTCATTTTTTTTGATAGTTCTAGGCTCTGTGGTTTGTTAGTTTTTCAAATTGTTGCAAATCTCTAAAAAATTTTCTAATATGTTTATTGAAAAAAAGTCTGCATACGAGTGGACCTGCAGTCCCATATTGTTCAAAGGTGGACTGTATTGTACTTTAGTGTGACATGTCGGGCTGAAACGGCCCAGCATATTCCCCTCTTGCTCAATCATCAGATTCAGGTATCCCAGGGAAGAATGTGGCCTGGTAGGGGTGGGAGGGGGACCAGAGGAAGTGGGAGGGTGGATCTCTGCAGCAGAGGCAGGTTCTAAAACATCTGACATATGGAGGCCGTCTGCTGACCACAGCTGGGCAGCAAGTCCTTCCTTGAAGGGGAATCTGAGATGTATATCTTCATGTCTTCCACAATAGCTACGAGAAATTGGGTACAATTCTAGACCTTATGTATAAATAATTTGAAAACTTTTCATTTTGTTTTCTATTATTATGCTTTGGTAATATCACTCATATCTGGATGATTGTCTGAATTTGATATGTTGTTGATATGATATGCTGTTTCGCCTCAGATAGCACATTATTCAAAGTACAGTTGTTAAAGAAGCTCAGGAGTTTTTATGCTCTGAGTACTCATAGCCTCATAGCTTTTCATGACATAGAACTGATCAAATATTATATATATATATCAAATATATATATCATATATATATATAGAGGAGAGAGAGAGAGAGAGGGAGAGGGAAACAGAGTCTCACTCTATCACCCAGGCTGAAGTGCAGTGGTGCAATCTTGGCTCACTGCAACCTCCACATCCTGGGTTCAAGTGATTCTTGTGCCTTAGACTCCTGAGTAGCTGGCATTACAGGCATGCACCACTATGCCTGGCTAATTTTTGTATTTTTAGTAGAGATGGGGTTTCACCATGTTGGCCAGGCTAATCTCAAACTCCTGACCTCGAGTGATCCACCCACTTCAGCCTCCCAAAGTGCTGGGATTACAGGCATGAGCCACCATGCCCAGCCAGATATTTTTAAAAGCAATAATAAGTGAACTTGGAAAAATAAGTCTTATAAGGATAGTTCTATTCCATGTCCATTTTAAACATTCAAATGTCTTGCATTAACTTGTTAAGAGTCACATACATTCCAATGACAGAAATAGGGTGCAGTGTTTTACATGGACAATGCGGGAGTTACTTTGATTGATTGTGTATTTAGTACCTCAAAGATTAAAATCTTGCTGTATAGACAAGATATGAACATACAAAAAGGTCACTAGCTAAACAATAATTCAAAATAGCAATAAAGAACCTAGAATATACGCTGTGTTCAGATATGGGTGATATTGGTGTGAGGGGTGGGCAGAGAGAGAGTAAAACAGGAAAAATATGAATATAAAATGAAAGTGATAAATCATTGAAGGAAACTGGTCTGAAAATTTTAAGAAAAATGTAAAAGTACAGGTAAAATTTTGATAGGCAAGAGGGAGGGCTAGAGAGTTGCACTGAGGCCAGCATTTGGAGGCTTTTCAATATGGGGTTAAGAACTTTGACTTTTATCCTCTAAAACCTAGGAAACATTAAATATGTGTAAGTAGGGACTGAAATTATCAAACTAATGATAGGAAGATTAGTTTGGCGACAATGTGAAGGATGGACTGAATATGAAAGAGACAAGAAATTGAAGGCAGAGTGGAAACACTAGGCTGAGAAATACTAGAAATGAGTGGTTGGCTCTTTGAAGTGAGTTCGGGGACACAGGTACAGATTTTGTAACTCTCACAGATATACTGGCTCATCTAAATAGTAATATTTTGAAATGCAAATGACTACCGCCTTCTATTATTTGTTCTTAAGTAGGGATATTTGACAATGTCTGGGGACATTCTGGTGTGTTATATTTCATGGGTTGCTACAAGTATCTAGTGGATAGCGGCCAGGGATGCTGCTAAACACCCTGCTTGGCACAGGACAGTCCCCCTCCCACCACCCTGCAACACACAAAGATTATCTGGTCCAAAGTGTCAGTGGTGCCAAGGTGGAGAAACACCACCTAAGGGTGAAATGGCTTATTTATTTTGCTGTGCTTTTGAGCTGGCTCTTTGCCAGGCACTTTTTATTCTTGAGAAGTTCATATTTTAATAGACGCATATAATTATCTTGCTAAATTGGTGTACAGATGTTTGCTAGTAAATTCTAATAGAAGAAATACTCTTTTAAACCTATTAATAAGGAACTGCTGAAATGATGTAAGGAAAGAATACTTTTCTGGTCCTCTTTGTTCGAATGGACACTTACACTAAAACATCTCCATGACATTATAGGAAAAAGTAGAAAAGAAAACTTTACATTTATGTCCCTTCTGCAGGTACTAACCCATTCTCTCTCTTCATATCTCTTCAAATCCATGTCAAATGCCCCTAGCAGTTACACATCAGACATTACCCAAAAGCCTTGAATAGACAAGGAATGGGTAGACATATGGATGGCATTACACAGTCTCTTTGGTCTAATCCGAGGCAAAATGAGGCCCTGGACTAAAATTTTATTTATTTCCCCAATGTCCATTTCAATCATAAATATATCGTTTGTTCTTATATGCGCTTTTTCCACCTTCCATCAGAATTTTTCAGATAAAGGAGAGCAAAGAAATTGAGAAATATCTGGAGTGGTAGAAATGGTGTTTCTCACAGTTCAAGAAAGGCACAAGCCACTTCCATTTTCTGAAACTTCTGCTACATTAATAAAATAAAATAACAAGTGGCAAGGCACAGCAATCAAAGAATAATTGAGATTTTATTTTATAATTTAGACAATCTCCATTTTGTACAAATAGTACAATATTCTTCAAAGGAAAATTAGATTTATAAAGCTATTAACTTATAGTCTATCTCAGATAGTAGGATATGATCATGGGACAATAGAATCCATGTTTAATATTGTACATTGAAAAATTTCATCTTTCTTTTCTTAAAAAAAAAACCCTTTTAAATTTAATTAATTAATTTTTAGAGACAGTGTCTCTCTGTCACCCAGGTTGGAGTCCAGTGGTATGATCACAGCTCACTATAACCTCAAACTTGGGCTCAAGAGATCCTCTTGCCTTGGCCTCACAAAGTGCTAGGGTTATTACAGGCATGAGCCACTCAGCCTAGCCAAATTTCTTCCTTCAAACTTGACAGTGGGAATCCGTTTGGAAATAATATGAAAATAACTAAATTTAACTTTTGAAATATTTCCTCCTACCCACATCTTACTGGGCTTTGAAGAAAAGGAAAAGAATGAAGAAGAAAACTGAGAAATGGAAAAGGGAAAAAGAACTGGGGGTTCTGTTCTAGACTTGAAGAATGTGACGTTGCAGAAGGAGTGGATATCAGTTTTCACCGAAGTAGATGGGGATGGTTTGATTGTGTGTGGGGGAGAACGCCTACAATGAAAAAAAAAGTTGAAAATAAACTCTACTGTTTTATTCACTTAAATTGTTTTAATTTTCTGAATTACTGTTGATCTGTTTAAGAATAGTGACTTTAGTACTGCGATTTGTGAGCTTTCTCATTTTCATTGTAATTCTCCTAATTCTGGGAAGACCAACTTCCCGCCCTGGGCACCAAGAGTATATAAATATTCCCTCTTGTCTCAACCTATCACTGACTGGAAGATTCTCTTCACAGCAATTTCTATTTGAAGTCTGGCTCCCTAAACTTTCAGATGCAAATAACATTGATTTTAACAGGCTGTATTGCTGTGTGCCCAGCAAGAAGGGCTCCTACCTTGATGTTGGCAAGTGCGCAGAGAAAAGGAAACATTCACATAGTGTTGGTGCAAATATAAACTAGTACAACCTTTATGGAAAATAATATGAGATTTCTCAAAGAACTAAAAATAGAACTGTAATTAGATTCAGTAATCCACTACTGGGTATCTTCCCAAAAGGAAAGAAACTGTATTTTAAAAAATACCTTCATGTGTAGGTTTATAGCAGCAGTATTCACAATAAATAGTTAAGTCATGGAATCAATCTAGCATCCATCAGTGGAGAATTGGGTAAAGAAAATATTATATATATATAAAAAATATTATAATATCATCTACCACAAAATACTACTCAGTCATCAAAAATAAATCATGTTTTCCTTTTCCTTGTAGAGGTCTTTCATCTTTTTGGTTATATTTATTTTTAAGAATTTTATTTTTTGTAGCTATGTGAATGGAATTTCCTTCTTATTTCTTAACTAGCTCATTATTAGTGTATAGAAATACTACTGGTTTTTGTATGTTAATTTTGTATTTTGCAACTTTATTGGATTTATCCAAGAGGTGTTTTTTTGTTGTTGTTGTTCATTTTTTTTTTTTTTTTTGGTGTAATCTTTAGGTTTTTCTAGATACAGGATTCTACTATCTGCAAAAAGAGACAATTTGAATTTTTTTTCCAATATGGACACCTTTTGTTTCTTTCTTTTGTCTGAACAAGATGCACTTCTCAGATTCCCCTTCAGGGAAGAACTTGCTGCACAGCTGTGGTACTAAAAACACAATCAATACTAGTTCTGGCTAGTAATTCCACTAGTATATTGATTAAGAATGGTGAAAGTGGGCATCCTTATTTCACTTCTTAAGGAAAGGCTTTCAGCTTTTCCCTACTGAGTATGATCTTAGCTGTCAGTTTGTCACATGCGGTCTTTTTGTGTTATATTTTTTCTGTGCCTAATTTGTTGAGAATTTTTATGAGGAATTGATGTTAAGTTTTATCAAATGCTTTTTATGCATCTATTGGGATTGTCATATGGTTTTGGTCCTTCATTCTGTTCATGTGATGTATCATATTTACTGATTTATATATGGTGCACCATCCTTGCATTCCTGGGATAAATTTCACTTGATCATGATGTGTTACCTTTTTAATATGTTTTTGGATTTGGTTTGCTAGTATTCTGTTGAGAATGTTTGTACATCTGTGTCCACCAAAAATATTGACCTGTACTTTCCTTTTGTTCTTATGCCTTTTTCTGGTTTTGGTGTCAGAGTAATGTTTGTTTTGTAGAATGACTTAGCAGAATTCCTTCCTTTTCAATATTTGGAGTACTTTGAGAAGAATTGGTTAGTGTTACTTATTTTTTACAAGTTTGGCAAAATTCAGTAGTAGAGTCTTCTTGTCCTGGACTTTTCTTTGTTGGGAGACTTTTTATCATTAATTCAGTCTCAATTATTATTGATCTGTTCAAGTTTTCTGTTTTTTCTTGGTTTACTCTTGGCAGGTTATATGTGTCCAGGAGTTTTCCATTTCATCTAGCTTTTCCAGTTTGCTAGTATTTTGTTGTTCATGATAGTCTCTAATAATCTTTGTATTTCTGTGGTATCAATTTTAAAGTTTCCTTTCTTGTTTCTGATTTTATTTATTTGGGTCTTCTCTCTTTTTTCTTAGTCTAGCTAATGGTTTGTAAATTTTGTTTACCTTTTCAAAAAAACCACTCTTTGTTTTACTGATCTTTAGTATTTTTAATCCAGATTTTATTTCTGCTTTTATCTTATTTTTCTTATTCTACTAATTTTGATTTTGCTTGACTCTCGCTTTTCTAGTTACTTGAGATGCATTGTTAGACAGTTTATTTGAAACCTTGTTACTTTTTTGATGTAGGTATTTATTGTTATAAGCTATCCCTTAATGCAGCTTTTCTTGTATCCCATAGATTTTTGTATGCTGTGTTTCTATTTCCATATATTTCAAGAAATATCTAATTTTTTCTTTTTAATTTTCTCATTGAACCATTGGTCACTCATGAGCATGTTGTTTAATTTCAATGTATTTTCATACAGCTTTGAATGTTCCTTTTGTTATTAACATATAGTTTTATTCTGTTGTGGTCAGAAAAGATACTTGATATTATTTCAATTCTTTTAAATTTGTTGAGTTTGGTTTTGTGGGATAATGTGTGGCCTTTATCTGCTCTATCAATGAGTTTACTTTTACATGCTTTCATGATGGTGATTGCTGTCTTTTTTGCTTTCAGATGTAGGACTTCCTTGAGCATTTCTTGTGAGGTGGGCTAGAGGTGATGAATTTCCTTAGTTTTTGCTTGTCTGGGAAAGCTTTTATTTCTCCCTTATTTCTGAAGTATAGCTTTGATGAGTATAGTATTCTTGAATGGCAATTTTTTCTTTTAGTACTTTGAATACCATTTCATTCTCTCCTCTTCCATAAGGTTTCTGCTGAGAAATCTGCTATTACTCTAATGGTGATTCCCTTCTATGTGACTTGATGCTTTTCTCTCTTTTTTAGAATTATCTCTTTCTCTTTGATGTTTTACAATGTAACTATAATGCAACTCAGACGAACTATTAAAATTGAATCCATTTGGGTCATTCTGAGCTTTCTGGATCTGGATGTTCATATCTCTCCCTAGACTTGGGAAGTTTTCAGCTATTTTTTTAAATTAACTTTTAAGGTAAGGGGTACATGTGCAGGTTTGTTATATAGGTAAACTTGTGTCATGAACATTTATTGGACAGATTATTTCATTAACAAGGTATTAAGCCTAGTATCTACTAGTTATTTTTCCTGATCTTCTCCCTCCCCTAACCATTTACCCTCTGATAGGCCCCAGTGTCTGTTGTTCCCCTCTATGTGTCCATGTATTCTCTTCATTTAGCTCCCACTTGTAAGTGAGAACATGTGGTAGTATTTAGTTTTCTGTTTCTGTGTTAGTTTGCTAAGGATGATGGCCTCCAGCTCCATCCATTTCCTGCAAAGTATATGATCTCATTCTTTTGCATGGTTGCATAGTATTCCATGTTGTGTATGAACCATCTTTTTAATCTAGTCTACCACTGATAGACATTTAGGTTGATTTAATGTCTTTGCTATTGAGAGTACTGCTGCAATGAACATACATGTTTATGTGTCTTTATCATAGAATATTTATATGATAGAATAAATTATATTTTTGGGGTATATATCCAGTGATCAGATTGTTGAGTTGAATGGTATTTCTGTGTTTAGGTCTCTGGGAAATTGCTACATTGTCTTCCAGAATAGTTGAACTAATTTACACTCCCATCAACAGTGTATAAGCATTCCTTTTTCTCTACAACCTCACCAGCAACTGTTCTTTTTTGACTTTTTAATAATAGCCATTCTGACTAGTGTGAGACGGAATCTCATCATAGTTTTGATTTGCCTTTTTCTAATAATCAGTGAAGTTTAGTTTTTTTCACATGATTGTTGGAGGCACGTATGTCTTCTTTTTCAAAATGTTTGTTCATGTCCTTTGCCCATATTTTAGAGGGGTTTTTTCTTGTAAATTTGTTTAAGTTCCATACAGGTGCTGAATATTAGATCTTTGTCAGAGCATAGTTTGCAAAAATGTTCTCTCATTCTGCATGCTGTCTGTTTAATCTGTTGATACTTTCTTTTGCTGTGTAGAAGCTCTTTAGTTTAATTCGATCCTAGTTGTCAATTTTTGCTTTTGTTGCAATTGCTTTTGACATGAAATTTTTGCCCATTCCTAGGTCCAGAATGGTATTGCCTAGGTTGTCTTCCAGAGTTTTCATAGTTTTGGGTTTTACATTTAAGTCTTTAATCCATCTTGAGTTAATTTTTGTATATGGTGTATCAAAGCTGTCCAGTTTCAATCTTTTGCATATGGCTAACCAGTTATCCCAGAACCATTTATTAAATAGGGATTCCTTTCTCCATTGCTAATTTTGGTCAGCTTTGTCAAAGATAAGATAGTTGTTAAGTGTGTGGTCTTATTTCTAGGTTCTCTATTCTGTTCCATGATCTATTTTCTATTCTTGTACCAGTACCATGCTGGTTTGGTTACCGTAGCCCTTTAGTATAGTTTGAAGTTGGGTATCATGATGCCTCCAGCTTTGTTCTTTTTGCTTATAATTGCTTTAGTTATTCGGGCTGTTTTTGGTACCTTATGTATTTTAAAATAGTTTTTTTTTTCCAGTACTGGGAAGAATGTTATTGGTAGTTTAATAGGAACAGCACTGAATCTAAAAATTGCTTTGGACAGTATGGCCATTTTAACAATATTTATTCTTCCTATCCATGAGCATGGATAGTTTTTCTATTTGTTTGCGTTATCTCTGATTTCTTTGAGCAATGATTTGTAATTCTCTTTGTAGACATCTTTCACCTCTTGGTAAGCTGTATTCCTAGATATTTAAATTTTTGTGGCATTTGTGAATGGGACTGAATTCTTGATTTGGCTCTTCGCTTGACTGATGTTGGTGTATTGGAGTGATACTGATTTTTGTATGCTGATTTTGTATCCTGAGACTTTGCTGAGGTTGCTTATTAGCTGAAGGAGCTTTTGGGCCAAAACTATGGGGTTTTCTAGATATACAATCATGTCACAAACAGGGATAGTTTCACTTCTTCTCTTCCTATTTGTATGTCCTTTATTTCTTTCTCTTGCCTGATTGTCCTGGCCAGGACTTCCAATACAATTTTGAATAGAAGTGGTAAGAGAGGGCATCCTTGTCTTATGTTGATTTTCAAGGGGAAAGCTTCCACCATATACCCATTCAGTATCTTAGCTGTGGGTTTGCCATCGATGGCTCTTATTATTTTGGTGTATGTTACTTCAATACCTAGTTTATTGAGAGTTTTTAACATGAATGGATGTTTAATTTTATCAAAAGCCATTTCTGCATCTATTGAGATAATTATGCGGTTTCTGTCTCTAATTCTGTTTACGTGATGAATCACACTTACTGATTTGCATATTTTGAACCAACCTTGCACCCCAGGGATAAAGCCTACTTGATTGTGATGGGTAAGCATTTTGATGTGCTGCTGGATTCAGTTTGCCAGTATTTGTTGAGGATTTTTGCACTGATGTTCTTCAACAATATTGGCCTGAAGTTCTCTTTTTCTGTTGCATCTCTGCTGGATTTTTGTATCAGGATAATGCTGGCCTTATAGCATGAGTTAGGGAGGGGTCCCTCTTCCTTGATATTTGGAATAGTTTCATCAGGAATGGTACCAGCTCTTCTCTGTACATCTGGTAGATTTCAGCTGTGAATCTGGTCCTGGGCTTTGTTTGGTTGGTAAGCTTATTTATTACTGACTCAATTTCAGAGCTCATTATTGGTTTGTTCAGAGGCTTTATTTCTTCCTGTTTCAGTTTTGGGAGGATGTATGCATCCAGGAATTTATCCATTTCTTCTAGATTTTCTAATTTATGTGCTCAGAGGTGTTCATACTATTTTCTGATGATTATTTGTATTTCTGTGGGGTCAGTGGTAATATCCCCATTGTTGTTTCTGATTGTGTTTATTTGGATCTTCTCTCTTCTTTATTAGTCCAGCTAGTGGTATGTCAATTTTTATTAATTTTTTTCAAGAAATCAACTCCTGGACTCATTCATCTTTTGAATGTTTTTTCATGTCTCTATCTCCTTCAGTTCAGCTCTGATTTGCTTATTTCTTGCTTTCTGCTAGCTTTGTGGTTGGTTTTCTCTTGGTTCTCTAGTTTAGTTGTGATGTTAGGTTGTTAAGTTCAGCTCTTTTTAACTTTTTGATATGGGCACTTAGTGCTATAAATTTCCCTCTTAACACTGCCTTAGCTGCGCCCCAGAGATTCTAATATGTTGTATTTGTTCTTATTGGTTTCAAAGAATTTCTTGATTTCTCCCTTAATTGCATTATTTATTCAATAGTTTTTCAGAAGCAGATTATTTAATTTCCATATTATTGTATGGTTTTCAGTGAATTTCTTAGTCTTAATATCTAATTTTCTTGTGCTATGACTTGAGAGATTGTTTATAATTTCAGTTTTTTGCACTTGCTGAGTAGTGTTTTGTTTCCAATTATGTGATTGATTTTAGAGTATGTGCAATGTTGTGATGAGAAGAGCATATATTCTGTTGTTTTGGGGTGATGAGTTCTGTAGATATCTATCAAATCCATTTGATTCAGTGCTGAGTTCAGGACTTGAATATCTTTGTTAATTTTTTGTCTCAATGATCTGTCTAATATTGTTAGTGGCTGCCAGGTCTCCCAGTATTATTGCGTGGGAGTCTAAGTCTCTTTGAAGGTCTCTAAGCACTTGCTTTATTAATATGGGTGCTCTTATGTTGGGTGCATATATTTATGATAGTTAAGTCTTCTTGTTGAATTGAACCCTCTACCATTATGTAATGTTTCTTTTTCTTTTTTGATCTTTGTTGGTTTAAAGTCTGTTTTGATTGAAACTAGGATTATAACTCCTGCTTTATTTCTGTCTTCCATTCACTTGGTAGATTTTTCTCCCTCCGTTTATTTTCAGCCTGTATGTCATTTCATGTGAGATGGGTCTCTTGAAGACAGCATACCAATGGGTCCTGGTTGTGCCTTTTAATTGGGGCGTTTAGCCCATTTGCATTCAAGGTTGGTATTAACTTGTGTGGATTTGATCTTGTCATCATAATGTTAGCTGGCTATTTTTCAGACTTGTTTATGTGATTGCTTAACAGCGTCACCGAAATGTGCACTTCCATGTGTTTTTGTAGTGACTGATAATGGTCCTTCCTTTCCATATTTAGTGCTTCCTCAAGGAACTCTTATAAGGCAAATCTGGTTGTAACAGATTCCTTCAGCAACTGCTTTTCTGCAAAGAATCTTATTTCTCCTTTGCTTATGAAGCTTAGTGCAGCTGAATATGAAATTCTGGGTTGGATACTCTTTTCTTTAAGAATGTTGAATAATGGCTCCCAATCTCTTCTGACTCTCAAGCCTTCTGCTGAAAGATCTGCTGTTGGTCTGATGGACTTCCCTCTTTGTGTGGCCTGACCTTTCTCTCTAGCCTCCTTTACATTTTTTCTTTCATTTCAAACTTGGAGAATCTGATGATATGTGTCTTGGGGATGATTTTGTGAAGTGTTTTACTTGGGTTCTCTATATTTTTTGAATTTGAATACTGATCTCTCTAACTAGGTTGGAAAAATTCTCATAGATTCTATCCTAAAATATGTTTTCCAAGTTGGTTCTATTCTCATCACTTTCAGGGACAACAATGAATTGTAGATTTGGTCTCTTGATATAATTCCATATTTTTGGGAGGTTTTATTCATTCAATTTCAATCTTTATTCTCTATTCTTGTCTGACTTATTTCAGAAAGCCAGTTTTCAAGCTCTGAGAGTCTTTTCTCTGTTTTGTCTTCTGCTATTAATACTTGTAATTGCATTATGAAATTCTTGTAGTGTGTTTTTCAGCCACATCAGGTCAGTAATATTCTTTTATATACTGGCTATTTTGTCTGTCAGCTCCTGCATTGTTTTATCATGAATCTTACCTTCCTTGGATTAAGTTTTAATGTACTCCTGTAGCTAAATGATCTTCATACCCATCCATATTCTGAATTCGGTTTCTGTCATTTCAACCATCTCAGCCCAGTTCAGAACCCCTGCTGGAGAGGCTGATGCAGTCATTTGGAGGAAAGAAGGCATCCTGTATTTTCAACTTGTCAAGATTCTTACATTGTTTCTTTCTCATTTTTTGGGCTTATCTTCCTTTAATCTTAGAGGTTGCCGACCTTTGGACTTCTTTCTTTGTTTATTTTTTAATTTTTTTACTCCCATAGTTTTTGGGGAACAAGTGGTATTTGGTTACGTAAGGTTTTTAGTGGTGATTTGTGAGATTTTGGTGCACCCATAACCAGAGCAGTATATATTAAACCCAGTTTATCCTATTTGATGACCTCAAGGGTTTGATTGTGTTATAAGGTGGATTCAGCCAACTGGCTTTGTTTCTGGGAGATTTTTGGGAGTCAACACTGAGCTCCCAGCTCCTAGACTGCATGCTTCGACTCTAGGGGACTCATATTAGGTCCCAGCTTTGTTATCTGGCTCCTCAAGGTTAGGAATCTACTGCACCAGAAGAAGTGAGGGGCTGAGGTACTTCTGGACCACTGGTCACTACACTCCAGTGGGTGATGACAGCCAAAGTGTTTCATTGTGTAGTGACAGCAGAATTCAACCTCATTCACATGTGCCTGGGGCAGCTATAGCAACACCACAGTGGGGTGCACACTCATCAGCTGCAGGACAGTGCTAATGCAGCTGGGTGGGTGGGGGCCTTTGCTGGTTATTGTATGTGCAGTCACACTGGTGGTGGCGTTGGCTCCAGGATGAGGCACTAGTGGACACAGGTTTGTGAGCTTTCTCTGTGTGACACAAGCAGGAGTGGTCACTCAGGGCAGGGGGAGGATCCATTGTTCTCTGCCCCTGGTTTCACTACTGTGGCAATGTTAGCACAAAGGCAGGGCACTGGTGGGGGCAGGGCTGGGTGGCTTTGTGCCCACCAAGGCTCTGTCTGCAATGGTAGTTGCCAACAGGAGGGGAAGCAGACTGCATTCCCATTGTGGCAGTGGCAGGGCAGGGTGCATACACATTCATGCAGGAGGGACAAAGAAAGCAGAACCTGCCCATGCAGACATGTGACAGTAAAGCAATGTGGATAGTTCTAGTGGGCCTGGTGGCTAACTGCAGTTTGGGGCAAGAGCATGTGGGCCAGTGAGTGGCAGCAGGGGGCCATCCCGCTGGAGGTCTCTGCCTGTCAGGCACAGTCTGCCAGTACAGAAGCTATGCTAGGGGCTCCCAGGGCACGTGAGGTTGCCCTGCGAAGAGGCATGGTCAGGCTGGGGCCCCAGAAGAGGCCAGCAGACCAAGGGGTGCCCAGACTGATGAGCATGATTGCCCTGAAGAGTTCAGAACCAACAGTTCCCCGAGTGTTAGTGTCCTGTGGAAGCAAATGGAATCTAGGGGGATGTCCAACCTTGGTTACGCTCCACTACAGATGTTCCCACTCCAAACCCTCTGGGCTCTATATCAGCTGGTTTGCTGCCCCTACTACTTCTCTAAGCAGCTCTCCCTGCCAATTTGAGTGTTGATAATGGTTGTGGGGTCTTCTCCTGCTGGGGTTCCAGGGTAAGAGCAGGTTGCACTTTGCCAGTCCAACTCATCCATTTCCCTGGAACCACTGGAAGAGGCCAGGAATCAGTCCAGGTGTATAGTAGCCTTATGTAGGGTTTTCAGCTTTCTCTCCCTTCAGCCCAGCTTCTGTGTCTTCCCTCTGAAGATCTGTTAGGAGTATGCCAGTCATTTCAGTCCTTGGTGGCAGCTGTTCCACCTGATGCATCTTATCAGCCCTATTATTTCATTAAATAGATTTTCTATGCCTTTTGCCATCTCTTCTCTTTTTTGAACTACCATAATATGAACAGTTGTGTGCATTCTGTTATCCCATACATCTTATAGGCTTTCTTCACTTTTATTTTGTATTTCATTCATTGAATTCCTCAGTTGCAGACTTCTGTTTGGTTCTTTTTTAATGATATCTACCTAAATTTCCCACTAACTTCATAAGTTGTTTTTCTGGTTTGGTGACTTGCCTATCTGTATATTTTTGTATTTCGTTGAGTTTTCTTAAGATCATTATTTTGAACTCATCTTCCAGAAATTCATTTCTTTTTCATTGGCGCTTGCTATTAGAGAGTTACTTTGTTTCTTTGGTGATGTCATATTTCCTTGCTTTTTTTATGTTCTTGTGTCCTGGCATTGATGTCTGTGCATCTGGTGGCATAATCACCTCTTACAAACTTTCTAGCGTGATTTATGTAGAAGAAGACTTTTATGTGCATTTGAGTTGTAGTGTGCCGAGTGGAAAAGTGTGGTGACTCTTACCAGGTAGACATAGTTGTGTATTCTCCATGCAGTGTCTTGAGCTGCATTCAACAGCAACAATAACTGTGGGTGCCTTAGTGGTCTACGTGGTGGAAGTTTGTGGCAGTGGTGGGCTGGTGTAGGTTGCTAAAGTCCTCAATGGCAAGACCTCTTGGAGTCTTCCTAGTCTCATTTTCTAATGGGGAGACTTTGCTGAGAGGATCTCTGTTGCTGTGTTTAAGGTTTCACACAGCATACAAGCAGCTGCAGTGGTACTGGATTCCAGATATTGGTGCTCAGAATGGTTGTGGGGCCAGGATCCCAGGCTTAGGGACTTGTAAATCTACTGTGACACCTGTGTCTTGTGGTACATGTTTGTTTTCTGTGGCAATATTAAATGTTGATTACCTACAGAGCCAAGATCTGTAACTCTGAGGTATTGTCTAGAATCTTGGTCCCAGGGGGGCAGTTGATAGCTGTGCTTTTACCTCTGTGAATCAGGGCACAGCACTGGCCCAACTCTTGAGAAGAAAGGGTGCTGTGGAAATATGGGCTTGGGAGCACGGTGTGGCTGCATTTTGGGAGCCAACAGGAGCTCCCTGTTGGGAGCATACCAATGGGAGCAGGGTATGGTTGCAAAACCTCAGCCAACAGGATTCGATGGCAGCTTGGGTACCCGGGAATGAGGCACCATTTAATGATGACTCTAGACCTTGGGATGGTGGAGTTCTATGAAGCCAGGTGCAACAAGTACCCAGGAATGGCAGAGCACAGCTGTTGTTTTGGGCCTGAGTAAGGCAAGGAGCAGCACAGCGATTACCCCACTCCCCAGAGAGAGGAGCGTCTCAGCAGCTCAGGCTCTAGGGGACTAGACCAGCTCTGAGAAAGCAAAGTATCAGGATTGTTTGGCCTGTCGTGGGTGTCTCAGCTCAGCCACTGTTCTATTTCCCTAAGACACAGGGTACTAGCTCAGCTGAGCTCTGGGATGCACAGCTCCCCAGCATAGAAAAGGCACCATTTCCCCCAGGGAATAATATGCCTGTTCAGCTCAATCCTGGGAAACTTAACTATTCTGGGTGGTCTAGGCACCATTTCTCAAGAATACAGGGCATCACTTTAGCATAGACATTAGGGTGAATGATCACTCTGGACAGCCAAGGTACCATTTCCTAGAAGATAGGGTGCTGTTTCAACTTATGCACAGGGGCAGACATGACTATTCTAGAATGCCATAAATCAGGATACTACTTTGGCTCAGGCACAGAAGGGCATGACTATTCTGGGCAACCAAAACACTCTCTCTCCTTTTCTGGCATTGCTTCTGCTCCAGCACAGGTGAGGCAGGGTGCAGTAACAGCTGGGAGGGTTTTTGGAGACACTGTGCCAAACCACCACTTCCTTGAGAGGCAGTGTGCAGCTTCAGCTCAGGCCCCCAAGGGAACAGTGCAGCAGCCACTGGAAAGGGCATATGGAGCAACTCTACCAAGGCACTGTTTCCCCCAGGAGAGTGTACAGCTTCAGCTGAGGCCCCTAGGAGCAGGGCATAACTGCGATGGGGAGAGGTAAATACAGTGATTCTGCCAAAGCAGCAATTCCCCAAGGAGGGACTGTACAGCTTTAGCTTTGGTCTCCAGGTGCAGAACACAGCAATGACTGGGAGAGGTATATGGAGCGGTTCCACCAAGGCAATGTTCCCTTAGGAGGCAGTGCACAGCTTTAGCTCAGGCCCCTGAGGGTAAGTCATAGCAGCAACAGGGAGGAGTAGATAAAGGGGATACAACAGGGCAGTATTTCCCAGGAGGGGCTATGCAGGCCCAGTTCTGGCCTTAGGAGACAGAGTAGAGCTACAACGGAAGCCTGGGGGAGACAGGTGGAGCAGCGCCACTGCTTCTTGGCTCCATGGGGAAGGGGGTGACAGCTGGTCATAGCTTAGCTTATGAATGTAGGGCCACCAGCTGGGGATGGTTTGGTGGTGCCTGGCCTCAGGAATGAAGATATGTCACCAGCACTCACCCCTGTAGCTAGGCATACTCTAGTGGTAGTTCTGGTTCCAGGATGGTGTCATGTAGTAGCTCCATGGACCAGAGGGCAGGACACAGTATCAGCTTCTTTTGTTGAGGAAGCACAGCTGTGTGGCCTCCAGCTAGCTCCGTCAGCTGCGTTTAGTGCCTGTGAGGACTGCAGGCGTCCCCAGTGGTGAGGGCTGTATGTGTCCAAGATGTTGATGGTGGCCACTGGGATCTTACTGCTTACCGTTTCCCCATGGGAAGAAGTTGCTTCTGGTTCCCAGTTGATATCTACTAGAGGGTGAAATGGTGGAGGCCAGATGTTTATTTCTGTTGTCTATGGGGTTATCCTGAGTTTCTGTGCTCACCAGGATTTCTGTTACTTCATTGATGTACTTCAGTGCTCTCCCTTAGTTATTTTCCTTAAAATACAGTTGTTCATTCATTGCTTTGGCTCTCATTGTGGGGAGGAAGAGCAGCAGGGGTTTCTGGTAGACCATCTTGCTGATGTCACTTCTCAGAAGTAGTGAGGTTTTCATAAAACTAAACAGATTAAAGTTTAAATTTTAAAGATTTTTTTTGTTCTGAGATTATGTCCTTTGTTTCTCTTTTGGACATTAAATTTATTCCTTTTTAATTTAACTAATGGTAACAAGAGATGGTAGGTTTTATTTTGTACTTGGTTTTTAAAATTTGTACTTGACAAAATAAAAGTTGACACTTCATTTTGAATGGCTTTTTTTTTTTTAAGTTGTGTGGGCCATGAAATCTCAAAGTCTGGGAACCACTGATTTATGCCTTGAGGTCAGGCCCAAGGCTTACAGCAGCTCTAAGAAGTTGCTCTGTGTATCCAGTCAACAAAGTGGATATTCAATATTCCAGAGTATTGGCATACTGTATCTACTCCACAAGCATGACTAGACCTTTCCGTCCTCCTGTGTTTTCATGAAGCACACATTTTTGTCTTTCTAATTTATGTCCTATAGCTCTATGCTCATTGCTTACAGCCAGTGACATTATATCTATCAAATATCTTAATTAAATTAAAAAATGGTCCCTGTGATTTATTATGGGGGAAGTAAAAACAGTTAAAATTCATAAGTTAAAAGCAAAATAAGAGATCACATTAAATTCCTTCATTTTATAGTCTCTGGGCTATAGACGCCAGTAGCTATACATTTTGCTGAAACTCAGAGAGATTTAAACAATTCATCTGGGGTTTGGGATCTAGTTACTAGAAAACTAAAAATCTGGTTACTATGGCTATTTGTCTTTGCTCATTTAATTAGGTATAAGTCCTGGTTTTTGACCTCTCAATTGATCTCCCTTGCCTCCTTGTCTTGCTCTGTTCCATTGTCCCCGCCCTTACTGGAACTTTTGCCCACATGATAGCCTTATGCTGTGTGATGTCTTTCTTCCATCTACGCCATGTTCATATATCCTTCCTCCAACTTTCTTTAGACAGCTGTACACATAACATTCTCTTGTTCAGAGTTTTTTAGGAACATTCTCTTGTTCAGAGTGTTTTAGGACTTTTCATTACTGCCGGGATGTCATTCAATCTCCTTCCATTGGGAAGGCTCCATTTAAAGCCTTCCCCCAATCCAATTCTACACACGTATTTCTAAATTTCAGACTAAATTTCTCCACATAGGAAAAAATAAAATTCTTTTCACTGAAAGAAGAAGGAAAACAAGATGAATTAATCATTGAAAGTCTACTAGGTACTTGACTTAGTTGATTTGGGCTAATATACAAGAAATTATCAAGGACACAGGGACTTAAACAACAGAAATTTATTTCTCACAGTTCTAGAGTCTGAGTATTCCAAGATCCACAGTCTGGTGAGGGCTGGCATCCTGGTTTCTAGATGATTGACTTCTCATTGTAGCCTCACACAGTCAAAAGAAAAATCATTTCTATTTTTGCAGGGGCACTAATCCCATTCATGAGGGCTCCACCCTCACAACCCAATTACCTCCCAAAGTCCTCACCTCCTAAACCATCACATTGGCAGTTAGGGTTTCAACATATGAATTAGGGGGGACACAAACATTCAGTTCACAGTAGCACTAGACCAATTATACACATTTTCATATTTATTTGTTCCCAGAAATTTATGAAATAGATATTATTATTCCCATTTCACAAATGAGGAAACTGGGGCTCAGAGACTGTAAGAAACATGTCAAAGTTTATAAAAATGATGAGTAACAGAGATGTGATTCGGGTCTTTCTGCCCCTCAAACTTCTGCTCTTTCTACTATTTAGCACTCCTGTCTTTTAATTTGGGAAATACATTTTTTTGTTCCAGCCTAAACAATTATCAGCACCAGTTGATAGACAGGGACCATTTAGAAAAGAACTAAAAGTTTCCATGCAGCCTCCGAAATTATGTCAAATATTTGGCCGAACACCTACCACGATTGGGAACAGTAGCTCACAAATTCCAGACTTGACTAGGAAAGTTTCTCCAGCATGCCGAGAGGATGCACTTCACTCAGGGATATTACCATTTTTATGTTTCAATCTGACATTTCAGGACCCAAGGACAAGTGCCTCATTGATCCCATTTTTATCACTACAAGTTCACAGCTCAGAGTGGGAAAGGGCCTTATTTAACTCCTCAACAAATGAAGCCAATGGAATCCAATGAGGTAAAGTGACCTTCCTAAGGTCACATAGCTAAGAAAAGGCAAACATAAGACCAGGAAGGTCAATAATATTAATATATGTAGAAATTCCCTATTATTATTTATTAATATGAGACATTCCTAACACAGAAAATAAAACAAATGGCCACCAATTGAATTTTAAAATTTTCATCATTCTTTCAATATTTAAAAGTCTAAGAGGCAAAAATGCTGTATTGATGAAGATCAAAGGCTTTAATACTGAAAAACTTCAATGAGATGCGTTCAGGAAATCTTGAATTTTACCTGAACAGGATCTTGAAGGAAAACAAGACATGCATAGGAACAAGAACAAAAAAGCTCTATGATCCCAAATGTCAGTCCCTTGTCCATGGTGGCAAAGTTAATTATGACCCTCTTTTACTGCCTAATGTGACTTCTGAATCCTCCTCAATACAGCACTCCAGGTAACCACCAGTAAGTGAAGTGAATGCACATGAAAAATGAAATCTATTTTCATAATTGAGATACCAGTGCCAAAAAGACATCAACATGGTCACATATGGGCCATTCAAGGGACAGTAAGTCAATCAGACTGCCTGAGTATAGTTCACAAATAACACAGTGTGAAATTAACATAAGGGAGGCTTTGACAAAAAGTTTCATTGAATTTTCTGTTTTAACGATGTCTTTGCCATATTTCAAATCATCTTTCCTAAAATATTATAACATACTTTTGAAAATGTTCGAATTCCTGAGCTATTAGCCTTTTTGTCCCTTAGTGAAGATTTAGTTTCATCTTTCCCTCTGCTTGTCGAATGGGGCAGTTCTAACCATTAGAGCATGTGCTGAGTGATCTGGGCAGCTCTTGGAATCACTTACAAATTAAAGCACTCAAACAATTTTACATCAATTTATTCTTCAGTGTCTGCACATGCCCAGATGTCTGAACACAAGAGGATGGCTCATTTTTTTTTTTTTTAAAGGAGTATTTTCAGCAGCCTCAAATTTCTATGCGGTATACATTCCTGGAACCCTGATAACATCCAAATTGAAGCACTCTGGGAAATTTGGAGAGCTTGTATAATTTTAAATTGTCCTATACATGGCTCATAGCTCATGTACTTCACAAACTGGAGAACCCTCTCAATTTTGAACATTTCAATAATCTTAAATCAAAGCATGTGCAACTAGATTTAATTTTGTACCTGCATTTTAACTCATACTTACATCACATAGACCAACTGACAAATAAATCATTATTCTGATACATTTCTAGTAACTCACTTTCATTTTTAAAGAGATTTTTAGTGTGTCTTCTCTTTGCTGTTTGTGATTAAACCAACATAGCAAAAGTATCGCAGGTTGAAAAGGTATGTTTGCTCCACAAACAATTTAACCTTGACTATGTTTGCTACACTTGCATTTGAAAATGTTAATACAGCAATGTGCCTTGCTCTAAAAACTTAAAGCTGTGTTGCCGTTAAGGTTGACATTTAGCTATTACACTGAGTATCACAACTGGTAAGCTTGGCCACAAAAGAAAACTTAACTCTTTTCTTAAAACACGCAGAGGTAGGCAGTGGAAAAATTTGAGCTTGTGAGGCCCTAAAGAGTTTTTATTTTCAAAGGCACAAATTATTGAATTTAGAATAAGAAAGAGCCTCTGTGGCTACTCAAGTCTACAGAGTTATATTACATGACTAAATGAATGAATAAAAGCTCTGTACATTATAATCTGGAATGCACTGATTTAGCTTATCTCCCACATCCCCAAACCCCCAAAAGTAAAGATGTTTAAAGTAAAAGCAAAAGAGTCTGCCATTGAATCTCACCGAATATCTCCACGGGAATTCTCCACATGAAAGATTACAGGATATGACCTACAGGATACATCACCCTACACAGTCATAAATTAAATTTACTGTAAGAACCATACAAACAGAGAAAAAAGAATCACAGAGCCATAATAAAAGCAAGCCTAAATTTAAGGGTGTTGATCATTTGCCTAAGAAGTGAGAGCACAAAGCCATAAAGTGATTAATGGTATTATTATTAGAGGAGCTCACCCAGCCTCCTATGCTCCCCACAGAACACTGATATTGTTTTAAATGTTTTACCACTGTAATTTTTTAATATGTCAGCCAAGTGTTTGCTTTTCTCTAATTGCTGAAGTATAATCAGAAATAATTTTTAATTCAGTGTTGAGTATTCATTTGAAAGAAATAAGTGCTTATGTTTTATGGGCAGTGGAAGGAAAGCCCACAATTCATCTAATTCTGATTTTTTCTGGTTGCTTTTCTCTTCATTAAAATTTCTAGACAATATAGTCGCATTTTCCCTAAGTAAACATGAGTAAATCAAGCCCAGACCCCATTCTCCAAACTGAGAAGATTGAAAAATGTAATTTCCCACCCTGAGCTCTCAGATGAATAGCCATGAGTACTTCCTAGCAGCTGGGACAAGGAGAAAAAAAGATACATGGAAAGTATACCTCTGTTTTTAAATAAAAGTAAAGACTTGATTTTAAGTAGAGGTTAGGGTCAGGCCAGGTCAGACATTTGATTCCCTGGGTCAGGCCTCTTCAGTCTGTGACCTGCCAAGAGGGGCATCATGTTCTAACTCTTCTCTGACAAAAGCAGCAAAAACAAAGCATTTTAATACAATCTGGACTAATTAGGCTTCCAAGTTAGAATAAAAGAACATGTTTTTTAAAAAAGACATAGAGCCTTTCCTATTTTTTGGCAATTAAAAAGAGTATTGTGATCAAATAATGGCATATGTGAAAAGTGGCATGAAGCAAATTATCCTGTTTTCCAAATTTCAGGAAAATCATTTTTCCAAACTAATAGGATTACCCATCACAAAGAATGTTTGAAACTGCTATTTTATATGCCAACAAATCCAACCATAGAAAAAAGAAAACAGAATAAACAGCCTTAAGAAAGAAACATAATGGAAAGGGCTCATGGGGGCTTGTATTTGGCCTATTATTTACAAGCGAAAAATTCCTTTGTTAGCTGTGAACAGACTTTATGGCAAAACCTGGTAGACCAGTCTCAGACCAAGCAAAATCCCTTATACTTGCAAAAATTTGATTTATGAAAACGTAGGAGATCCTGGTCTCAGTCCTCACTATTTGCAGGAAAAATGTTTCTGTGTACATGATGAATAGAAATTATGCATAATTGATTAGCTAATGAAAATTCCAGAATAAGACATAAGATGCATGCATTCTCATTTTGAAATTTGAGAATTTCATGCTGCAGAATTTCTTCTGTGACTTTGAGGCACTTTTAATATAGATGACTTCAAAAATATTTTTTCTTATTACAATGAAATTACTATTATGCCAACTCTTTAATTTGTAGTAAAGAAAATTAGTCATATTATCACTGAATAAAATAATACTGAGAGAATAAACATTTTAGAAAATACTCAAAAACCGTTGAAGGAATAACGTACAACCTGCCATACATAAGCTTCCTTACGCACAATGTCACTGTAAATACATTCAAGAAGTATCAAGAGGAAATTTACAAGTTTATTTTTCTGGTTTTATTATTTCTTTTCATATTTAAGTTCTGGGTACATTATGAAAAGAAATTGATTATTTTATTCCTTATTTTGCCTGACCTGGGCTACCATTGTTGTTAAACCTCCCAAAAAAGTAAAACTTTATTCACTATGTGATCATCTCCAACAAAAGTTTTGGCTTGGAGGGTCAACTTGTCATATTTCCATGTCACATGGTTCAATTAACAATATAGAAAGAGCCCGTAATTTGATAAACTAACACGGACCCAGATTTTTTTTTGCACAGTACAGAATTGTTTATATATATAGTTGATATAACCTAGAAAGCAGACACTGTAGTAACGACCCCTTCTCTGTAAATACATGCTTATTCTTCAATTTATATGTTGGGCATGGACAAAGATGTATAAGTGGCTGTAGCGATTTAAAAAAAAAAAGATAGGAATAAAAAAATAATACAAAAGACAAAAAAGTCCCCCAAATACTTTTTTTTCCAATGCTTGGTTAGTGGCAGTTCCTGTAACTTCTGAGAATTGTTTTGAGTTAATTGGTTATTTCTTAACCTGAAAGTGGTCATATTATTCTTTTAAGCACAGCATTAGGGAATCCTCCCCTAAAAAAAATGATAGGTTAAAGGAACATTTGGAAGACAGAAAGACAGGTCTATGAAGGAGTGAACACTTGTAAGAATCAAATGGAGAAATCAAAGTTGAATCCAAAAATTTCATAAATAGAAGGTTGACAGTAAAGGAAAAGAAAGAACTATAAGTATAGCCTGAGGTGTAAGTAGTATAAGCAAACTGTTATGTACATGTGCATTTATAATTTGTTTATTTTTAAGATGGAGAGACTAAATCACATCTGAAAACCAGGAAACAATCAGTGCTCAGGGAAACTAAGTGAGGCCAGCCAGAAATCTAGAGAAGACTTTCTTGGATTGTTCACAAGTACAGCGATCAAGACACAAATTTAAAGAAAAAGTTCGGGGATTGGTGAAATGTTGGTTCCTAGTTCAGCATTTCTCTTTTAGCTGTTGGGTAAAAGCATTTTCAGGAACAGGGAGGAAAATGTCTGGCATCTTCTGGGAGAACTTATCTAATAAAATCTCCTTTGGGATTGTTCCTTGGGCCTACAGGAATATTATCTTCACATACGTGAGAGAGCATTTGTGTGACACAAATTACCTGGTTTATATAGTCCCCTTTGGGAAATCACATGTATGTTAGACTCTGGCCCAGATAAGAAGAAATTTCATTAACACTTTGCAGACATAGTTTACAGGATGACTATAATTAACATGAAAAATATGTGAGTGTGTTATATGCTGTATCAGGAGAGAAAAAAAATCCAACTTCAATGGTTTAGTGGAAGTTCACAGTTTAGAATTTCAGCTCAGTAAATTTTGATAATCAGACTAACATTAGCATTTATACATACATATGTGTGTATATATGTGTGTGTGTATATGTGTCTTTATGTATATATACATATGTATATGTGTATATATATATATACACATATATATACACACACACATATATATATACCCTAACATAAAACCAAGCTTATAGAGTTGGTTTGAACCTCATTGTATGGGAGCCTATGCAGTACCAATAATATCCTAAACTTATTTTGATTTTAATACAAAGGGTTTGGAATACTTGGCAAACAGGAAGATCATTAACTATACTTTCAGATGAAGAACCAACAACAAAATGAGATACCATGGTGCTAGTTATTTTAACTACTCAAAGGGAAGAATGGGCCTTAGGCAGAGTGCACATAGTATGATTCTCAGGCACTGAATATCTTGCAACATTCCATACTTCCTCCTTCAACTCTCAAAAATATTTCCCTTGAAAGATCTTCACTCTATCTAAAATTCAAACACTAGTCAATCTATTTTGAGTGCCAATTAGATTATTTAGAGTTATATTTAAATGCTTCTCTAGGAAGAGATATGTATTAAAACATCAATAACCACAAGTCTTTAGGGTAAATTAGTTTATTAGATTAGTTAGCCAATTATCTTGAAAATTACAAAGAGACAGATCCATTTAAGTGCATGTGAGCAAGTCTAGGCTTGATGTGGGAAAAGGAGAATTGTTTAAGAGGTTAAGATTGCATGAAGGACAATGTACTGTCCCTCTACTAGAAGGGAACAACTATTTCAAGAGAAAAATGGAAGTTGAAGGAAAAGAGAAAAACAAAAAGGGCAAAGAAAGCATCTTAGAAAACTTCACTTTGATTGTCTATTACTGTACAACAAATCACTCCAACACATGGTGGCTTGACTTCAAACTATACTATAAGGCTACAGTAATCAAAACAGCATGGTACTGGTACCAAAACAGAGTCATAGACCAATGGAACAGAACAGAGGCCTCGGAAGCAACACCACACATCTACAACCATCTGATCTTTGACAAACTGACAAAAACAACCAATGGGGAAATGATCCTCTGTTTAATAAATGGTGTTGGGAAAATTGGCTAGCAATGTGCAGAAAGCAGAAACTGGACCCCTTCCTGACACCTTACACTAAAATTAACTCCAGATGGATTAAAGACTTAAACATAAGACCTAACACCATAAAAACTCTAGAAGAAAACCTAGGAAAACCATTCAGGACATAGGCATAGGCAAGGACTTCATGATTAAAACACCAAAAGCAATGTCAGCAAAAGCCAAAATAGACAAATGGGATCTAATTAAACTTAAGAGCTTCTGTACAGCAAAAGAAACCATCATTAGAGCAAACTGGCAACCAACAAAACGAGAAAAAAATTTTGCAATCTACCCATCTGACTAAGGGCTAATATCCAGAATCTACAAAGAACTAAAATAGATTTACAAGAAAAAAATACAAAGAAACCCATCCAAAAGTGGGCAAAGGATATGAACAGCCACTTTTCAAAAGAAGACATTATGAAGCCATAAACATATGAGAAAACACTCATCACCACTGGTCATTAGAGAAATGCAAATCAAAACCACATTGAGATACCGTCTCATGTCAGTTAGAATGGCAATCATTAAAAAATCTGGAGACAGATGCTGGAGAGGATGTGGAGAAATAGGAACACTTTTACACTGTTGGTGGGAGTGTAAATTAGTTTAACCATTGTGGAAGACAGTGTGGTGATTTTTAGGGATCTAGAAATAGAAATTCCATTTGACCAAGCAATCCCATTACTGGGTATATACCCAAAGGATTATAAATCATTCTATTATAAAGACACATGCATACACATGTTCATTGCAACACTGTTTACAATAGCAAAGACCTGGAACCAACCCAAATGTCCATCAATGATAGACTGAACAAAGAAAATGTGGCACATATACACCATGGAATACTATGCAGCCATAAAAAATGATGAGTTAGTGTCCTTTGTAGGGAATGGATGAATCTGGAAACCATCATTCTCAGCAAACTGACACAAGAACAGAAACTCAAACACTGCATGTTCTCACTCATAGGTGGATGTTGTACAGTAAGAACACATGGATACAGGGGAGGGAAGCACCACACACTGGGATCTGTTGGGGGAGTGGTAGGGGAGAGACAGTGCAGGGTGGGAAGGTGGGGGAGGGATAATGGGGGAGAAATGCCAGGTATAGGTGATGGGGGATTGGAGGCAGCAAACCACCTTGCCATGTATGCACCTATGCAACGGTCCTGTATGATCTGCACATGTACTCCAGTACCTAAAGTACAATTGAAAAAAAAAAAAAAGAAGAAGAAGATATGTTGGTAAAATAAGAAAAAAAAAAAAAAAAAAAGAACCACTCTCACTTTATTATGTCTTAGAGTTTCTCCGAATCAGGAATCTGGAAGAGCTTGGAAGCATGGTTTTGGCTTCAGGTCTCTCATGAGGTTAGTTAGCCAGTATTTAGAATTACAACAGAACAATGCAGGGCTCAGTCAACTATGGGCTAGATTAGCATTTCTCACTCTCTTTATGTAGTCTCAGAAATTCTTCAAGTGATCTCTTCATGTGGGCTGGTTTTAACTTCTTAGCATGAAGCATGGCAACATAAGTGAGGTGGATTGTTTATACGTGCTTAAGGTTTAATAAGTCTAATAGCAAACAAAATTGAATGAACTTTTATGATTTAGCACCAGAAATCACAGAGTATTACCTTTCCTTAAGGTATTGGTTTACGTGAATCACAAAAAGTCTCTTCAATAGGAGGAGAGTTAAAGTCACATTGCAGGAAAACCATATGAGATGGAAAATTCTGTTGCAGTCATCTTTGGAACATACAATCTGCTATAGCCTAAGATGAGCTTTAGACATCAACTTTAGCTTTACCCTCCTTTGCACAACCATCCATATGGTCAGCATAATTACACCTGCATGTTAGCACCAGTGCAAGAAAATTTCAGCTCATGAAATCTTTCTGAAGGAATCATCACAAAAACCATAGAAGATTGAAAACTATATCCATAATCAACTGTAATAAAAGTTCGTATTTCTTGAGAATTTGCTATATGACCAGCTCTATGCTTAGCTTATTAAATTCTCACAATTACCTATAATAAATGCATATAAGAAATTTGATATTAAAGATTATAAATGAAAAAGCATTACTTCACTTTTCCGTAGGATGTAACTAAATTTCCCTTAGTTACGTCATACCTAGCTGACATTCCTTTTTCATCTTTTCATAGCTGAATAGAAAGAGTGAGAGAGAGCTGGTTATTCTAAATTTAAAATTCATATAGGTCTCCCGAGGCTTTCTGTCCTCTGAGGGAAGAGACAAACCATAAATGCACCAATTTTATAAAAATTTCAACTTTGGACCCATGCAGCTAAATTATTAATGTGTAACAAAATAAATGAAGAACACTTTCTGGAGGAAAATTACAATCTGAAGCCTCTATGAGTCTTTATAAGCAATATCTTACCTAGACAAATGGCTTACAAAACATGAGAAGATAGATAAATAGAAAATATACAACACAAGGCAAAGAGAATAAACGGAGCAGGAGAATGGGGCAAAAGTAGTATTTGAAGAAATAATAGCTAAGAATTTCCCCAAACTATTGAAAACAATATTGATCCAAGATTTGAGAAACTCAGAGAATACTAAGAATGATAATTAGAAACAATAAAATATCCAGACACATCAAAATTCAAATGACGAAAACCAAAAACAGAGATGAAAATCTTAAAAGCAGCCAGAGATTGATTTTTGAAAATTCCACATTAAATCTTATGACTGACTTCTGAAGTGAAATAATACAACCTAGAAAACAATGCAATAATACCTGCAAAGTGCCTAAGTGGGAAAGAACCTGCCATTTATAGGATAGCTTTATAGAATTATAACTATAGAATTTATCATTCTAATTTCTTAGTATATATATTTTCAAAATTAAAGCAATTTAAACTTATTTTCAGATTCCCCCCCACCATCACCCCAAAGTGCTAAAAAATGTGTGCCAGTTGACCTGCATTGTAAAAATTACTAATGAAGTTTTTTCAGGTTGAAATAACAGATGAAAGCATAAGGTCACAGGAAGAAAGGAGGAGTGCCAGAAAATGTAAACTTGAGAAATACAAAAACACTGTGACTTTTAAAGCAAGAGTAGTGATTATACCCTGCTGTTTTCTAACGTAAGAAGAAATAAATTATATGTCCACGATACCAAAAAGCATGGATAGGGGTAGTAAGTAAATGGAGTTAAATGCTTTCAAACGTCTTATATCATTCAAAAAATGGTAAGCTTTCTAATTTAAGGGAGATGGTAATAAGTCAAGGATACATATTTTAAACTTTATCATAACCAGAACATTATAATAAAATATATTTATAAATCTAATAGAAGAGATAAAATATAGCTGAGAATATAGAATATGTACAGGATATAATTAACCAACTGGACTTAATATTTATAAAAACATTGTACCCAAGAGTTGAAGGATAGGTATTATTTTATAGTACTCAATGGAACATTTAAAATAATAGAGTAAATTAGTGTGAGAACACAGTATGAACAAATTTTAAATGACTAACATTAAAAGTATGTTATGACAACAGAAATTAAGTTAAAAATCAACAAAACTAAAATCAAACAATTATAGCCAGAAAATCTTCACATGATTGGAAATTAGGCAGCATATCAGACTATCAAAATGAAAATTAGAAAATATTTGACCCAAATATTAATCTCCCTCAGCCTATCTATTAGAAGGATATTTTTCATTGGATTCAGGGCCCATCAGGATAATCCAGGATGATCGCCTTCCCTCAAGATCCTTGACTTAATCAAATGTGTGAAGGCCATTTTTCCAATAAGTTAACATTGGTAGGTTCTGAGAATTGGGATGGGGACACATTTTTGAGGCCACCACTCAACCTACTACAAACCTCAATAGGATTCTTTCTTGAAAATGAATAAACTGATTCCAAAATTATATGGGCATACCTCGAATAACCAAGTCCACCTTGAAGAAGATAAACAAACTTGGCAGACTTATGTTTTCTGATATCAAGTTTTACTGTAAACCACAGTAACTAAGATAGTACAAATATAGACGGAGAGACCTGTGACATAGAAGAGAGTCTAAAAAAATTCACACACAGTTTATAACAAAGGTTCAATGTCAGTTTCGTAGGAAAAGGACAATCTTTTAACTAAATGATGCTGAAGTAATATCCACACAGAGACCAAGAAAAAACAAACTACCTGATTTCTACCTTACATTGTGGATAAAAATTAATTTGACATGTGTCTTAGATAAGGTCTCTCGAAACAGAGACTTAATACCATGATTTATCCCATGAGATTTATTGATAGAGTGGTCTCCAGAAAAAAAGAAAAATATGAGAGAGACTGAAGCAAAATAAAGGAGAGTGAAAAACTGACAAGGATATGGTTTTAGGTAAACTCTAACCTTGACTTGATCCACGGTTTACGCCACTGAAGCATAGACTGTATTACCTCATTACCTTTCCTTTGTCAAGGAGCCTGGCATTTTATACAGCTGTATGAGTGAGTTATTTGCTGTTACAATGGTTTGAGGGAGAGGTATAACTTCCCAAGTAAGTCTTTGAGCCATTAGCAACTAACGCAGCAGCCTGAGATAGATGGATGCACTGATCTGAAAAAATAGGATCTGGTAAGGGCACTATAATATTTACTACAGGATAGATCACAAAAGTAAAACAATAAAACTTTTGGAAAAAAATAGAAAAAATGTCTTCAGGTACTTGGGGACAGGTAAATTTTTCTTTAATAAGGTACCAAAAAACTACCTATAAAAATAAATTGATTAAATCAAACTTTTTAAAAAATCAGTAACTTCTGGTAAGAAACAAACATCCTTAAGACATTAGAAAGGAAAGCCATAAAACTTCATATAGCTACAAAGAAATTTTATCCAGCATATAGAAAGAACCTCTGCAAATTAAATAGGCAATCTAATTTTAGAAATGGATACATTTAATTTGACTCTTGTATGTCAATATAACAAGAATTCAACCTAATTAATCAAAGCAAAACAAATTTCTAAATAAAGCATATACGTTTTGACTGTCAATGTATCACATAACCCAATATTAGCAAGGGGGTAGAGGGCAGTGTATATGCATGAAGTGCAATTTTACAACATATTACAGAATGTAAAATGTATGAAAACTCAACAATCCCACTTCCAGGAATTTAACTGAATGAGGTAATTATATAACCATGAAAACAAAAATAGGCACAACAATGTATATTATAGCATTGTTTATAATAGTAGTTGATATGGTTTGGCTGTGTTCCCACCCAAATCTCATTTTGAATTGTAACTCACATAATCCCCATGTGTCATTGGAGGGACCCAGTGGGAGGTAATTGAATCATGGGGGAGGGTTTTTCCTGTACTGTTCTTTCTTGCCTGCCACCATGTAATGTGTGCCTTTGCTCTTCTTCACCTTCTGCCATGATTCTGAGGCCTCCCCAGCCATGCTAAACTGTGTGTCAATTAAACCTCTTTCCTTTATAAATTACCCTGTTTCAGGTATGTCTTTACTAGCAGTAAGAGAATGGACTAATACAGTAGTAAATAAAATGAAAACACATAAAGAACCAGCCAATACAGTATAACACATCCCAACAATACAATAGTATACACTGACACAGGAGACATCCATTATATTGCTTGAAAATATACATACGAACTGTTGAAGAAAATATATAGTATAATGGTTTTATGTGAGATTGTGTATATATATACAATTGTGTGTAAAAATTTTACATAATATAAAATTTTACAAAATTATATACACACATACACACGTTTATGTATGTAACTACAGCCATAGAGATACCTACAAGATGTTCGTAAAAATATCAAAGTTTAGTATCTCTGGGCTGTAACATTTCCAATGATTTTCACTTTCTTCTTCATATTTTTATATATCATTAAAATTTTGATAATCAGCAAGAATAATGTTATAATTAATTTTCCTTACCTAAAAAGTAATTTAAAAATCATTTTGATGTCTAACACTTCACTGTGGAAGACAATAAAGCAATGTTATTTGTTGGGGGGAGGGATGGAGGAGGGTGTGTTTGGGGAGGGCATGTTGTATGTGAAGACAATTAAAAACAAACTAAACACATTCTCAGATATAAGATGAGTCGGATTATATGCACTCTCCTCAAAATACTACTTGAAGGTATTATCTAATTTGGGACACTGAAACAAGTAAAACATGAAAGAACTAGCGATTATTAAATCTGACTAGAAAGGAGAATTTTGAGTGTGAATGAAAAAATACGAAATACAAAGCCTGATAACTGAATATAAAGATAAAGCCCCAAACTACACTACTAAAGACCAGCATATTAGTAAGGGACATGGAGAACTCAAGTGTGTGACATACCTGGTGTTCTATAAGGGATCACAAAGGCACATCACAGAAGGTTTCAGAGGAAGGCCTTTGCACAAAGGCAGTTAGCTGCATTCCAGTTGTGTTTTTATTGTGTGTGAATTTAGACAAGTTACTAATTTCCCTTATCAACAGTTTTCTGTTCAATAAGGACACTACTACTTTACTATTTATTCTTCTTATGATAATCCCACCCTCCTATCCATTTTCTATCCTTCTCTGTGCATCACTATGGCTCAGGAGACTGCCTCCTGTGAGTGCCTACAAGCTGCCAGGCAGGCTCAGCCCATGGAAGGCACTGGAAGGAGGAAAAAGAAGGAGAGGGTAGCAAGATCAGGGCATTTCTTCCCCACTCTGCCCTTGTTTTGCTCTGTCTCTGGCAGTAGCTACGCCCCTTCATGAGTATGATTATAGCTCCTGTTGTATAACTGCTGCTCCTCCAATCCTCTGTGCTTCTGTAGTAAACTCTCACTGATTTCCAGAAACAACTGCTTCCTCGCCTTGCTCCTTCCCCCAGTGAGGATAACAAATTTTTGTTGTTTCTGATTTGTGGGTATCACACGTCCCCCTTTCTGGTTTCCCTAAGCAAGCCCACATCTCTGGAAGCAGGCCCTTCATTGAAGTCTTTCCATGTGGATTATCTGGGGTAAATCCGGCTTCCTATTGAAACTCTAAATTAATATAAATATGCAAAACTAGTTTTGTTGTGAGGCTTATATGAGGAAATGCATCTAAAGTGTTAATAGAGTGTTTAGCATGTAGTATTTAATTAAATCTTAATTTTAGGCTGAGCGCGGTGGCTCACGCCTATAATCCCAGCACTTTGGGAGGCCAAGGTGGGTGGATCACAAGGTTAGGAGATTGAGATCATCCTGGCCAACATGGTGAAACCCCATCTCTACTAAAAAAAATTCAAGAAAAATTAGCTGGGCGTGTGCCTGTAGTCCTAGCTACTCAGGAAGCTGAGGCAGGAGAATTGCTTGAACCAGGGAGACAGAGGTTGCAGTGAGCCGAGTTTGCGCAATTGCACTCCAGCCTGGGCAACGGAGGGAGACCAGTCTCAATTTAAAAAACCTTAATTTTAAATTAAACACTTTGTTTTGTAAGTTTCGCAAACCATCCTCAAGCACTTCAAGACTGGCAAGACCACTTCTATTATAAAAATATTGACATTACATCTTATTTTGATGGTATTACATTATTTGATTCCCCCTCTAATTCTCTTTATCCTAATTCTGTGTTGACAAACCAATCTTTTGATTTTCATTATTTCTCATTTAGATTCACTAGGAAAAAAAAATCCTGATAGCAGACGTATCATGATAGTTCATTCTTTGTGATGATTATTTCTCATTTCATATTAATAAACTAGCATTCTAATTCTAACTTGACTCCAAAGCTAGCCTGATAAATGAAAATGAAAACACTGATTATGTTGGTTTAAATATTGTTCTTTGATAATATTCTTACGGTAAATGAATAAATTGTAATTCTGACTTTATACAAAAATCTCATGAGCTTCGATATTTTCATTCCAAAATTCGAGAAATTATCTATCCTGCTACATAGTTCCATGACCTAGGGATATTTCAGTACATTAAAAAAGACCAGTCCCTATTCACATGGATCCTACCTTCTGAGCAGGGAGACAGGAGTAAACAAATGCTTAAAAGGAAAAACAATAATCAGATGACAATAAGAACTATGCAGAAAATTAAAACATGGTGATATGATAGTGAGTAGGTAGCCAGTTTAGACAAGGATTCTAGGACAGGCTTCTCTGGGAAGATGACTTAGAGCTCATCCCTAGATGTCAAGGAAAAGGCAGTTATGACAAGACAAGGAGAAACATTTAAAGCAGAAGGAATGGGTAAGTATAAAAGCCCTAAAGTGAGAATCAGCTCGATGTTCCAAAGATGAGATTTACAATGATGTGTTCAAGGAACAGAAGGAATTCCACAGTGGTCTAGAAAATGATGGAAAAAAAATTGTATGGGATGAAATAAGGAAGATAGCTAGTGATAAGTTCATCTAGGACTGGGTAGTAAGAGTTTGTGTCTGTTGATTCAATCTTCATATGCTCTGGTGCATTGACAGGATAGGCAGATACGGTAGGCTTAACTAGGTTTGGGATTTTATCAGATGCCTGTGACATAAGGAAAAGAAGAGCAAGGTCGATAAACACATAAATAATCAGAATCTAAATTGGTAATAAGGACATAAAGGTGGAGATGGAGAATATCATGGCAGTGAGATCAATGACTTGAACATTTCATTGCCGAAGTAAAAATTCTGGACTGAGTGATGTAGAATCAGAGGTAGCTGTCAAAATGGGAAGCTTGGGATAGAGAACTTAAAGAATATGTGACAAGGTTACAATGCTGAGTGTCTGTTGCTGAGGATGAAAAAATGTATCACTGAATAGCAAGAGATGAAGGAACTGAAGACGACATAAGGTAAGGCATTCTAGAGAACACAGTGAAAGTGATGGGAGGCATAAAAGGGTGGAGGTTTGAGGCCTTTTAGGGGATACTTAGAACTATGGGGAAGAGAAGGAATTCATAAAATTATATGGTAAAGCTTGGGTTTCTAGCGAAGGTTAAGATAAATAACAACGTGAATTTAATCTGAAGGTTTATTATTAAACCATGAAAACACTATGTCCCTAATAGCATCTCCTTCCTTATTTTGAGGGAAAGAAGAAATATTTACTAAAATTAAAATGACAAGAAATTCTTGAAATGGAAAATGAATCATTAGATGTCATGCAACCTAATTCAATGGGTTCTTAAAAGCCTGTATCATAAATAAATAAAAGGAGCGCTCCAGTGTGAAATCCTACAATGTGCCCTGGAACATACAGACTTTAATGTCGGTATGTACTTCTTCAGGACTTATCTCAATTCTCTACCGTCATGTGACAGCTAGCTTCTCTCATATTCACAGTAGACTGAATCAATCATTCTGCTGTCTCCCAATCCTTAGGCCTAAATTGTTCTAGTCTTTTAGTTGTTTCAAATTTATATTCTAGAAGATTCCTCAGAAAGAGCTTATGTGAACAATATTCCCTGAGTTCTTATACGGTCATATTAGTTTTTCAGGAGGTGTTATAATTTCAGTTTGGGTGGAAATAAAATCTTTGACTCACACTTTCTTTTTTCTTCAAAAAATTCCCCATTTTCTTCTAGCACAAAAAAAACGTTAAAAATCTGATAACACTCTAGGTTATTTTTATTTATAAATTAGTTGGTTGTTTTGTCCCAGTGCCTAAGTCTTCTCCTCTGTGACGTCCAACAGTTTACCAAAATATATCTCTATGTTGATCCATTCTGGGTTGATTTTCCCAGATATATGGCACGGAATTTTTACATATAATTTTAATCCCATGTTTCAATCTTGTATTAGGTAACATATAATTTTAAACCCATGTTTCAATCTTGTATTAGATACTTGATGTATATTTTATTGTAGCAAAACATATATCACAAGCTGCCATTTTAACAATTTTTATGTATACAATTCAGTGGCATTAAGTACATTCACAATGTTGTACAACAATTACCACTATCCATTTCCAGAACTTACTCATCATCCTCCTCAGTGGAAACTCTCTACCATTCAAACAACAGCTCTCCATTTCTACTCAGCAGCCTACCTTGATCACTTGTATTCTACTTTCTGCCTCTATGAATTTGCCTATTCTGGGTACCTCCTCTAAATTTAATTATATAACGTTTGTCCTTTTCCATTTGGCTTATTTCTCTTAGATAATCTCATCAATGTTCTTTAGCATGTATCAAAATTCCATTCCTTTTTAAGGCGAGTAATAGCCCTTTGCATGCATTTACTATACTTTATTTATTTATCCATTAATCTGTTGATGGATATTTGGGGTTGCTTCCACCTTTTGGTTATTGTGAATAATATTGCTATGAATATTTGTATACAACTATTTGAGTCCTTGCTTTCACTTTTTATATTTTTTAATTTTTAATTTTCTTTTTAGAGACAGGGTTTTGCTTTGTCACTGAGGCTGGAGAGCGGTGGCATGATCATAACTCACTGCAGCCGTGAATTTCTGGGCTCAAGAGATCCTCCCCACTCAGCCTCCTGAGTAGGTAGGACTACAGGTACTCACAACCTTCTTTTTATTTTTGTAGAGACAGGGTCTTGCTATGTTACCCAGGACGGTCTTGAACTCCCGGCCTCAAGTAATCCTTCTGCCTTGGCCTCCCAAAGTGCTGGGATTACAGACATTTTTTTAGGTATGGATCCAGTGAAGTGAAATTGCTGGATCATGTGTTGTTCTATTTTTAACTTTCTGAAGAATTGCCAGTTTTCCTCAGCAGCTGTAGCAGTTTACATTCCTGCCAGCAAAGCACAAGAGTTCCAATTTCTCCATGTCCTCTCCAGCACTTGTTAGTTTCCATTCTTTTGATAAAAGCCATTTTAATGGGTGTGGGGTGGTGTCTTGCGATTGTCATTTGCATTTTCCTAATGACTAGTGATACTGGGCATCGTTTTACTTACTTATTGGTCAATTGTATACTTCTTTGGGGAAATGTCTATTTGAATTCTTTGTCCATATTTAAATTGGGTCTTTTGTTTGTGTTTTTTAAAATTGTTTAATATAAGGAATTCTTTATACATTTTGCATATAAATCCCTTATCAGATATATGATTTGAAAATATTTCCCCCCATTCTGTGGGTTGACTTTTCACTCCCTTTATGCACAAAAGTTTTTAATTTTGATGAAGCTCAACTTGTCTACTTTTTCTTTAATTGCCTGTGCTTTTGGTGTTACATCCAAAAATCATCACAATATCCAATATTATAAAGATTTTCCCCCATATTTTCTTCTAGGAGCTTTATAGTTTTAGTTTGTATGTTTAGCTCTTTAATCTGTTTGAATTTTTTTTCTATTCTGTAAGGCAAGGATCTAGCTTCATTCTGATGCATGTGGATATCTAGTTTTCCCAGCATTACCTGTTGAAAAGACTATCCTTTCCCCCATTGAATGGTCTTCCCATCCTTGTTGAAAATTAATTGACCATTATATGCCAAGGTTTATTTTTGAGTTCTGTTGTTGTTGTTTGTTGTTTTTGTTTGTTTTTGAGACCAAGTCTTGCTCTGTTGCCAGGCTGGAGTGCAGTGGTGCGATCTTGGTTCACTGTAACCATGGTCTCCCAGGTGCAAGTGAGTCTCCTGCCTCAGACTCCCAAGTAGCTGGGACTACAGGCACATGTCACCATGCCCAGCTAATTTTTGTAGTTTTACTAGAGCAGGGTTTTCACCATGCTGGCCAGGATGGTCTCAATCTCTTGGCCTTGTGATCCACCTGCCTTGGCTTCCCAGAGTGCTGGGATTTCAGGGGTAAGTCACCATGCCCGGCCCTGAGTTCTGTATTTTAATCCACTTATTTATGTTTCTATCCTTATGCCAGTATCACACTATTTTGATTACTGTAGCTTTGTAGTAAGTTTTAAAATCAGAAAGTGTGAGCCCTCCAATTTTGTTATGTTTCAAAATTGTTTTGGCTATTTGAGGTCCTTTTAGATTGTATGTGAATTTTAGGGTAAGTTTTTACTTCTGCAAAATATATCTTTGAGACTTTGTGATAGAGATTGTGTTAAATTGGTGTATTACTTTGAGGAGTATTATTATCTTAACAATATTAAATCTTCCAGTCCATAAACTTTCAGTTCATGAAATGCCTTTCCATTTATTTGTGTCATCTTTAATTTATTTCAGTAATGCTTTTAGGTTTCCTGTGTATAACTCTCTGTCTCCTTGGTTAAATTTATTCCCATCCATATATAGTTTTAAGTCTTTATTTTCAACATTGTATTATTAATTTTAGTATTGAAGCTATTCCATTTTGTGGGTATTGCTCTTTGTGACTCCTACATACATTTGCTGCATCTAATTGGCTTATTTTTTACAACTACTACACTCTCTCAAATCTTCCCTATCTCTTCCTTCTTCTTTCAAAAATTAAAACAAATTTTCTCCTACACAGCTTCTGTATATTTTCAGGCATAATCTGGTGTGTTTATTTTTTTCTGATGCTCCTTATCATCGAGTTTATTTCCAAAATGATTTTTTTATTTCTAATTACTTTCAACACCTCATCAGCCTTTTAAAAGAATGTTTCCCCCATCACCTAATACTAAGTTTTCTAATTCTCATTGATGCTGTTAGTTTATAGTTCTATAATTTTCTTAACTTTTTAGCTAATTTTGAAAGTTGTACTTTTGAAACATAATATGGGCATATCTTTTTTTATAATTATGTAGATTATTTGACCACAGACCTTTTCTATTTTTCATGGAGAAGTAAGATGAGCTTTCCTTTATTATCAGGAGGGGACGGTGGGCAAGGTTGGCTGAATTAACTTCATGACTCTAGCACTCCCTCCCTCTACTGCTTTTGTTTCCAGGAAGTGTTAAAAATATGACTGCATACTTTCTGAGATATGCTGGCCCGCTCCCCCCTCTCTCACTTATATCTGGACCATCTGTCTCCTTTGCCCCTACTGTCCTTATCCTGCTAAATGTGGCTCTTAGTCCTGGTAGTTTCTGCTTAGTAGAGGGGTTTAAACTAGATGGGATTTTGCTAAGTTAATTTCAAGAGTTCACACACCTAGACCCACCAAGCACCATCCAATTTTACCACAATCCCCTTGCATTCATCTGTTAATTTGAGCCTGCAAAACCCCCTCCCAGTTTTGACTGCTGTTTTCACATTGGTTTGCTTAGAATTCCAGTTGAGTACTCATTGGCTTATTTGGCATTCTCTGGCAATCCTCTGAAGTCCCTTTGCTTCACCTCTCCGTCCTGCACACATAGGTCTTGTTGCTGTCAGTAGTTTGGCCTTTGAATCTCTATTGTAAGGTCTGCAGAGATATCTTAGTTTTGTTTTAGATTTATTGTAAACTTGTTGTAGATTTTCCAAAAGCTATTTTTAATTTTGCTATCCTATTCCAGTAGCTCTACTTGTTTTAATGGGGTTGGGTGGCGGGAATGTGAGGGGACACAATAACACTGTTCTTGCCATCTTGTTCTAATCTGCAAAAGTTTTTTTAAAAGAAATATTTTAACCTTTTATCATTTATTTATGTCAATGAATGATATTTGGAAATAGCACTGAAAAATCTTTTAAGCAGCTGTTAAGTAGTGGAGATACAGTGTTACACTGTCCTTGTTTTCTTAGTTGTATTGTAAAATACAGGAATAATATGTATTCATATCTGTATCTACGTGTGTAGGCAGGTATAGATGTGTTCATGTACATATTTAACAAAGACAAGACCACTGAATTTTTCCCTTTTTGCACTGTGTTTACATTTTGAATAGCTTTTCTATAACTAAAACACTCAAGGGAAATTAACTGTCTCAGGCTTATGCAAGCCACCAGCACAACGCCTACAAAGAATAAACACAAATAAATATCTCTGTTGTTGATGAGAGTGGTGAGGCTGTTTATCACGCAAACTAAATTTTAAATGCTCAAACACAAGTTTTAAAGTCTCTTCTTTTTGTGCACAAGAGGGCAAAACTATGATAAAACAATTATTTTGAGTTGAATAGAATAAGAATTTCTGAACTAACCTGAATTTTCAGCTTTCTTAGATTACCAGATGCAGTCATATAATCAAATTGAGAAACCTAGCCTTTTTTTCCCCTCACAGGTGAAGCAAGAAATCAGTTATCTGCTTTAATGCCTAAAATAGCTGATTACTTCAATTCTCCTTGGGATCCTGTTTTATTCACTGACACATAAGCTTAGGCTGATGCTACATGAGGTGACAATTTCAAAGATGTAATTCTTAAAGATTTATATTAGAAGTAAAATAAGATATAATCTTCCATGCAGATGCGTGAGAAAACTCTCATTTCTTAAGTCAGCATTCAAAACAGACAAGAGAGAAAGATGGAGCAACATTTAGACTACATGTACCATATCAGGCACTGTAATTGGTATTGTATTTACTATACACCATAGCGATGTGGATAAACATGGGTGACATGATAAAAGAAAGAGGGTCCAGAGACCTAGATGCTAGACTTTCCTTTGTTTTTAGGCTGTGTTGCTCCAAGCTATTCTTTGAAATTAATATATGACAGTGATTTCTTAGAAAAGGGATTTATCTCCACTAATATACAACTTCATTTCCAAATTTTTAGGATGTGCCTAATCAACATTCAAATGCTTCCTATTCTGATGGATCTCCAAATGGTGTGAAGACAGGGCCCTATCTCCCACTCTGGAAATCAAATTGAAGAAGGTGGGTCTCTGCTATCCATTCTCTGTTAATTAAAGGACAGGTTTATGGCTTAGGTTTTTGACCAGATTTTTAAATCTCAAGGGAGGGCTGCATAGATGAAAAGCTAGACAGACATTATTTATGTGACAGTGCTGAAATTGTGAGGAATAAGGTATCGTTAGTACAGTGGTAACACTGGCTGGCTGGCCACTTCTTAGGTGTCTAGCCTCAATTATTTCTAATACAGTTTTCTGTGTTCTTTTGCCTTTCTATTGGTTACGCAAGGTACTATATCATTTCAACTTTCTTTTTCTTTACTGCTTCTGATAAGCAGCACTGGTTTCTACCACTTGCAACCAAGAACCTTTACATGGAAAACAAAACTTTTATGGCTGAAGTTTACAGGATTAATTATTTAAATGTGATGTTACAAACAATCTATAGTTTAATATCTAAACATTTGAGATTGCTTTAAACTACTACTAGCATTCTTATTTAATAATAATATCACAATAATTTTTAAAAAATATTTTCACATAATCAATATAAACTTGTGAGCAAGTAAAGATTATAGAGCTTAGACTACATAATAAAGACAGCTTGCTAATTTTTAAAGGAATTTTAAAACCTATAAAAGTGTCATCATTCAGACACAAAATTATCTTTTCTCAAATCCATGCTCTATCACTTAGTATATTGTGAGCTTGCAATATACAATTTACCATCTCTAAACTTAATTTTCGTCATCTTTAAAGGGAAAGTTGTAACAACTTAATATTAGTCATGTTAATACTTGTTATGAATACTAAATATATTGTGAATCTTAAAATCTAGTAGTCTGGAATGTAGAAAGCCACTAAAAGCCATGGTAACAGAGATGATTTTCCTATGTAGTTGTGACTTAGGTATCTTTTCATTGTACCAGTGGGACTTACAGAACCTGGCTTTGAAATTAATAGCTGAACATAAACTCTTCATAGTTTATCACTCCAAAACTCCCTGATATGCATCCTTTTTGCTCTAATTTGATCTTGTCTCCAAAAGAAACTCCTCAGTTTATTTCTGTTCACAATCCCACAAAGGATCAGGCCCCGCCCTCCTGCACCTGATGCAGACCCCTCCCCCCATCACCTTAAAAAATACCGATTTTCTAAAGCTAAAACGAAAGCTTAGTTTCCAACTATGGCCATTCCCAGCCCTGCCCTTTCCACCTCATTTGCCTGTATATTCACCTGCTCTGGGAACTTGACCATCTTTTGGCTCCCTCTCCAAAGCCAGTTCCCCCAAGGGCACTTAGCTTGCTTTTCTGCTTTTATTATATGTGTTCCATTGTTAGAACCTCCCTTGACTTACATAACCAGTCAGCTCTCCTATTCTTTTTTGCATAGTAATTCTGCATAGCTTCCTGGCCCTACTTCCTTATTCTATCCCACAGCCACTCCAGAACCCACCAAATACAACTTGCAAGAAACCACTGATTTGAATTTCAAGAGATCGGGTTTCCAAGCTCTGTCCTGCTCTCTGCATGCCATGTGTACCTTAGTTCCTGGGCTACTTGAGTAAACGTTGACTGAGGCCAAACATTCCACCATTCTGAGGAAGGAAGAGGAACCACATTCAGAAAAGGACAGGAGAGGAGAGACAATAAAACCAGAAGTAGGCGCCCGTCCACCCTGTAGTAGTCCCAGCTCCTTGGGAGGCAGAGGTAAGATGGCTTGAGCCCAGAAGTTTGAGACAAGCCTGGGCAAAATGGTAAGACATTGTTTCCCTCTGCCCCCCCAAAAAAGGCAGGGGTGTGATAGTAGGAATGAAGTTGGAGACAAAGGGAGGATGGAGGGGCCCCCTCCCACCTCAACCCAAAACCAAAAGTGAGCCAGGGCTGCAAATCAGCTCCCCTTACAACACAAAGTCCCTGCCCACCTAGCTGTGGTGGTCCTCTGGCTGGAACCTAGCGCAATGGCTGATCTCCAGCTCTGCTGACTAAGCTCTCTCCCTCAGCTCCTGCCCTGTGACTGCAGGACATGGCACTTGTCCCCCAGGGCCTCACCTCTGCCCATTTCTTCTAGCGGTCCCCTCAGAGCCTCTGACCTGTTCTCTGTTCTTTGGCATGTGATCCCTTGGGTGGTGTCAGGATTGGGACAGGAGACCAGGCTAGAGGGGGAAGGAGGCTGCTGTGGTGAGGACAAGGGTATCAAGCCCTTCCCCCGCCTGGACTTGCTGAGGCAGGAGAGGCCTGCAAGTCAAGGGTATACAGGGAAGGTTGGAGAAGGTCAAAAGTGGGGGAGGGGGGAGGCAAAGAGACATTGCCAGTGGCTGCAGTGGCCATGGGAACAGGTGGTGGGGTAAGTGATCATCCTCCAATCAGAGTAAAAGTTTTCCATCTGTTCCAGCTCTTTCTTCAGGAGGGAGGCCATGGCTTCCAGGTCATGCGGGAGCAGGGAAAATGAGGGAAGGCCAGCTGGGGTCACACGAGGGGCTCTAGAGGGAGGAGGGCTGTAAGGTCAAGAGCTCCGTCATCTGGTCAGAGAAACCATCACCTGTCAGGGCCTACACCTTCCTCCTAGCCTGCTCTCCAAGACTCCCCCAAGAACTTACAATGCCCAAAGAGGTAGAGTAGAGGCCCAGGAGAGGGCCTCGGGGTCTAAGAGCTCACCCAAGCCCTGTCCACCTCCAGCCCCAGGCTCCCCTGGAGTACGTGGCTGCAGCACGGGCTCTGGGCACGTGCGGCAGTGGAGGAGGCAGCAGCACCACCTGGAGGAGGATCTGTGTATTGCTCAGATGGTGCAGACAGGCACCAAGGAGAAAGTGAAGGCTTCCATGGCGGCGCAGAAAAAGCAGAAACATGAAAAAAAAAAAAAATATTTTCTAGATGACAAGTTAGGCATTTTTATTTGGGAAAAATGCAGTCATTGTAAGAAATGAATAGACATGAGACAATTACGTTGTGTGAAAAGAATGTTTGTGGCCTAACGTGGTGGCTCACGCCTGTAATCCCAACACTTCAGGAGGCCGAGGCCAGTGGATTGCCTGAGCTCAGGAGTTCCAGATCAGCCTGGGCCATGGTGAAACCCTGTCTCTAAAATAAATAAATAAATATTCATTTAAAGAAGAAAATAAAAGAAAAGAATATCTGTCAAGACATCTAAATATTTGTCCATTAAACCTGAATAACTGAAATTTCCTGGAGGGAATGTATAAGTTTTTAGAAAAATGATTAAATAAAGAAATGGCTGCAATGATGTTAAATAATCCAGATTTTCTAATGTGGAGTCAATTTTGGACAAACCAGTGAAATTGATGAAGTTATCTTCAGTGCCTTGATTCTATTTGTTGCCATATTTGCTATGCCTTCCCCTACTCAACCATCCTAAACCTTTATATTTTTCTATAACCCCTTTTCTAAACCTATTTTCAGGTGCTTTGGCCAACTGAGGAGTCAGTTACTGACACCATCTCATATTAATGAACATCTTCCCAGTAGATTTGTAGGTGAATACATATAAAATCTTTTATTGGCACTATCTTTGTATTCCTAGCAAATTCCTTGTATTCCTTGGTTTTCATTAAATGAACAAATAGAGAACAAACAAGAATTTAAAAATAAATGATTGAATTGAAGATATAAAGGAAAAAGAAACAAAGAAGATGAATAGAAAGAAAGACAAACTAAAGGGGAGAATAAGAGCATCCAACATTGAAATTTCCGGTATTAACCACTGAGTAAGAAAAGTCAGGGGCGAAATATTGATGTCTTCAAATTTCTAGTGAAATTATACCAAGGCCCAGGTGCGGTGGCTCGCGCCTGTAATCTTAGCATTTTGGGAGGCCAAGGTGGGCAGATCACAAGGTTAGGAGTTTGAGACCAGCCTGGCCAATATGGTGAAACCCCGTCTCTACTAAAAATACAAAAAGTAGCTGGGTGTGGTGGTGTGCACCTGCAGTTCCAGCTACTCCAGAGGCTGAGGCAGAAGAATTGCTTGAATCTGGAAGGCAGAGGTTGCAGTGAGCTGAGGTCACACCACCACACTCCAGCCTGGGGAAAAAACAAAACAAAACAAAAAAAAAATTATACCATATACATGGTCATCAATTGTGTTGATGGTTGTCATATAGAAGAGTAATATGCTACATTATAATGATGGGAAGTCCTATGTTTTCTAGTTCTTCGATATTTTTGTGTAAAGCACCCATATGTGAAATACTGTGATACAAATCATCACCTAAAATTAGATGCCATTATCATTAATGGTGATACATATATGTATATGTACAAATGATATATCTAAAAAAATACAATTGAAAGCAAATGACTGAATTGAATACCTAGACATTTTGTAACAGTTATAATGCTTATTATAAAAGTCTACAAAATTCTGGGGGTGGGGGCATCTTCTTTACTTAATTTCATCATTTAGAAAAAATACTTGGAATGTAGAGGCATTTTCTGAAACTGAATGTATGCAATCATTGATAATAATATTAGAATAAAGTTGTATCTTTCTATCTATCTCATAGTGCAAATCCAACTATACAGTATGGAAAATTTTCCTCTCTTTTCTGACTTACATTCATCTAATGACTTGCCTAGATTGGAAAAGCTATCTTATTTTTTTTAAGCTTCCCTCCTCATGTCTTATTCAGCATACATTTTGAGGACAGCTGGAGAAGCCCATAGTGAGTTACATTAATAACTGAAGACTAAGAATGATGGGCATTCTTAAAGGTGGGGGGAGAGAAAAACCGAGAACATGCAGATGTTTGTGTGCAGCCAGGAGTAAATTAGCCATGCATGTAGTGTATCTAAGATCAGAAACGAAGACATCATGAAAAGGATGCCTGTGAATATGATTCTTAGCACCATAGCAACACCTGACATGCTGGCATGCCACTACCTTGAAGCCACACAGCCTACCAATGCAGTTACTCCACCTGGAGAAAAATGGCAGAAAAACCTCATTCAAACTTACTCCTTTTTAAAAACCATCTCTAAGAGAATTTTAATCAATGAGAAGTCTGTTTTTGCTAGAAAAATGTCAGTAAACTAGAAGAAGTTAGTGCTTCATTATCTAAGAGGGAAGGCACAGAGGGGAAAGAACTTGAAAGGAAAATAAATTTAATTTTTCATGGAAATTGGGAGGGAGATCAAAGTAAGAATTTGACTTGTTTTCCATCATAAGCAACATTTCATAATAATCCCTTGGTAAATGACATAAAAATAATATAAAAATTAGACTCATAAAATGATTGTAAAAAAGACTTGCAGCAAGTAAACTTTGACAGCCATGCTATTTTCCATGTCTTTTACTTTTTTGCTTTTAGTGTTTCTATTTTCTATAACGCAATTGTGCCTCTAAAGTCAATGTTATCTGTCCTAATTTTATCTATTCGGATTGAAATTATATTCTTTTTAATGTTCTATTTTTTTTAACCTAAGTATTTCTTGGTTTAGTAAGATTTTACCTATGTCAAGGCAAAGATCCCTTCATGTTCATTTAAATCTAATGTAACTACCAGACCATATGTGAGCAAAGTGTTGGTAAGATAACTATTTAAATTGAACTCTCCATGAGTAGGAGTAAAGCATCAGATTACTATGTCAGATTACTGCATAGCTATTACCAAAATCCATTTTCTGTCATAGCTACAGGCATTTTGCAGAAGTAAAGGATGGGAGATGCTATGCAGAGGGTATCAGTACTTATATAGCTAAGAAATGACTATTTAAAGTTTATAGTGCAGTACAAGGTATGTGCTTTGTTTATGTTCCTACCTGAATTAAACTACTAATTATATCCACTACAAACACAAGAGAACGCATTTGTAATGGAAAAGCTCTAATTGATATTCCTTTGTTTTGGTTCATTAAGGAGGAGACAATAATGATTTGAGACCAAATGAAAACATAATTTAAGAGGAAACCCAAAAAATAAGAAAAATATTAGTGACGAAGAACACATGAAATAACATTACTCAGCAGAGAACTAGAAGATACTGGGATAATAAATGGATCTGGAACCCCTGTGAACAATAATTTTGGACTTGCTAAAAGAGCTTCCTCTTGCCTTCTAAGGCAGTTAGTTCTTATACTCATTGCAGCACACCACAAACCATCATCCTCAAGTGGTTCTCCTAAAGCATGCCTTGTCTTGAGCAAGAGAACATGCGATGCACAATTATCATTTGCTACCTGTAACTGCACTTCTTTTTCATACCTCTATTAGACACCCTGGTGTGTTATAACACTCTGGTTGAACTCCAGTCATTCAGAATAAGATATCAAGTCGTAAGCTCTAGCAACAAGTGAAAAGAATCTTGCTGCTTACCCCAGATGGAGATAGGCATGGTAATTTAGTGACAGATATGAAAGTGGTCATAACTGAATGATATTCCTTCTAAATAGGGTGTCTGAAGTGTTATGGCTATCCTGCCATGATACATCTAACAGACTCATTACTACCTATTTCTGCTATTCCACATGGGGAATAAAAGTAGACAGAAATGAAATATATGTATCTGGAGATATTTACATTTTTTGTAGAAAATTAAAGTGAATGACTACCTACATATGTAGTATGGCAGAGCTGGATATAATTTTTGAAACATGCCGTAAAAATGCCGTAAGCATAGACTGTTGGCAAGAGTTGCATGAGTGCGTATCAAGAGGCTGGCAAAAATGTGTCTGACAAATTATTTCATGAAGTAGCTTGATCAAAAGGTATTTGAAATTAATTTAGGTGTGGAGCTGAGAAATAAACAGATACCAAATGCAAATATGGACAATAGAAATAGCTATAAAAAGAAATCATTTGGTGAAGGAGAAATCCAGGAATTGCTCATTAAAATTAAGATGATGAAAAATGGGGAACAAATGTTATCACAGGTCTACAGACAAATACACTCAAGTCAGATAACTAAGCAATATAGAAAAGGAAATGAATCTCATTAGATGCCATTGCAAAGGTACAATTTAGACTTGACTGAAATAGACTCATGGCTAAAATCCATCACTAAGGAAATATGCAATGTTTAAAAATAAAAATAGTTTTAATAAAATAAATGTTTATTTATATAATAAATATCCATAAAACTGAATATGGTAATATGGTGAAGATTATTTGTTTATGAATTAAAAATAAAAAGAACCAGAGCAGTTTCATAAGGAGACAAACTATACTTTCCTGGCAGAATTAATGATGTGGACAATGCTTTCTAATGTGAAACACAGAATAGATACAGAGGGTATGTTCTGATAAGAGGCTTCAAGAATTTCAGAAAACATCTGGTTTTTAACATAGTCAAAGATTGATGTTTCCTATTCTTCTCTTAGAAAATACCCAAAAGCAATTTGGAAAGCAAGTTCCATTTTGATAAAATTAGAAGAGAGCGGTAATCTCAAATCGCAATATAGGAATAAAAAGGCTACCAAACTTGGTAAAGGACAAACTGAAATGCAGGAGGATCCTTAGAGGATGTCAGATGTTGCACATCTCAGATACAACTGGTAAGACACAAATCTCTCAAGTAAGTGGCATTTACTGAGGGCCAATATATTCCTTTTTGAAAATGAGAGAATTGTGAGCACTGGCTGATGGTTGGAGATTTTCTGAATCCAGTTGACATGACAAAGAAGCTGGCAGGGAGAGGAGAGTAAGAAATACAAGTAGCCTCATTTGCAGTAACAGTTAGGAAGCAAAGAGATGAAGGTGAGGGAATCTGCAAGGTGGCTCCAATCTCTAGTGGCCAAGACAAGTAAAAGCTCAGAAGGCTAAGAAGAGGACTTCTAACTATTACAAGAAAAACTCACCAACTTCAACTTAATAATCTAAAAGGAACCAGTGCTCAACATCCTTAAAGATGAGGAAAATGCAAATTAAAACCACTATGTGATACTGCGTCACAATTGTTAGGATGGCTAATATCAGAAGGAGAAAACATAAATGTTGATGAGTGTGTAGAGAAAATGAAACTCTAGTGTACTGCTATTGGGAATGTAGATTGGTGTAGCCATTATGGAAAGTGGTATGGAGATTCCTAAAAAGATTTAAAATAGACCTACTATATGACCCAGCCATCTTTCTTCTGAGTATATACCCAAAGGAGATGAAATCACCACTTCGTAAAGATATCTGCATTCTCATGTTCATTGCAACATCATTCACAAGAGCCAAGATACTGAAACAACCTAAGTGTCTGCTGAACTAAGCAAGCACACACACAATGGAATATTATTCAGCCTTAAAAAAAGAAAACAATCCTGTCATTTGTCACAACATGGATGGACCTGGAGAACATTATGCTAAGTGAAATAAGCTATACACATAATGAATACTTCATGATCTCACTTATTTTTGGAATCTTAAAAAAAAAAGATCTAATATACAGAGATAGAGAATAAATAGTGATTACCAGGGGGGTAGAAGATTTGGATAGAAATTGCGGAGATGTAGGTCAAAGGATAAAAAGTAGCAGACATGTAGAAAGAACAGGTCTACATATGCAATGTACACATAAGGACTATAAGTAATAAAATTGTATTTGGAATTTTTGTTAAATAAGTAGATTTTAGCTGCTATTGTCATAAAAAAGTAACTACGTGAGATAATAGCTATGTTTATTTGCTTTACTATAGTAATCCTTTTACCATCCATATATGCCATAACATCATGACGTAAATCCTCAAATATGCGTAATAAAATTTATTTTTAAAATGTTTAAAAACATAAAAGGAACTAATTAAGGATCTATACGCAATGACTAAAAAATAAAGGAAGAAAGATATCAAGACATAAAGTAGAAATTGTAACAAATATAGTAATAAATTCAATGCAATAAATAGAAAAAAAACTCTAATAAACTTTATTGGGAAACAAGAAGAGGTACAAGAACTCAAAGAAGATATGGCAAAATAACATAAGCTGGCAGAGTTTAGGAAAGAAGTGGAATAGGAAAAAATCAAACTGTGACAGATTTGAAGCCCACATTGAAAGCAACATAATGGAGTATAAACCCAGCTGAGAACATACTAATAAATATATGAATGGCACTGATGAAACAAGAAAAATACAAGGCAAGAAAATCATTACTGAAAAAGATTCAAGGGACAATGTAAATAAACAATACTGATAAAGGAAATCTAACATATACATAGTTGGTATTTCTAAGAAGAAAACCAAAATTACCAAAAATAAAAATATACAAAAATTTAATTCAAAGATACTCTCTAGAAATAAAAGGGCCTGCCATATCAGAGGAAACCCTGACATGAAAAGATCAAAGCGAGGCATATCCTAATAAAGTCATTGGACTTCAAAATTAAAGAATTCTTGCAATATCCAGATGAAAAGATTTAAGTCACTTAGAAAAGATAAATAATCAAGTGGGCCTCATATATCTCCATAGTGATAGCTCATGCTGGAGGGCAATGTTGGTAACCAGCAGAACAAGATTAAAATTTATCTAAATCAGCAACAAAAATATATAAGGGCATAGTTAATTAAATAAACAGATCATCTATATATATTGCATTTTTCATATATATGTAAAAACATAAAAAATAATATAAATTATAATCATTGGATAATGACTTAAGTAGTGTAATATGAATGAAAATTGATTAAACTATAATATTAAAAGTAAACAGTTCTTATATCAGCTTTCAAAGCCAGGATCAAGCTACATTCTGTATATACATGCTGCACATAAAACACAAGTGATCAGAAAGTTGGGAAATAAAAGGGTAAATAAAGACATAGGCAAATGCACCAAACGAAAGCAGGAATAATGAATCTAATGATAGGAAAGGTTGAATTCAAAATGTAATCAAACAAGGACCACTTACAATGAAGACACAACAGTTTTGAATATATACCTACATTTCTAATCAGTACACTGAATACAAATACCTAAACATGACACGATATAGCATTAGCATTTATAAAACAAGAATTATAGGAATAATAAGCTAAAATAGAGAAACAGTACCTGTATAAAACTTTAATTCACTTTTTCAAACCCATGAAGAACAAGGACACAAGTAGAAGTAAGAATAACAGTAACACTATTTAACTACTTGTAAGTCTTACTATGCACCAAACGCTAATTTAAGTGCATTATATGTGCTAATGGATTTAATCTTTTTAAGAAACTAACGAGGCAAGAATTCTAATCACAACCAGTTTAAAGATGAGGAAAATAAAACACAGAGAGGTCAAATATCTTGTTCAAGGTAAAATAGTAAGTTAGCAAAGTTAGAAACTTGAACTTCACTGGAATGTCTTTATGGATTTCCCTCTTAACTACAACTGCCTCTCAAGTAGAAAGAGGTAAGTAAAGTAATGACGATGAAGGTCTGTTTGGTATATATCAAGCTTGTTGCCTGAATACCTTCTTTGCAAATGCACGTTGTCCCAAATATTAAACATAGTTTACTAGGTCACAAAAATATCTCAAAACATTCTTTTTTCTGTATCTATTGTGATGATCATGTGATTTTTGTTTTAATTCTTGTTTTTGTGGTATACTACATTTATTGACTTGCAGATGTTAAACCACCCCTGCATCCCTAGTATAATACCCACTTGATCACGGTGGATTATTTTTAGATATGCTGTTGGATTTTGTTAGCTAGCATTTTGTTGAGGATTTTTGCATATATGTTCATCAAGGATACTGGTCTGTAGTTTTCTTTTGTTGTTATATTTTTTCCCCTGGTTTTGGTATTAGGGTAATACTGGCTTCACAGAATTCTTTAGGGAGGATTCCCTCTTTATCCTGTGGAATGGTGTCTACAGGGTTGATACCAATTTGTCTTTGAATGTCTGATAGAATTCAGCTGTGAATATGTCTGGTCCTGGACTTTTTGTTGTTGGCATTTTTAAAATTACCATTTCAGTCTCTCTGCTTGTTATTGGTCTATTGCAAGTTTCCATACTTCCCTGGTTTAACCTAAGAGGGTTAACCGGGAAGTTCATGGAATTTATCCATCTTCCCCAGGTTTTCTAGTTTAAGCATGTAATGGTGTTCATAGTAGCCTTGAATAATCTTTTGTTTTTCTTTGGTATTAGCAGTAATATCTCCCATTTTGTTTCTAATTGAGCTTATTTGGCTCTTCTGTCTTCCATTCTTGGTTAATCTCATTAATGGGCTATCAATTTTATTTGTTTTTTCAAAGAACGAGCTTTTTGTTTCCTTTTTCTTTTGTATTTTTTTGTTTGTTTCAATTTCATTTAGTTCTGCTCTGATCTTTGTTATTTCTTTTCTTCTGCAGAGTTTGGGTTAGGATTGTTCTTGTCTGGGTTAGGATTGTTCTTGTTTCTCCAGTTCCATGAGATGTGACCTAGATTGTCTATTTGTGCTCTTTCAGACTTTTGGATGTAGGCATTTAAGGATATGAACTTCTCTTGGCACCACTTTTGCTGTATTCCAGAGGTTTTGATGTGTTATGTCACTATTATCATTCAGTTTAAAGAATTTTTAAACTTCCATCTCGATTTCATTGTTGACTCAATGCTCATTTAGGAGCAGGTTATTTAATTTCCATGTGTTTGCATGGTTTTGAGGGTTCCTTTGGAGTTGATTTCCAATTTTATTCCACTGTGGTCTGAAAGAGGACTTGATATAATTTCAATGTTCTTAAATTTATTGAGACTTGTTTTGTGGCCTATCATATGGTCTATCTTGGAGAAAGTTCCATGCATTGATGAATAGAACGTATATTCTGAAATTGTTGGGTAGAATGTTCTACAAATATCTGTTAAGCCCATTTGTTCTAGGGTATAGTTTAAATCCATTGTTTCTTTGTTGACTTTCTGTCTTGATGTCCTGTCTAGTGCTGTCAGGGGAGTATTGAAGTCCCACACTATCACTGTGTTGCTGTCTATCTCATTTCTTAGGTCTAGTAGTAATTGTTTTATAAATTTGGGAGCTCCAGTGTTAGGTGCATATATATTTAGGATTGTGATATTTTCCTTTTACCATTATATAATGTCTGATATGGTCTGGCTGTGTCCCCACCCAAATCTCATCTTGAATTCCTACATGTTGTGGGGAGGCATCTGATGGGAGATAATTGAATTATGAAGGCAGACCTTTTCTGTGCTGTTCTCATGATAGTGAATTAATCTCATGAGATCTGATGGTTCTATAGGGGGAGTTTCCCTGCGCAGCTCTCTCTCTTTGCCTGCTGCCATTCATGTAAGATGTGATTTGTTCCTCCTTGCCTTCCACCATGGTTGTGAGGCCTCCCCAGCCACGTGGAACTGTAAGTCCATTAAACCCTTTTTCCTGTATAAATTATCCAGTCTCAAGTATGTCTTTATTAGCAGCATGAAAAGGGACTAATACAATGTCCCTGTCTTTTTTAACTGCTGTCGCTTTAAAGTTTGTTTTGTCTGATTTAAGAATAGCTACCCCCTGCTCACTTTCGGCGTCCATTTGCATGGAATATCTTTTTCTACCCCTTTACTTTAAGTTTATGTGAGTCCTTATGTGTTAAGTGAGTCTCTTGAAGGCAGGAGATATTTGGTTGGTGAATTCTCATCCATTTTACAATTCTGTATCTTTTAAGTGGAGCATTTAGGCAATTTACAGTTAATGTTAGTATTGAGATGTGAGGTGTTATTCCATTCATCATGCTATTTGTTGACTGAAAACCTTGGTTTATTTATTTACTTATTTATTGTATTTTTGTTTTATAGGTCCTGTGAGATTCATGCTTTAAAGGGGTTCTGTTTTGATGTGTTTCCAGATTTGTTTCAAGATTTAGAACTCCTTTAGCAGTTCTTGTAGTGCTGGCTTGGTAGTGACAAATTCTCTAGTTTTTGTTTGTGTGAAAAAGACTGTATTTTTTCTTCATTTACGAAGCTTAGTTTCACTGGATACAAAATTCTTGGCTAATAATTTATTTTTTAAGGAGACTTAAGATAGGGCCCCAATCCCTTCTAGCTTGTAGAGTTTCTGCTGAGAAATCTGCTGTGACTCTGACCGGTTTTCCTTTATAGGTTACCTGGTGCCTTTGCCTCATAGTTCTTGAGATTTTTTTCCTTCATTTTGACTTTAGATAACCTGATGACTATGTGCCTAGGCAATGATCGTTTTATGATGTACTTCCCAGGTGTTCTTTGAGTATCTTGTATTTGGATGTCTAGATTCCTACAAGGTCAGAAAAGTTTTCCTCAGCTATTCCCCCAATTATGTTTTCCACCTTTTAGATTTCTCTTCTTCCTCAGTAATACCAATTCTTCTTAGGTTTGGTCATTTAACATAATCCCAAAATTCTTGGAGGCTTTGTTCATTTCTTAAATTATGTTTTTCTTTGTCTTTGTGGGATTGGGTTACTTCTAAAACCTTGTCTTCCAGCTCTGAAGTTTTTTCTTCTGCTTGTTCAGTTCTATTTTGAAGACTTTCTAGTGCATTTTGCATTTCTTCAAGTGTGTCCTTGATTCACATAAGTTGTGATTGTTTTTGTTTTTTATTTCTGCTATCTATTTCACTGAAGAGTTTTCCTTTCATAGGCTGTATCATGTTCTTTTATATTTTATTTTATTTTATTTATTTTTTTGAGATGGAGTCTTGCTTTGTCCCCCAGGCTGGAGTGCAATGGTGCAATCTCAGCTCAGTGCAACCTCTGCCTCCCAGTGTTCAAGTGATTCTCCTGCCTCTGCCTCTTGAGTAGCTTGGATTAGAGGCATGTGCCACTACACCTGGCTAATTTTTTTGTATTTTTAGTAGGGACAGGGTTTCACCACGTTGGTCAGGCTGGTCTCAAACTCCTGTCTTTATGATCCGCCCGCCTTGACCTCCTGAAGTAGTGGAATTACAGGCATGAGCCACCATGCCCAGCTGTATCATGGATTTTTATTTCTTTAAGTTGGACTTCACCTTTCTCTGGTGACCTTCTTGACTAGCTTAATAATCGACCTCCTGAACTCTTTTTCTTGCAATTCAGTGATTTCATTTTCGTTTGGACTCATTGCTAGTGAGCTGATGTGATCTTTTGGGGGTGTTAAAGAACTTTGTTTTGTCATATTACCAGAATTGTTTTTCTGGTTCCTTCTGGTAGACTGGGACTCAGGGGCTATGGTTCAGATTCTTTTGTCCCCTGGATTGCTTCCTTGATGTGATGTTCTCCTTCTTCCCTGAGCAATGGGGCTTCCTGAGGGCTGAACTGCAGTGATTGTTCTTGTTCTTCTGGGTCTAACCATCCAGTGGAGCTACCGAGCTCTGGGCTGGTACTGGGGAGTGTCTGCAAAGAGGCTTGTGATGTGATCCATCTTCAGGTCTTGCAGCCACGGATAGCAGCATCTGCTCCAGTGGAGGCAGGAGGAGAGTGAAGTGGACTCTGTGAGCGTCCTTGGTCATATTTTTGTTTTAGTGCACTGGTTTTGTGTTGGTTGGCCTCCAGCCAGGAGGTCATGCTTTCAAGAGTGCATCAGTTGTGGTACTCTAGGGAGGAAGCAAACTTGCCCCGTGGTCACTTGGTTAAGCATTCAGGATTCTCAGGCACTGTGCAGGGCTATAGAGCTCCCAAAAGATTATGTCCTTTGTCTTCAGCAACCAGGGTGAGTACAGAAAGACCACCAGGTGGGGGGCAGGGGTAGCTGTATCTGAGCTCTGACTCTCCTTTGGTGGGGCTTGCTGCAGTTGCAGTGGTGGATGGGGATGTGGTTACCAAGCCAATGGAGTTATGGGTAAGCCAGGGGGGATTATGGCTGGCTCTGCTGAGTCATACAGGTAGCCAAGGAAGTGGGGGGGAAAACTGGTAGTCGCAGCCTCACCCCACTCCCACACAGCCCGCAGTCCTAAGGGTCAGTCTCATTCCCACCGTGTCCAACCAAAAGCACCGAGTCTATTTCCAGGCAGCCAGTGATTAGGGCTGAGAACTTGCCCAGACCACCACCCTCCCAGCTGAGAAAGCAAGCAGACTCACAGTTTTTAAGAATCTCAGGGAGCCTACAGCAATGATCCAGTTCTTTCAAAGGGTCTGTGGATTCTCTCAGCTTTTCTGGTATGTTATTATGGCAGTTTTGGGAGCAAAAGTTCACACGAGTCTCTACTTGATGTTTCTCTGTCTAAGCAAGAGCTGCAAGCTAGTCCTACCTCCTATCCAATCCACCATCTTAATCCCCCAACCCCATACCTTCCTTTTTAAAACACTCTCTTCCCTTGGTTTCTGTCACACAGCACTGTCCTGATTTCCTTATACCTCTCAGGCCACTCCTTCTCCATTTATTTTATAAACTTATCCTTATATTCCATTGTCTAAAGGCTTGGGTCTCCACCTTCTCACTTTCTTTAGGTTTTTCCCATTCTGCATCCTCTTCCTAAATTATTTCCTCTACAGATGTAACTTTACCACCTTTATGCAGTGCATGTTACTTTAAAATCTCTAGCCCAGAAGTCATTGAGTTTCAGATGTATATACAAAACTGCGTAGTTTCAATGACATCTCAAATTCAATATGTATAAAATCAAATGTGGCCTCTTCCTCTTCTATGGTCTTAGTGAAAGATACTTTCACTAACTCAATTGCTCAAGCCAGAACTACGAAGCCATCCTTGACAACTCTCTCTCCCTCTACCTTCCCATGTTTAACCTGTTACAAACTCTGTTGATTTTATCCCCTAAGTACACTTTAAATCTATCCAATTGTCTTCATACTCACTATTGCTTCTATAGTTCAAAATTAAATGGCTATAAAGTGCTTAATACATATTACTAAATTTTGGACAGTAATAATACTTAATAAAATATGCAAAATATAAAGTGGAAGCCACATTCCATTTTCTTAATTTCAAAAATAAATTATGTAGCTATGCTCAGCCCAAGTGCTGCTTGTGGGGGAAAATTAGCTTTAAACCCAAGGCATCTTAGAGGACGCAATGTGATTGAAACAAATTTAACAAATTCAACTTATTAGAAAATGGAGGGTTCATTCCTGTGTTTGGCAGACCTCATAAAACTTTTCCTGTTACCTTAGTGGAGGTGGTTGGGAATTTTGTAAGGAGCAATAGTAAGTAGAAGGTATTAGGTTCAAATACATCTCTCTAATTTGCAAAGTAATTTATGAATGTGTTTAATTGTCATCTCAAGAGGTAAATGTATCCTGAACATAAAGAGAAGAAATAATTTTATAGGAAAGCTCCATAGATAACACAACCCCTTCTTCATTCAACAGCATCAGTTAGCATTCAAGTCAGCAACACAGACTTGACATGCTTTAGCTTCAAAGTCTTGCTCTAACCACTGTGCTCTGCTATACTACCTGCCATTCAAAATAACAACAACTTGTGAACCAAAGACAATGAACAGAGACAAAACAGAAAATAGTGTCATCAACTGTTGAATATGCCATGCGAGGTTGATAGGACTTAGTTTTCCGCTCATGGGAAACAAGACCTTGGCAGTCCAAAAATAATAAATCCTTTTGGTAACAGTCAAGAAAGCCTGCCTCAGTGAAAAACAGCACTCTAGTTTTCAGTGATTTAAACAGCAATGGCTTTATTTCTCATTACTACTCCACATGTTCATCGTTCTCTTTAGAAAGTGAAGCTAAGGAAGCCTCAATCTCTTTGATTTCACCATTGCTGAAGCAGGAAAAAAGGGAGATGACAAATAGTGTCCCGACTCAAAGTTTCTGCCTAGAAATGACATAAACCATGTCTACTCACATGCTCTTTCCCAAAGCAAATTCTCACAAAAGGGGTAGGAAAGTATGATCCTACCTTATGCCTGGAAGGAGGAGAGTAAGGCATATTTGATGAATGAAACTAATACCTTGGAAAGACCTTGAATCAGAGGACCCAGTTAAGCCATACCCAGCTTCCTGACCCACAGAAACTGTAAGATAATATATTTGTGTTCAGCCAGTTTAGAACAAGCAAGCAAACAAACAGACAAAAATTAACAACTACAGTAATAACCACAACTTTACAGAATGTTGGGGTCTTCAATCAGAATGTTGTTGCAACACCCAGTGAAAGATAGGGAGGGCTGAAGTCTACCCTGTGTATATTCTTGTCTAACCTGTGGCTGCTCGTGCATCAGGGCCAGAATGGCAATAAGCTGAGTACGATTTGAAAGTTGCTTGGTATTCACAAAGGTAGGGCAATGGGAACCAGTTACATGGTTCAGACACTTCATGACTTTCAATGGAGGGTAATTTAAAACATCTATTTCCACATTGCATTTTACCAGGGATAGAATAGATTAAACCTCTGACATCCTCTCCCCCCTGGATATTGTTGGCACAAACACTTCACTCTTTCTTATGGATGTCCCACAAATCTGCATTATTCTGGAAGTTGATTATTTTGCTGATCAGGCCAATGGTGAACTAAGTTTTCTCTGGTGGCCAAATTCACAAGACAATACTGTTTTTTTTCTATGAGTTAGGGTTGACACAAACCCTGAACTGGGAGTTCAACTGTCTTCTCAGCCTTAGCCTAGGAGGGTCAGGATGAAATACTCCAGATTCGACTGTGTGCCTTGACCAGTCCTCTAAACCAAGGGTAATGTAAAGGAGACTGCAGAAACTGGGCTTCACATACAAAGAATAATTTGTCTGGACTGCTGTAAAAGCATTAAGCTAATCCTTAGGAACTAGGGGGGTATCACAGGTGTCACCTGAAAATCTGTCACCACACAAAGGGAGCCTCATTATTACAGAGTACGTTGTTCTTATCATTAAAGAAAGGGGCCATACCATACCTCAGGAGGCTGTCCTTCCTCACTCTGTGTGTCTTTGGACAGCCTAAGGCCATTGTCCTCATCTTGCTGAACCGGAGAGATTGGGGGGTGGGAGGAGCATGGGCTTCCTACTACAGTCTGATGCATGTGTTTTATATTTTAAGCAGTCCCTGCAGTGGAAAGGTGCCATCCTTCTTTACACTTGTTATGGGTTGAATTGTGTCACTCCAAAAGGTTATCAGTCCTAACTCCCAGGACCTGTGCATGTCACCTATTTGGAGTTATGGTCTTTGCAGATGATCAAGTTAAGATGAGGCCATTAGTGTGGAGCCTAATCTAATGTGATTGGTGTCCTTCTAAAAAACAGAAATTTGGACACAGAGACAGACATGCATTCAGAGAGAACAGCAAGCGAACACGAAGGCAGAGATCAAGATGATGCATTTACAAGGCAAAAAATACCAAAGATCGCCAGTAAACCACCAGAAGCTAGGAGGATAGGCATGGGACAAATTCACTCTCTGGGGAGGGGGTGGGGGAACCAGACTCAGCCATCAGAAGGAATCGGTCCTGCCAACACTTCAATCTCAGACTTCCAACCTTCAGAACTGTGAGATCATACATTTCTATTGCATAAGCTCCACAGTTTGTGGTATATTAATATAGCACTGCAAGTCCATGTCTCCCAGAAGAAGCTGGGCCTGATAATGTCGAGATTTCATTTGCCTGGAGTTCGTTTCCTAAAAAAGATCGTCTAGGCCCATCCAATGATTTCAGTTAATCCTGCTTTGAAGTCCTATATTTTTCCTTCAGAGACCAGATTTCCCCTGTCTCACATACTGAGATCCAATAATATCACTATTTCAATAAATATGGAAAATGGAAAATTTTTCCTGAAACAGGACTCTTTGATGACATAATTATAGAAATCTCTTTGAAAAAATATATTCAGTAATATGAAAATTGAAATTATACTGGTAACAGTCTATTGCACACAGCCTGTCCAAGATTACATGAGCCAATGAATTCAGCTATGAATGTTTAAAAGGCCCTGTCCCATTTAAAACAGTTTGGAAAAGCAATGAATTGGATTAAACAATATCATGTATGAACATATTAATATTTCCAGATTACCAAACTAATACTGAAGAAATTCTCTTTAAATAGAAGTGTTCTAGGAAATTTCCTAAAAAATAATTCCATATTGATTACAGTTTTTGTGTTTAAAGTCCTCTCTACTCCATGGGATGTAAACTTATTTGCAGGTTTCATTCAAAATTATATAAAGCAGTATAAATAAATATGTCTATTACAAATATTTTATTGCTATGTCTTTATGGATGGTTTCAGAAAAGTTTTGTAGACTGTAGATTGCGTTTAGTACAGGAGGGATCTTCCCCATATCTGAGTTTCTCTTTTAAAATCACTACTGGTGGGCACTTAAGTATCAGACTGTGGTAATCAGATTATAAAATAAAATACATGTGTTTACTCAGTCTAGTGTATATCAAGGCTCTCTTTCTCTCTGACCTGCCCATGCATTCAGGGTCCTGAGTGCCACATGGCCCACCAGTGGCAATCCCACTGTCCGCAGCCTGGCTGGTCCCCAGAATTAAAGTGGCCACTTGGCCGGGCACGGTGGCTCATGCTTGTAATCCTATCACTTTGGGAGGCTGAGGCAGGTGGATCACGAAGTCAGGAGTTTGAGACCAGCCTGCCCAACACAGTGAAACCGTGTCTCTACTGAAAACACAAAACTTAGCAGAGCATGGTGGCAGGCACCTGTAGTCCCAGCTACCCAGGAAGCTGAGGCAGGAGAATCTCTCGAACCTGGGAAGCAGGGGTTGCAGTGAGCTGAGATAGCGCCATGGCACTCCAGACTGGGTGACAGAGCTAGACTCCGTCTCAAAAAAAAAAAAAAAAAAAGCGGCCACTCACCTGGCTCTTTGTATTGGTTGAGGAGACAGGACTTAACCGGCTGGGATTAGACTCTAGGATCTACAATTTGCTACTCGTATGACCTGAGTTGAGGCACCACATTAAAACCGAGGATAATAATAGCATCTACCATTAGGGGTTTTATGATGATTAAATGAGATAATAATATAAAAATGATTAACACACTGCCAGGTATATAGTAAGCACTGAAATGTATCAACTCAAATTATCATCCAATATTTACAAATCCCCCATGTTGTCAGCCACTGTGCTGGCCCAGAGGGACCTGCAATGAGTTCATCGTTGGCATGAATTCATCACAAGCTCAGTCTTTTCAAGGAAATATTTTTACCTGACGCATTAGTTTGTAACTTCTCTTGTATGTTACCAAACCAGAGCTTAAGGGCCATCACAGATGTAGACTAGCAGACGTATGTTCACAGAAAAATGAGTGACAGGACGGTGTAGTGGCTGAAAGCGTGAGCTGGAACCAGATCTCGGCACCTTTGCTACTTTGTGTAATCTTGGCCTTCTTTATCTTCTCTGTACTTTTGTTCCCGTAATTATAAAAGAAGAGATTGTAATACGACCTACCTCATGGGGTTATTCAGAGAGATAAACAAACGTACAAATGTAAATGTAAATAAAAGAAAAATGCTAAGAACAACCTGGACACAGAGAGAGTATGTTAAGAAGTGTCTGCTAGCTAAGGCTAACGCAGAGGACATACAATTAAGTCATCCCGAGGAGAATTAGCACTTCAAAAAGAAGTTGGAGAAGGGTTTTTTGTGTTAAGCACTGAGGCTCCCACCTGTAATTGCGATACTTTGGGAGGTGGAGGTGGGAGGATCACTTGAGCCCAGGAGTTCAAGGCTGCAGTAAGCTATTATAGCACCACTGCACTCCAGCCTGGGGAGAAAAGCAAGACTATGAAAAAAAAAAAAAAGAAGAAGAAGAAGAGAAGGAAATGGGCAGGTGCAGACTTAGGAGAAAGGGTGTAACGCATTTTGGATAGAAGGCAGCGTGTGCAAAGGCAGACTTTGAGTAATGTAGTGTAAAGCAATAGCAAGTAAGTCCATAGTTCTGGAGCATAAAGCTCAGTGTAAGCGGTAGACGGTACGAATTTTTGTTAAGAAGCAGATACCAAATAGATACACTGCAGAATGAACATTGCATGACGCCCTCAGAAGTGCAAATTTTATTTCATTAGCAAAGGGGGTGCCATCAAAGGTGTTAGAGCAGGAGAAATGCATGTCGATTTATTCTTCAGTAAATGTTTATTGAGTGCCTTTTATTTTAAGCAATGTGAATACAGAGAGTAAGAAACGAGACCGGTTCCCTTTCGTTAGAAATCTACATTACAGTAATAGCAGAAAGAAAATAAACAATGTGAAAATACATCAAGACACTTTGATTATGTAATTACAGAGGATGATATTATGATCACAGGGGACTGGGACTTTTTATATTGAGTGGTCAAGAAAAGACTCTCTGAGAATATAAATTGGAGCTAAGACTAGAAAAAAGAGCAGGAGCCTGCCATACAGGGAGAGAATGGGGTCAGGCCAAAGGTAGGGAACAGCAAGCACGTAGGCCTTGAAGTGACAAAATGCCAAGTGTATTCAAGGAACAAAAACAAGGCCACCTATGGCTTAAGCAAAGTGAGCAATGGGTGTGGTAGAGACAACAGCTACCCCACCAAGGATCTGTGCGTCCCATTCATAGTGTGGAATTGTAGCTAGGAAGCCACGGTCCAGGCAGTCATCTTCCTCCCCTCTTGCATCTTGATGGGGCCATGGGATGCAAGATGCCATTTGTTAGCTGAGTGTCCCCAGGTCAAACCTGGAAGCTTCTTATCAAGGGTGGGAGAGCTTAGTCAGGCAGGGTTTCTGAATGACTGGGTGGCACAGATCCTCTGTGGCTCACTCATTCTGTTGTCCTACCTTAGATTGCTGAATAAGAAAGAAATTAGTACTAAAATGTTAAGGTTTGTTTGTTATACCAGATAGCAATACCTTCACCAGTATATGGGGTAAATGGTATAAATTGAGGTCAGAGAAAGACTAGATCAGGTAAGGTTTTATAGGTCTTAGCAAGGAATTCAGAGCTGTATTTTCAGATATCTCTATGAACAGTGTCCTATAAAAACCTCCAACTCACATAATAACTGAACTCATCATTTTTCCTCACCCCTACTTGCTTTCCCTCCTGTATTTCCTCTTTGTTGTGAATATAAAATTGTTGAAACTTACAGATTCTCTACAGAAGAGAGAAAGATTATAGGAAGGAGAACACAGTGAAAAGAATGCATAGAGGAAGCATCCCCATGAGAGAAGAAAGCAGCATGGTACATCTAGAACTGCATTGACTCAATCCTTATTCTCAGATGTTTCTGGATTCCAATCCTGGTTCTACCACTTATTGGCTGAAAAATGGAGGACAATTTACTTAACCTCTCAGAATGTCATTTCTATCACATAGTTTCCATGGCTAGGCCTACTATAAGCCACAAATGATAAATTGTAATTGACTACTCTGATATAACTGAGTCACAAGATATTATCTATTCAATTAAAAAATACAAAAAAATTCAAAATATTTTAAACATGCCAGGGATTTTTCTTTCACTTTAGTTAAAAAACATATGCAATTCTCAAGATACTATGTATAGTAGCATATAGGATATATAGTATAGTATATATAGGTCTTGTTTATTAAATTATTAAAAGTATTTTTTTCCTGATCTCAAATCATGAGTGACCCTGTTGACTTCAGTGCTAGTGATTTCAGAACTTATTACCATGAAATATTTCAGTGTAAAGCTTGGGTAAAGCATTCCATCTTTTTCTACGATCTAGTGATTCATTTAAATGCCTCATATGTACAGTGACCATCCAGGCCTCTGCAGCGTTCAGAGGCCCCACAGGTACACAAGCAGGGAGAGGCGTCTTTCCAACAATTCTGAGTGGCTGCAGATACAAAGTTTTGCTTTTTGAAAATTATATTTGGGAGCCTAGAATTTAAGTTTACACCATCTCCTATTATCCTAGTCCAGGGTTGTTATTTGGAAAACAAATGTTTAGCCAAGGATATTCGATAAATAAGTTGTCTCAGTATCAATTAAAAACCTAAATAGTTCAGGAGGTAATTCCATCAAATAGCTCTTCCAAATGCTAATTAGAAATTTGTGTATCTTTACATTTCTGACTTTGGTTTACATACATTTTCTTATTCTATTAAAACATTAATGTGGTTAAGTATCTAATCTTAATTAGGGTTTCCTAGTACTAGTAATTTTCTTCATCTTTTTCCTTCTCCCTCATTATCCGCCTTTGATCTTTGCACAGGTTAGTGTAAAGAATTCCCAGTTTTCTTTGTGGCTTTTCTACTAAGCTGTGATGCAAATATGACCAAATTTGACTTTAAATCTCTGGACTCTGGTCTCTTCACCTATTGAATGTAAGACCTTTCCAAGTCTTAATATGCATATATGCATATCTATGTAGAGATATAAACATTGATATAGATTTTATTTTAAGCATGTCCATCATGGGCAAATGAACAGGGAGAGAGTAGAGCAGAGTCTATAGAGCACATACTGTGGAATCAAATGCAGTGAATTTAAGCCCCATCTCTGCCACGAACAAGTTGTGTCGCTTTGGCCAGATTACCCTCCTGCAGCCTGATCTCCTCAACTGTAGAATGTAGATAAAGACATTACCTAACTCAGGGTGTTGCTTGTTACGTAGTGCACTTACTTCAGTGCCTGAAAGAGAGTAAGTGCCCTTGAAAATCCCAAATAGCTCTTGCCACTATTATTCACAGGGATCCCTCTGTATACGGATGACAAAGAAAAGAGCTCACTGTGGGTAGATTCAATACCTGGAACACAGTTTAGCCAGTCAATGGCACCTTTGTGCCACGGAATGAGCATCCCTCCCTTTGGGCACACAGTCCTGTAGGAGGTCCCAATCATTACGGGTAATTACAAAGCACACAGGCTCAGGAGAACTGCACCTGCTGTGAAAGCAGGAGTAGTGAACTGAAAACAACAGACACTTTGCAATCTGGAATGTTCTATCTTAAAATTTTGAAAGAGAAAGCAATTATTTTACACAACTCTCTCATCTAATTGAATCTCCTTAGAGTGTTATCTTTTAATCTGAGCAGAAGGTTAGAGAAAAAGAAACGATAGTAAAAGCAGTATGTCTATTACTGAAGAGCCTAATGAACTAGAAATTTTGCTGTACGAATAAGTGATGCAAACTGTGATCATTTTGAATTCAGAAAAGAAAGGATTTCTGAATTATACTGTTTTCTTAATGAAAGTACTCAGCTGAAAATAACACATAAGACATGCATGGCTTACATGTGAAATACGAACATTGTCAAAGCACTTCACCCCCTTTTTTCTGTAAAGAAAAGACCAATTTGTTTTTCCTGTTTTCTGAAGGTGCTGTGGTAGGTAGAATTCCTAAAATGCCCCCATCCAAAGTTGTCCCACTCATTCTAGGAAGCTATGAATATGATGATATATCTCTTCCATAATGAGGCCATAATATATGGCACAGTTAACATTAAAATATGGTGATTATCTAGGTGTGTCTGATACAATCACATCAATCCTTAAAAACAGAGAACTTTCTTCCACAGACGGCAGACTCCAAGAATAAGAGGAATTCGATGCAACTTTGCTGACTTAAAGATGGAAGGGACCACATAACCTACAACATGGACAGTCTTTAACAGCTGAGAGTAGACCGCAGTTTGCAACCAGCCAGCAAACCTCAGTACTACAACTGCAGGGAATTGCACTCAGCCAACAAATGAGGCTGGAAGCAGATTCTTCTCTAGAGCCTCCAGTTAAGAAAACATTCCTGTGCACACCTGAATTTTGGTCTTGTGAGACTTTATGTAGAGAATTCAGCCATGGTAGGTCAGACCTCTGACATACAGAAACTGAAATAATAGGTCTGTGCTGTTTAAAGCTGTGATGTTCGTGGTAGTTTTCCATCCTGCATTCTCATCTAGAATCTTTATTAAAGGAAAATCTATTTCCAAGATCATTCAGGTTGTTGGTAGAACTCATTTACAGTTTTAAGCTGTCTATCAGCTGGAGACCACTCGCAGTTCCTTTTGGGCAGCCTTTTTATTTCTCAACATGGCTGCTTATTTTACCAAGCTAGCAATGAGAGTCTCTCACTCCAGCCTGCCAACGCAGAGTCTCAGATAATGTAATCACAGGAATGACAGTCCAGCAGCTTTGTCTGAAGACAGAATACACTAACCACAGGAGTGACATTCCATCCGTCTTGCCATATTTTGTTAGAAGAAAGTCACAGGTTCCATTCACACTCAGGAGTAGGGGATTGATTACGGGCTGTAAACATGGGGACCACCCTAAGAGTAGTCTGCCATAGCCTGTTTCTGGTCTCAACAATTCATATGTCTCCCACATGCAAAATACATTCACCACTCCCAAGGCCCAAGAATCTCATCCTATTATATAACCACTAAAAGTAAAACATTTCATTCTCTAAATCAAGTGCACATGTGGATAAGGTCCCTGGTTATAATTCCTTCAGAACACTTTCTAGGCATAATTCCTCACCATCTCTGGGCCCGTAAAACCGGAGAGACAAATTACTTGCCTCAACTCATCCAACATACGATGGTAGAGCAGGCACGGGGGGACAGCTTCAGACACTGCAGTTCAAGAAGGGCAAAAAACAGAAGTAGAAAAAGAATCGCTGAGAGATAGCACTTCAGAAACCCAGCTGGTTACACTCCGGCCAGGGTACCTTGATCAGGTTTCAAGGTCTGGAATGGTCCTCCCTGGGTTCCGGCTGCACATCTGGGTTCTTCATTCTATCTTTTTGGTGGCCCTTCCTTTTTCATAAAGGATACATTTTTGCCACTGAATAGTAATCAGCTGGATCCCTGCCAGAGGAATGTAGGGGTTCAGTAGCCTCCTTCTTCCCTCCACTGTATTCTCTCTCTCTTTCTGTCCATCTCTCTGTCTCTTCCTCTATCTCTGTCTCTGTCTGTCTATCTCTATCTCAGTCCAAGCTTAGCAATGTTTCTGCTGCAATAATTTTCTCAGGAACTTTGTGTGTTTCCTATGGCTTTTAATGGGGTTCACTCTGTTAGACTAAAGCTACATCTACACTTCTTGTTATGATAAGTCCTTCTGGTCAGGTACGGTGGCTCACACCTGGAATCCCAGCACTTTGGAGGCTGAGACGGGCGGATCGCTTGAGGTCAGGAGTTCGAGACCAGCCTGGCCAACATGGTGAAACTCCATCTCTACTAAAAACACAAGAAAAAAAATAGCTGGGCACGGTGGTGCGGGCCTGTAACCCCAGCTACTCAGGAGGCTGAGGCGGGAGAACGCTGGAACCCGAGAAGCAGAGGTTGCAGTGAGCCAAGATCGCGCCACTGCACTCCAGCCTGCGAGACAGAGCGAGACTCCATCTCAAAAAAAAAAAAAAAAGGGAAAGGAAAAGATAAATCCTTCCACACATTAGCCTTCTTCTGAGCTGTCTAAGGAACATCTCCCTTTAATTTCCTAAAGGCCCTCTGGTTTGATTGAGAGGATCTGTGAAGCACCTCCTTAATTCTTGTGACTAGATACTCTGACTTATTTTTCTGAGGTTTCACCAGAAGTTTATACAGTGGCATTCTTGGCCTTTTCTCTAAAGCATGCTTTCCCCGCCAGGAAAACATCTCCTCTATAAATGCTGGGAATTTTCAAATTATCAATTCCTGGTTTCTTTGTACTTAACAGTTCTTTCCTCAATTTTTTTCCCTTCTTGCATTTTATGACACGCAGCAAGGAGAAACCAAGCAGCCTGATGGCGATCCAACTGACCACTGCTTGGAAACGTCCTTAGCGATACGTTCCACTTTGTCATTTACAAGTTCTGCCTTCCATGAAACTACAGGAGACAAGCTTTCTGATATTACATCAGAACAAGGATCCCTTTCCTCCAGTTTCCAATGAAATATTCGTCATGTTCTTCTGAGCTCATACTATCAATCTATTTGAAGTCCAGATTTCTATGAAAAGTCTGTTCAAGGCAAATTATATTTTTCTATCATGTTCTTCAGAATTTTTCCAGGTTGTGCTCACTGAGCAGTTCCAAAGCCGTTGTTGCATTACAGGTATTTGTTACAGCAATCCTCAGCTTTGCTGGGGCTTAAAACACAATACTGCAAAGTAGGGCACGCTGGCATGCTGAGTACTTTGAACTGAAGGAGTTGGAAGGGCTTCAGAAGCAAGAAGTTTTCTCTGACCTTCTCCCACCCTCCTTTTTTCTTCCCTCATTTCTGCTACTCTCCTGTCTCCTTCCCTCATTTCTTCCACAAAGTAGAGTCTTCCTCTTCCCCAGGGCAAATCCCAGAAACTAGAACTCCTCTCCCTCTGCACAGGCCATAAAACCTAGAGAGGTCACTCTCTTATCTACCTCCCCTGAAAGTAGGCCCTAAGACTCTCATTCCAGAGGGTCCTGCTGCATACCTGGGTGAGGTATGCTACACAGAGAGGCCAAGAAGAATCTGATCAAACAGGCCTTTCTAAGTTCCCCTCAGTCCATTGTTATTAGATCACCTCCTTCTAGTACAATCACATATTTACATGGCAGCCCGTTCTTTGTTGAACCTAAGCCTAAAAACACACAATTTTCCCTGGGCCTTTGAGTCTTCATTTTGCAAGTTTCCTGTGTCATGTAAAACTTTGATTAAATGAATTTGTCATGCTTTTTCTCTTGCTAACTTGTCATTTGTTACAGGAGCTGTGAACCTTCTAACAATACTCAGAAACCCAAATCTATATTTGTGTTCTATTGCAGTATAATAATTTACAACAAAATTAGCCGCTTAAGAAACATACACATTTGTTAGCTCACGGTGTCCATGGATCAGGAGTCTAGGAAGGGCTTAGAAAACTTCAGAAGCAAGAATTTTTGCTTCAAGAAGGCTGAGGCTCACAGGTTGCAATTAAGGTGTCAGTAGGGCTGTGTTGCATCGAGAGAGTCCACTAGAAAACAATTCAAAGCTCACTCAGGGTGTTGGCACAATCCATTTCCTTGCTGCCATATGATTAAGGGACTCGCCTTTGGCCATCAGCTGCAAGGCCACCTCAGGCTCTAGGAGCTGCCCTCTGCTCCAGGTGCTGCTTGCAGTTTCTGGCTGTGTGAGTCTCCTTAACATGGCTGTTTAATTCATCCACCTAGCAAGTAGAATCTCTTAGCCCAGACTGAAAAGACAGAATCCTCAACAAAATGTAATCACAGGAATGATCCTTCATCTTTTCTAGACTCCACTGATTACAAGCAAGTCACACATGTCTGCTGCACTCAAGGGAAGAATATTTATACAGGGCCTGAGCACAGGGGCCCTCTGGGGCCTGTCTGCCACACGGCACTTTTCCTCATCCTCTTACTGTTATTGTTTGTACTATGTTGTTAGGACACAAGGACTTTGGATCATGAGGAATAAGGAGAGGAATGGAAATTTGAGCCTCCTTTTTCCCTTGAAATCTCTGCAGAAGTAGTTAAAACTACACAAAAACTGTGTCTTTTCTGAAGTTCAGCTATGTTGTTCCTGTGCCCCATTACCACAGGTAACTGAGATGACGATATTGAATTTTAAGTTTGCTAAATGCCATCACAGTCAGTACATGCAGTGAGTCACCCCCTTCAAGTTATTAAGACACCGTACCCAGAAGAGAAAACATCTTTACTGGTAAAGGAGTTTAGTTTTGAACATTCTTCATAAAATGTATCTAGATAGAAACAGATATTCTGCTAACGCACAGCTACTGGTAATAGTGAACTAAATATGTTTAGGGTCCTAACCATACTCCTCAAATGTACTATACAAAATAAAATGGCCATTAGAAACCAAGAAATTTGGTTTCAGTCCATCAGTCATTGATTATAGTATAAAGGTTAGCTTAACTTTTAAACATTTGTTTTAAAAGCCCAAGGTCAGTTCCATTTTAGAGATGCTCTTGGATTTCTGAAGATATCTAAAGCATCTAGATGGTACCAGAATAGCCTTGCAGGACAGGCTCTCTCCCTGCTAAGTTTACATGACTAACTTGCTGCCTGGATCCTAGTAGAGGGCAGGCCCAGATGGTCAGCAGACATTAACCACCCAACACCACTTCTTTCTCCTTTCTTTACTCATCTAATGTCTAATGGGCACCTTTCTTTCTGATGACTCCTAGTAAAAAGTTTTGCACAAAGATTATGTGTGTGGTAATTTCGGTACTGTTCTAAGTTTTCTTAGCAGAAGGGTTTCATATCACCAATAGGTTCTTTTTAGTCTTTTATTGTTTTGAGATCTGGTTACCAAGTGTCTTTGGCAGCAAGAAACACCTGCAATCCTAGCTCTCAAGTGGAACATTTGAAGTCAAGGCTAAAAGTTCTCCAATAGCATTGCCGATTGCTTAACCATATTCAAATGCCTTGTCTAAGTTCAGATGATTTGTTTGCCAAGCAATTTTTACAAATTAGTATTGCTTATCTCAATAAAAAATTGTGACACGAACAGTGCTATTGTTTTACACCCCATAGTTTTGATTCTCTCACAGGATTGTAAATGTTAAATGTCCATGTAGTGACAGGCCATGTCTTCTTCTTAGGATGATGTGAGGCACATAGTAGGCTCTCAGGAAATGCATTCATTGATAGAATAAGTTTCTAACATTTTAATCCCACTTACTAGTTCCACTTACTTGTCTCTGCTCTTAATTGTACAACTGAATCTACATTTACATTGAAAACTCTTTGAAATATATTACATATTTTTTTCTTTGACAAAGTGGTCACTCTAGTGGTAGACTTCAAAATAGAATAATGAAGTACAGTACATATCTTCTAATCCAGTCATGCAATTATAGCATTTCTTACAGTATTAACACTCTATCACTAGAAAATCCTCAGGCAATAATGACTAACAAGGAAAGCATTTCCTGGCAACTAATGATCGGTGTGGGGGCGTTTGCTCTTGACACAAAGCCAGGAGCCCTCAGCCCAGCTGGCTACTGCCTAAACCGGACATGCCAGGCCTCCCTCTGAGGTTACTGTGTATTTATTTATAAACTGTTAGTATAGTGACAAGAAATTCAACGTGAGGCAAGGTTTAGGTGCTGTTCAGAGGAAAGTACCTGTGGGTAGATCATGACACTTTTTTTAGTTGTAATTACATGACCCAGATTCTTCTTCCTGTCTGTGGGTGACATCATATATATTCAACACTTAGGACTTAAACATTAAATAAAATCTGCTTTTGGGAGCACACAGAAGGTACAAAGGAGAGAACAACAATAACAATAACAATAATATAGCTAGCACTTATTGAGCCTTTATAAATGCCAAATTCTATGTTAAGCACTTTACATGCATTAGTTGATTTAATCTTCACAGTGAATCTGCAGGGTAAGAAGAAACAGAGGCACAGAGAGGAGAAAATAACACACCCCAAATCCATCAGTAGTAAGTAGTAGAGCTTGGATTTAAGGCAATGCATCCAACTTCGAAGCCCTTGATGCCAACTGTTATTTTGTGTTATTTCAGCTCTAATAGCAAAACAAAGCAAAAACGTTTAAGCCATTATCAACAAATTGTAACTTGTATGTATTATTCTATATCATTTCTCTATAAGATTGCCTCAAATTTTTTCAACAGAAAAATATTTGGAAGTTATGAAATGTTCTGCAGTTAACTTAGATAAAAACCAACAAATAAGACAAAATAAACACTTTAAAAAAACCTAAAAAGCACATTGCCGGTATGACTATTTTCAGAGTCCATGAAAATTTTGAAATATATTTTCATCTTATGATAATAATATTGCCGGAAACTCACAGTTAAAATTTTGTAAGTACCTATATGAATAAAGAGGAATGAGAATGTGCAAAGAGGAAGCTTTTTCTTTCCAGAAATATTTCCCTTACTATCTGGAAACTTCCTTTACCCTTTTTCTTATTACAGCACTGGCCACTAATTGGCAATTTGCTTTAGTTAACAAATTTCCATTTTTGAAATGCAAGTACCCCTGGAGAGTCAAGATAGCCTCCTCATTAGTTACTCACACCAAGGTAAAAATTATTTCAATGAGCTTTCTCTTAATATCTAGCTTAATGTCTAGCCCTGGGGTAATTTGAGTTGCAAAAGATAGTTGGAATGGTGAGTGGAGAGCTGAGTTACTTTGAAACAGGAGAATTTGAGTTGTAGGAGCTATTGTGAGACCCCACCACAGGGAAGCCTCAAGCAGGAATTGAAACACACATGGAGACCAAGAAATAGATATTAGAGGAGAGCTTATCAGATTTGCAAATGCAAACACTTTGCCCTCCAATGCATTTAGAAGCAAGGGCTTATCCCTTTTCCAGACTCAAAGCACTCACTGGGAAACAGGTGACAGCGATGCCACAGCACTAAGAAAGTCTCCTCCTACTTGGCCTGGCATTGCTGGGGCAGAGCCAAAGCCTGGATCCCTGCTCCCTCCAGGCCCATCTACAGTGCCCTCTGCCACCTGCCACCTGCTACAGCCCATCAGGTGTTCTCAGTCCAGCTGCTTTCAAGGTCCACAGTAATTGGCAGCTGAGTTCAGTACCTGAGAAACTGTGTTGCCTTTTCTGTGTCTGGGACTTATTTTATTGTCTTAAAAAAAATTTAACAGCTCACAGCAGTCTGGCACTGTTGCACAGGGAATTATTTTAATCTAATGGGCCATAGGGTATAATGCAAACATGTTCGGCTGTCTGTACTTACTGGTGCATTCCAGCACAAAGAAGGACCAGCCCCCTGACATTGGCACTTTAGCTACAGAGCTGTCACTTGTTGGTTCGTAACCTTTACTCTGTTACTACAGACTTAATGGATGAGGATCACATATGCATCATAGTATACCTATGGGCATACTGAATTTAAAAATTTTTTTAAATATGATGTAATCTCATTTGTCTATTTTTGTTTTTACTGACTGTGCTTATAATGTCATATTCAGAAAATTATTGCCAAGACAAATGTCAAGAAGGACGTCCCCCTATGTTTTCTTCTAGGAATTTTACCATTTCATGTTTTATGTTTAAATTTTCAATCCATGTTGAGTTTTTTGTGCATGGTGATAGAGATATAATTTCTTTCTTTCTTTTTCTTTTTTTTTGGCATGGGACTATCCAATTTTCCCAGCACCATTTGTTGAAGAGAACATTTTTTCCCCATTGTGTGTTCTTACTACCCTTGCGGAACATTAGTTGATGGTAAATGTGTGGGTTTGTTTCTGAATTCTCTATTCTGTTCCATTGGTTCACATGACTGTTTTCTATGACAGTACCATACTGTTTTGGTTATTACAGCTTTGAAATTTATAATTTGAGGTTAGGAAATGTGAGGCATTCAGCTTTATTCTTGTTCAGAATTGCTTTGGTTATTAAAGGTCTTTTATAGTTTCATTTGAATGTTATATTTTCTATTTCTGCAAAAATATGCTAATGAGATTCTGATAAGATTGTGTACAGTAATAGAAGAAATCAGCAAAATAAAAAGGCCACTTACAGAATAGGAGAAAAATTTTATATCATCTATCTAATAAGGAATTAATATTCAAAACAGATTAGAAAACTCATACATCTCAATACCAAAAATACAGATAACTCAGTAAAAAAATGGGCAGAGGATGTAAATAGGCAATTCTCAAAAGAAGAAATCCAGATGGCCAACAGACAAATTAAAAAGGTGTTCAACATCTCTAATCATCAGAGAAACGTAAATCAAAACCACAATGAGGAGAGTGGGGTAGGGTGGGGTGCAAAAAAAAAAAAAAAAAAAACAAACAAAAAACAAAACCACAGTGAGGTATCACCTCACACCTCTTAGGATGGCTAGCATCAAAAAGACAAAAAAATAGCACGTGCTGGTGAGGATGTGGCATAAAGGAGACCGTTTTACTATAATGATGGAAATGTAAAACAGTACAGCCGTTATGGAAAACAGTGTGGTAGTTCCACAGAAGATTAAATAGAGAACTACCACAAGATCTAGCAATCCCATTTCTGGGTATAGATCTAAAAAAATGAAAACATGATTGCAAAGAAATATCTGCACTTCCATGTTTATTTAGCATTAACCAAGATATAAATACAGGTTCACTGCAGCATAAGTCAAGATATGGAAACAATATAAATGTCCTATGATGGAAGAATGAATAATGTGGTATGTACATACAGGTGTGTGTGTATATATATATATACACACACACACACAGATATATACCCACATACATATATATACATACATATATACACACAATGAAATATCTAGCTTTAAAAAGAAGGACACCAACCATTTACAACAACATGAATGGAGCTGTATAGCTTTATGCTAAGTGAAATAAGCAACACACAAAAAGAGAAATACCACATGATCTAATTTATTTGAGGAATCTGAAATAGTCAAACTCATAGAAGCAGAGAGTAGAATGGTGGTTGCCAGGGTCTGAGGGAAGGGGCAATAGGAGGATATTAATCAAAGGATGTGAAGTTTTAGCTATGCAGGATGAATAAGTTCTAGAGATCTAATGCACAGCATAGTGCCCATAGTTAAATAAATAGTAAATTTGCTATAAATTAAATAGTAAAAATACTATGTTATATACTTGAAATTTCCTAACATTATAAATCTTAAATTAAAATGTCTCACCACATATACACACACATACATCCACATACAGAAATGGTAACTCTGTAGAGATGAAATATGTCAATCATCTGGAATTTAGTCATCATTTCACAATGATGCAAATAATATGATTTTTATTCCTTCATAGCTCAATAAAGCTGTTTTAAAAATTAAAAAATATATATATAAACAAATCAAGTCATATGGTTTGGCTGTTTCCCCACCCAAATCTCATCTTAAATTGTAGCTCCCATATTCCCATGTGTTGTGAGAAGGACCCGGTGGGGAGGTAACTGAATCATGGGAGTGGTTCTTTCCCATGCTATTCTCATGAAAGTGAATGAGTCTCACAGGATCTGATGGTTTTATAAAGGCGAAGTTCCCTGCACAAACTCTCACTCTTCTCTTTTTGCCTGCTGCCATTCATGTAAGACGTGACTTGCTCCTCCTTGCCTTTCACCATGATTGTGAGGCCTCCCCAGCCATGTGGAACCATGAGTCCATTAAATCTTTTCTTGTAAATTGCGCAGTCTGGGCTATGTCTTTATCAGCAGTGTGAAAACAGACCGATACACCAAGCAAGCACTTTTACATAAGAAGGAACTTGTAATGACAACAATTACTGGCACGTCAATATTGGTAACACACTCTGCATCCTATGGAAAGGCCGCAGGCCATTGGCAGTACTACTGTAACATCCTTCTTTTCTTCAGAAAAAGTCTTCACTGCATATGAGTGGGTTATAAAATACACTTCAAACCTACTCTAATTATATATTTTCTTGCATATCTATAAAATATCATTTTTCATAATATGCTAGTCATGTAAATCTTGCATTAAGTAGTAACTAATTATTTTCCATACCCTCACAAGTCATGTCACTCACCAGTATGTCATGGCCCACCATGTGAAATCATTGCATTAACAAATTAAAAGGCCAACATCAAGTCTGATGTGGATATTACCTCTCTGTCTTACAAGGTGTAAATTAATCCAGGATTAATCAATTTCTTGACTGGTTATTGGCATAGGCTTGAATTGTGTCCCTCCCCCACCCCACCAAAAAAAATTATATGTTAAAGTCTTAATCTCTAGTACCTCAAAATGTGACCATATTTGGATATAGCGCCTTTTAAGGAGGTAAGGAAGGTAATATGAGATCAAATGGGTGGTTCCTAATCCAATATGACTGCTGTTCTTTAAGGAGGTTAGGACACAGACACACAGACCATTTGAAGACAGACACAATCGTGGAGAGAGGCAGAAACAAACACTGCCAGCAAACAGTTTGACCTCAGACTTCTAGCCTTAAGAACTCTGGAAAAATAAATTTCTGTTGTTTACCAGTTTATGGTACCTTATCATGGCAGACTCAGAAAGCAAAAGATCATTGACTCTAAATGTTTGAATTTTACTATTGTCAGATTTCTTTTCTAAATACATCACAAATACTGAAAAAAATGTCTGGACTAAAAATAAAAAAATGTGTGTTTTTATTTGAGTTTTCTTATTATTTACCTTTGGTAAACTAAAAAGTTCTCTTTGTCTAATCACCCCTTCTGTAAAATTAGAGATTTTACTAGATTTAGTCTCTCCCGTTTCAACCGGAACCACTCTACTTTTATTAATATTTTATATCATGGTCTTATGTAAGATTCCATTTGAAAAAGATTACTAAAGATATTTTTGAAAACCACTGAACTAAAAGATCCTAAGACCACAGCCAAATTCTATAATTCCACTTGCCAACCATCTGCTCTAATTTCATTATATGATAATTGTCAATAGTCTATTCTGAAACATAGAATATATATATTGTGAATCTATGATAGTTCTAGTTTAAAGTTATTACTTTGCCACTTGAGTGCCTTATATCCATTTAAGACTTTATTTCTGAGATGATCAATAGGTATTTTACACTTAGCAAATAATGGATATTAGAGTCTATAAAAGTCCTTCTCTCTCAATTCAAGATAAATCTGTAGGGTTACCTCACTTTTATTACATGCTTTTCATGTTTAAAAAATAATGTGGGCAAGGAAAATCTTCTAGGGATACTTTACATTTATGAAAATTGTTTTCTCTGTTGCTTTCTGGATTTAGTGGCCTACAAACAAAATAGAAAATCCCCTTCTCTCACCACCTCAGCTCCAGTATTCTCATTGATTTCCTAAAGTTGTAAATAGTCATAAAATCTAATAAACGTTGGTACTGGCCTTTTGAATCTCATTCAGTAAGTTTAAGTGTAGCTAGGGAAGCTTTATTTATTTTCAGTACATTCACCAAGTGGTTCTGATGAAATGGGTATAAGGATTGACTTTGAGGAACTACTGCATTATACAAAGCCGGTGATAAGGTGGGGATGGGTAGGTTAGGCAGGTGGATGAGTGAAGGAGCAGAAAAACGCTTTATCTTGGGTGGGGGTTGGGGTAGGGATCGTGAGGTATGGAAAGGGAAGTAAAGAGGGAAGAAATTAACACTGTGTAGAAACAAACCACAGATTATGCATCATTCCCGTCTGGTCATTTATTCAAACTATTTTGACGGGCTTAATTTTCCTATTGCCAGATTTCTTCTCTAAATACATCACAGTTTACTCACAAAGAACAAGGAGATTGATGTGAAAGACTCATGTAGAGATCCCTCCTTGAACAAAAATTTCTTAAAAGAAAGTCGTCCAAAAGAAAACTGATTTTTAAAGGTTTTAAAAGCACTGTTTTGGCCTTGATTCCAGTCACCAAGAATTCCCAAGATGCAGGTAAAGAGTATCCCATTAAGCATTCAAGCGATGTTTTTAATAATGAAGGGACACACATAGTTTCTTTTAATTTTTTTGTAATCTCTCAAAATGTTAGGTATCTGGGAATCTTAGGATGAATCACATTTTCCTTTTGGCAGGAAACCTCACTCGCTGATTGAGTTTGAAATGAAAGTGTCCCCCTCATGCACATGGAAGGATGGGTGACAGGACGCTTCCTGTGTAGCACTGTTAGCATTGCCCCCTGCAGTACAGATCAGCACAGTTATATGTACCATCCATCACATGGAATACACACACACACACACACACACACACACACACACGAAAGAAAGGAAAACAGATTCTTGCCATCTCTCCATCAGGATTTTAAAATTAGGATGCCTGTGAATTACAAACATTTGCATTTCCTTTCTTGGCTCTCTTCCTCTTCTTTTATATGTTTGCTTGTATTTTTCTCATCTGTAATTAGACTCTTCTATTATCTTGTCTAGAAATCCAACTGATACATAGAGTGCCTCTGGGGAAATTCTATGCTTTTGAGTCAGCTTCTTGCTTTGCCTCAGGAGTTCTACCATTTGACCCACGGAGTGTCCTTCACTACAGACTACTGTGGCTCTGAGAAAGAGAAGAGGCTCTGCTTCCCTCACTCCAAACCCTCCACAGCCTGTCTGGCTGGGTCTCAGCCCACAGTTTCTGGGTTGGCATCAGACAGTAAGTCCCCGGAAACAGTGATTAGGTACTCTGTGGCCCTTAGCTCATTGTAGATCAAAAACAGTAACTCACAACAAACGTCACTCTATGGACAGGGAAAAAAAAAATCATATTTTCCATTTTACAAAAGCTATCATTATGAGAAATTTTAATTTTTATACAGAACAATTTTAAGTTCCAGGTCAGCACTCTGATAGTTAGACATACTACACTCTGCTTCACTTAAGCCATGCTGATGCCTTTGCATATCTAAAAATTTGTTCATCAAGTCCTCTCTTTGGCATAATGTGTCAAAAAGTGATGCTCCACACTCTCAAAGAACTGTGATTGCCTGACACTGGAAGCAGTAACAGCATAAATGGATTACAATTCATTATTTTCTAGTCATCAGGTTTCAAACTTGTGTAGGTTAGATTCTAAATATCTGTGTGCTCTTTTAAATTTGTTGTTTAGTCTAATATTCTCTCTAATCCTGACTTGGTAGACATATTTGGGGGCAAAAAAAATAGTTGATCATATTATGTCTCAGACCATTTGGACAAATAATAGAGATCACTTCCACTTAAAAATACAGCTACCATGTGCTTCTTGATAAGATTCTTTAATTACTTAATTCCCTTTTTAAAACAGTGAACTTAACTTCTCAATTTGCAAAATGAGAACCTTTGCAGTTCAATTTGGAATTGAGCCAATTATTCATATATATATTTTTTACTGGCATGTTTTAATCTCAAACTAATTTAAACACCATTATTTTTTAAAATGTATTGTTACTATAACATACACATTTAAACTCTGCAGAAGTGTATATTATGGAAAGATGTGTTGTTAACCTCTCAAATAAAAAATAAGTCATAAAACCATATATAGCCCTATTTTATCTCTTTGTATCTGTCTACCCATGCCCTAATTTGGTTTCAAAAGAATTAGGGCACAATTATTATATCTTGGCTTTTCATATATTGAAAAAGGTACCACTAACTCAGAGTTTCGGACATTAAAGGTCAACATATATTATCTTACTGAAAAAAATTTTGAAATACTTTTTCAAATTTAACTGTAAAAGCCACAGCATAGAGTTTGAGGTAGTATCTGTAACCAAAGACTCAATATAGTACATAGTCCCTAAATATTTTTTCCATGGTTTGTGTTATGTCTTCAAAATTTGAAGAAAATAATATATAATACAGGGCCTGGCATGGTGGATCATGCCTTTAATCCTGGCACTTTGGGAGGCTGAGGTGGGAAGATCCCTTGAGCCCAGGAGTTTGAGACCAGCCTAGGCAACACAATGAGACCCTGTCTCTACAAAATGAAAATTAAAGAAAAAAAAATAGCCAGGCATGGTGGCAAGCACCTGTGGTCCTAGCTACTTGGGAGGCTGAGGTGGGTGGATGGTTTGAGCCTTGGGAGGTTGAGGCTGCAGTGAGCTGTGATCATGCCACTATACTCCAGCCTGGGTGACAGAGTGAGACCCTATCTCAAAAATTAATAAATGAAATAATAGTATAATATGTATCTGTGAAACAGATGTTTTAATAACTTATTTCCATTTGTTAGTACACATTTGATAGTTTAAGATAAATAATTTTCTTGGAAATAATAAATACATTTTAGTAACTATATTTTTTAATCCACTCTTATCCCAATGGTCTACTGGTAACCTTCTCAACATGATTTTATTATAGTTATATACCAAAAGACACTCTCACTTTTGTAACACAGCAAGTTTTGAGCTATAGAACTTTGTTTTCAAGCTAATCTTCCAGCAATATCATGTAGTTTCTAAGCCCCAAAGTCTTTTTGGAGTCTTTTTTTACTTATTCATTCATCCATACAGTAAATATTTAATGAGTTTCCATTATGCACATTACTCTGCTAATTTCTGGAGTTACACACAGAAAGGAAATGGACAGAGGTCTCACTCAATGTTATTGTAATTTGGTAGGTTAGACATGTCCATATTTAACCATAAAAGGAAGTATAAAATAACTGCTGTGGACGAGGTTCTGTGTGAATCTACATGAGCTCCAAAAGTTTGGTCTGGGAAGGAAATAAAGAAAGGCTTGGAAGAGGAGGTGGAATCCAAAGTGGGACTTCCAAGTCACACAGGCAGAAGTGGATATAAGAAAATGGTTTAGGGAAGACATTAGCGAAGTCAGAAAGAAAAGAAAGCTTGCATCATATAGAGAAAATAATAGTTGATTAACCTGGCTCTTCCTCTTTCCATGAAGAAGAAGCATGGAAAATATGCATGGAAAGTTTGGGCCAGATTCTGCAGGGTCTTACATGCTAACCTGTTTGACTTTGACAATTTATTTGTGGCTAGCAAGATAAGACACACATTCTATTCTTGGCTTTCAATGTATCCTAAGACCTAGCTTTGGCCAACTTTTCCAACAGTGGTTGTAGGTGCTCTATTAATGTCTGTTGATTTGCACTGGAAGTGAATTCCCAACTGTGCATTCCCATGGTCTCTTCAACTTTAGTAAACTACTTTACTTAGCCTTTCCCACACAGAGGCTGAGATCTCTAGTTCCGTGGCTTTGCTCACCGTTTGCTCCATTTGTCATTTCCTGTCCATTTTGCTTGTCAACATACATTTTTTCCTCATCACCTATGGTTCATTCTCAATCCCCTAAGTAGAAATAAAACCTATCTTCTTTGTATTTCTATTATTTTTAGTTGTAGCATTTATCACATCCTGCAATATGGTACAGTAATTTGAATATATTTTTAACTTTCCTATAGGATTATATTTAAAATGCAAAAAGAACATTTAAAACATTGTCCCATTGAATTTCAATGAAATTTCATCCACAATTATCAATTAAGCTCCTGAGGGTATGAAAAGAATTGGGATTTGGCTGATATCAGATGAACAGGACAGAGACCCTGAGCGCTGGGGATTTGCAATCTAGTGTGGAGATTAAACACCTTTACCACTCAAATACCAGGCAAGCTCAGTAAGTATACAGGGAAAGCTCCCTAAACCTTCTAGAGAAATAAAAACCTGCACTGTAGAAAAAAAAAAAAACAGCTTTATAAAATAATCCCCAATCTACTAATTAGTTCCATCTAAAAGTAGCAGCAAAGATAATCACATAAAATGAGCACATTATTCAATTCTCCAACTTAAACTCATCTAATGCTCATCTAATGAGTAGTTACTTACGGGTCTACTATGAGCTCCATCTTTCCCAAGATATTTTTCATTGCGTGTATGTGCCAGAAAACTGGGAAAACATTTAACTTACTACAAATGATTGATCCAAAAGTGTGGCAGCAGTCCTGCTATCCAAAAATACCAGGTGAAATAGCAGACAGCCAGATATGCACAGCTGGATATGTTTTGCCTCTTTTGGGTCGTCCAAGTTTACCACATGTCAGTTCAGCGATTTAGGACAGACTGGAGACAATCCAGCAGAAAGAAAGGGAAAGTTGTGTTGGTTGCAGTCGGCAGAAGTTCTCTTTCTTGTGTTCTTAATTCATCTTTCTCAGATGTTTGTGGTTTGTTTGTCTTTTCAGTTGTGGCAGTGGTTAATACTGCTGATGGGAAAATAATTTGTCCAACCTGGGCAGATCTTTTAAAGCTGTAAGTTTACTGAACATTAATCTGCAGGTGCCCAAATATTACCTATTTGAAAATCTATGCCTTCATTGCACAAACTCCTAAACTTTGCATCCATCAATGAGATTTGCCAGTTTTCTTTTTAATCCTTTACCACCCACTTGAAGTTGCTAAATTTAGACGTGTTCCACTGTCTGCCTCACTCATTTAAATAACTGCAATTACAAGCTGACCTGCAAAATAAAGACCCATAATAGGGTGCTTACTTAGATCAAGCTATCTTGAATGTGTGTAAGAAATAGGAGTATTCCAAGGGTCCTTAACAAGATAAGGGTTAGGCCAAATTTGAAGGACAAGGGGAAACTATTCTGTCAGCCACTGTCCCAGACCTGGGTATAGTAAAGGAGGCCTACTTGCCTACAATTACTTATAATATGAATCTATGTCACTAAATATTTAATTTATTTTTCTAATTGAAAGTCGTTATCATTTTTTTTTTTTTGCTCCATTGCTTTTTAGTCCTTGTCACCTCCCCCAATCCTCTAACATTGCCTCTTTCTATTCTCCCCATCAGAGCGTCAAGCATCAGACAGTAATGCTTGCATTTAATTGTGAAACAGCTGATTTGCTGTTCTGACATAAAGGATATAGAAGCAGGGTGTGGGCTGTAAAAGAGCACTGGGCTAGGAGTCTGTTTGCATTGCTGTCTTGCTGTGAGCCAACTGTACAAGCCTGGGCAAGACACTGCACCCACAAAGGGTTAAAAAAGTTCTCAAATTTAACCATTCTCCTCCATTATCCTTGACAACAGGGCCAGAGAAGTACAGTCCCCTTTCTCTATATAGAAATAAAGAAATGCCCAGATGTGTGAAATTTGTAATACATTTTAATGTTTATACTTAAACAAATCTAACACACATACAAATGTACTCTGTATAATTACATGTGGAAATAACACCAACACTCTCAGAATGTAGGCTCTTTGTGAATGTGAGACTTGGGTAAATGGCTGCTTCTCCATACCTCAGTTTTGGTTGTGCCTCCCACGGACTGATTTTTCTTTCTCTGTATCACTGATTCGTAACTGTACTCCATAATTCTAGTCTTGTCTTCACTTTGGAGCCACCCTTGATGCTGATCAAATCGTTATAATATACATGTGATTGACACTCAGCCCATTGTTTGATGCTATCCCATGGTTTGGCCTACAGCTCAACCATTACGAACTACCTACTAAAGTTTTTAGAGTATCTCATTCTCTCTTACATATGTGTTTGAATTAGTACTTTCCCCTCCCTAGGAAAGGGAGACATTTCTCAGATATCCACTTTTGTTTGAAGAGAAGGGGGACATTATTCAGATATCTACTTTTGTTTGAAATTCAAGACATCATGGGCTAGAGAATAGCATCCCTGACACACCATTCTTACCAACGTCAGAGATCTGTCCTCTGAAAGTGGCCTGATTTTACACATCACATTCTCTAGGTAATTAAGTGTTTCTAATTAGCATGGCTCAGATAAATTTATAGCTAACTCATGATTTTACTAAATGTGTGTTTAAAAGTATTTGGAATTTCAATAATCAACCATATTTAAATAAAAACCAATATGATTTTCAGTACTGGCATTCATGAAAACAGTTTGGTGGTTAAAGAGAATAATTAGGTTAGATAAATAGCACTAGGATGAAAGATGAATATTCATAAACGAAATTATGTAGCAACAAGAACCTTGCTGAGCCATCTCATCGGCTCAAGTGGGACTCATGGGTAGGGCTTTGGGAAACTTCTTCCTTAACTGCAGCAAAGCTCATTTACACCAGAAGCAGATTATTTTTCTAAGACCAGAATTCATTTCAGGGGCAAATGAATGAATGATGGCAATGTAAATTGTGAATTTCTCTCCAAGGACTTCTCAATAGTGCTCCATATTTTAAGCTCAGCTTAAGAATCAGGACTAAAGGAAAGCACTTTCAGAATGGGAGTGGAAAAGTGTGTGTGTGTGGGTGTGTGTGTGTACACGCACACACGCACACACACATACCATTCTCAGCAACCTAAAATGGTATAAATAATTTTCCCCCATATGTAATGCTGTATTTGTGGTGATTCTCTTCTGACAAATTAGTATTAAGATTCTTTAAAACCCTGTACTAAATTTCATATTTCCCTGGAATTCTCCAGTGTTGCTTTGCACATAACATTTATTAAAATTACAGCATTAGTTGATATTTATTATTACTGCCTACCGAAACAGTATGAATCAGGAAAATGGTTGTGCTCTTATGCTTCAAAAGTTGTTTCCCCAAATCATGAGCCCCATTTTTTTTTCTCTTACTGAAAGAAGACTCAAAGGCTGGAGACTGAACCACATGAATCCTCAAGGTTTCTTTTCAACTTTTTTTTTTAATCACTATAGCAATAAATTGGAGGAACTCACTGCTGTGATTTGACAACGACCCTCAGCATTGATTCATCCCAGGATCCTCAAAAGCATTGCTGATTTGCAGTGTCAGAGGATCCAGATCAAGTATATTTAAAGTGCTCTCAATCGAACGCAAAAAGGATTGACTACCTTAAAGATCTAGGCTTTGATTTCAACAGCCAAGAAATTATTTCTGGCTCCACTTTCAAGGAAAACCAAAAAGTTAAAAAGAGAGAGACGGTGATAGAATATAAATATTGTTAAAATATTTATAAGCTATAAGATTGCATTTGGCAAGATCAACTTTTCTTCTACAATAGTGGGAGATGTTCTGTAGCATTCCAGCTTGTCTCTGCAATGATATATTCTCAGTATTAATGTGTCATTTGGGAATGCCTTGATGTTTCCCACATTGAATCTCCTGTCACTTAGATGCCTGCAAAACAATCTAACAGGCACAGGAAAAGTGGGGAACAGAAACAAAAGTTTCAGGTACCATGACAAAAATGAGAAAGTCTCCTTAGCCTTGGATATGGAAAAGAGCAGCAGCCTGGCACTTCGCTAGAGCAGCTCTGACAGTCACCAGAAGAGAAGGGGACATTGTGAGCAACGGTAGCCAATGGTGTGCAAAGAACTTGAGAGATGGGAGGAAAATGCCAGGAAAAACACAAGTTCAGGATACTACTTCGTGAGTCATAAAATCTTTATTCTAGAAAGTTCAAAGCCCTTGACAGACATTTCATTAGTCCTCCCTCTCTCCTTTGAGGTACACAGGTGGCAAATGTAATTACTGATCATCTTTACGAATGGGAAAAAATGAGGCATGGAAGGTTAAGTCACACATTGAAAATGACATAAAATCACATACACCAAAGACTCCACCAGCCCCCTCCCTGATGCTTCCTTAAATGTCCTATGACCTTTTTCACTATGTTGGTCTTCTGTCATGCTTTTCCTAAAAGCAACCGCTTTAAACAGCCTCTTCTGTTCATTAGTATACGCTGTTTCCAAAATTTGGAAAAAAAGGGAAGCTAAAAAATAAACAGAGTCTTGGCTTATGTTTCAAACGACCAAATAATTCTTTCAATGCTACTGATATAATCTCATATATCAAATTTATTATATTTTTAACAGAACTTCCAGTTGATTTTCTTAGTGCCAGTAGTTCATCTAAAAGACTCCTTAAATTCATATTGCTCAGACACATCCTCTGATTCTAGAATCTATATGTTAAAATAAACTCACGGTACTGCTAAGGATCTCAGAAAAGATGAGTCAGATGACTGCCTGCAAGGGCCAAGAAAAGAGAATGAATTCCCCTTCCTCTTTACAGCTGGCAGAGAATCAACGAGTGGCGATGTTGGAACCATGCACTGCACTCCACCTCCATGTCCTGAAAAGACATCTTTGCTTGGCAGCTCTTCCAATTGAAACATTAAATAAAAAAGAGATGGTAATAGCAACCACATGGAAAAAGCTGAAAATTACTAGAGAAGGGGGAAATTCTAACTTCTAAGAAGATATTAGAAAGTGGAAACTTTATAAAAATTCTTCTCACCAAGGAGGTTGTTCAAAAATCAACCAAATTTATTATACAATAATAGTAACCAAACTTGTGCATGAATCAGTGATGATGTAAAACTGTATCATATAAGCATGACTGAATGGGTTTTGTTTCTATTTAATTTACCTTCGAAGTAAGGCTTCAGGATGAGGCTTTCTACTGCACTTCATTATGCAATGCCATGTTGACTTGATATATTACCTCAGATGTGAATCTAATATGGTTTGATTTGCTATGATGACACTAAAATGAAACATATCACTTTTTTCATGTCTCTTTCTTACAAACACAAGGTGCAATCAATAACCAGTTTGAATATGGGAAGTATGTTGAGTCTGACTCTTAAAGGCACCTTTAAGAAGATGATTTTTTCTACCATATGCAGTTTACATAGGAAAGTATAATTGTGTAGCCAAACCTCTGTCTCTATTAGTGCTAAAATCGAATTGAAAACCAAATGCTTGGTGACCTCATGAAGATAATTTATAGGAGTTTACACTGCCTAGCAATATAGAGTGCTTTTTCTTATCTGCCTTTATAAATGTACAAACTGGAAACCATTAGCTTTATCCCATAGGTTACTAATTGCTCTCATATCAACATATGAACATATTTTTATGTATAAATACCACGTTTTCCTTTCGTCTTTTAATATACTAAAATAAATACAGATTTCTAAACACTGGCTTTGAAGCTGGTCTTAGGCTATTAAAAAGGCTGTCTAATACGATATTGATTTATTAATAACTCCCATATGTTAAAAAAAAACCACACCTTTCCAGATCTAACATCTTTCAACCATTGCAGTTAATTGTTGTGTTGAAATCATTTTCTTGATCATTGTTACCTAATTCCTCTGTATAAGATTATACTTCCTTATTTTACTGCTTAAGAACTCACATTGCTTTGGAGTTCATTTTTTTCTGTAAGAAAATATTCCTGTGAGAGAGAAATGCAGCACTCATATTATATAATGCAGCTGTGAAACAAATGTAATACTTTGTGCACTATTGTAAAGAGACCTTCTAAACTCTAATTTCCTGGGCTGATAGTGAATAATACCTATTTCTATGCCTAATAATCTTTCATAATACTTTCTTTTTTTTCTAACAAAAATGACTATCAGTGTTGGCACATGTTATGAAATGAAACACTTAGCATATTACCAGTTTCCAATACATGATTTATGGTCAGAATAACATTTGTTGTATTTATGTTACCATTGCAACTACTACTATTATTTATAATAAAAATGGTTTTCTTCATAAATTACACAACTTAGAAATTTAACGCATAGGTGATTGACAGATGGAAATGCTTAACCATTTTCAGTTCAAACTCAACATTGTAAAGACAGCATTTTATGTTTCGTCAGTGCCTTCTTTTCTTTCTGACATTCCTAAATACAAAACCTTGGAAGTCATTACTTTCCTGGCTCCCCCATTGGCATTTCTGTTTATAAGCAATACCACTTTTTATAAGAGATCTCTCCACTATAAAATTCATTAGAGATTATTTGTTTAACACACTTCTCCTGAATCCCACTCTCCCTACTGTCATATTTTTGCTTTCTTCATTAATTTTCAAGGTTAACTTTAATCCAGAAATAAATGATCTAATGGAAGAAGGGCATATCCTTTTATTTTTAAGTCTATGTTATTGGCAAAGGATGCCTATAAAACTTGTTTAGAAGAATTCTGAGGTTATGTAGAAGGTCTTTGGAAAAGGCTCCATAGGTACTAAAAGGGAAGGACCAACTATGTACCTCCCTAATCAAGATGTATCTGTATTTCCTTAGGAAAAACAAATTCCCACCTCACTATGCTCAATGGAAACCAGGTATCAATATATATTGAACTGTAACCAAATTCAAGTTGCCAAGATAAAAGCAACGCCACATTAACATATCTACTAAATAGTCAGCATCTCTACGTTTGTATTTCCAAGGTAAAATTTTTAACTACTGATGAGTCATAGAAAAAATATTGATCATCTACTCTGTAGAAAGAAATAGTAGGATAAAAGTTTCATTCAGCTGACTGCCTTTAAATTTCCAGGGACATACATATTTTTCACCTGATAATAAACATGCAAAACATCAGTAGAGAAACTGAATGTGAACATTTTTTAAGATAACTCTAATAAAATGTAACCAATACTTTGATTTACTGGGAAATAATTTACCACCTAAAATATAACAACTTTGATGTTCAAAATACATTGAACGTAACTCATTCTCTGTTTCAGGATGTACTGCATGACTTCACAGTGCAACCTGGTCATGTTTATGAACACTGATTATAAAATAAGGTCCAGAACCTGGACAGAAGTAGTATGCATAGTCTAAGCACTAGAGGCAGACATCCTGTGTCGGCCTCCTCACCCCATCATTTTTATTAGCTCTGTGCCTCAGCTTTCTCATCTGTAAAATAGGGATGATAGTAATATTACCTACAGTTCTGACACCACCATTGAACACACAGCAAGCACTCCAAAAGCGTCGTCATTATTGTCATTATAATGTTATAAAGTATGGAAAATTGACCTGGATGTTTTTTTCATAAATGAAAGAGAGATACTGAAGTGTTTGTTGTGTCTGTGTGTTGGGTTTGGTAGTATATTTAAGCATTGTGTTTATTTTGACAAATCCATATTTTGGTCTACTTTCTTACCATGTTTTTCTTATGCCTAACAAAATATGTCCTTAATGCATGCCCCAAATATAGATAATTCGTACTTCCTGGTACTTGAGCTGTTCTAGAGAGTTTACTGTTTATTTTGGTCTATAATAACTTCATTTCTATGATCTGATGAAGACAAATATTTATTAAATAAAGTCATACCTTTAATACAAACTCCACCATTTAAAAAAAAACGAACAGGCAGTTTTGGAATGACATCCATTGATTTTTTTTTTTTTTTTTCATAGAGACAGGGTCTCGCTATGTTGCCCAGGCTGGAGTGCAGTGGCTATTCACAGGTGCGATCCCACTACTGATCAGCACGGGAGTTTTGACCTGCTCCATTTCTGACCTGGGCCGGTTCACCCCTCCTTAGGCAACCTGGTGGTCTCCCCCGCTCCCGGGAGGTCACCATATTGATGCCGAACTTAGTGCGGACACCCAATCGGCATAGCGCACTGCAGCCCAGAACTCCTGGGCTCAAGAGATCCTCCAGCCTCAGCCTCCCGAATAGCTGGGACTACAGGCACGCGCCACCACGCCCGGCGATTTTTTATAAAGAAATTCTTTTTAAAAATGTAAATTGATCTCACTTCTTAAACTCTAAAGGACATGGTATTTTCATACCTCATTGAGTGAGATATTGTTTTATATGTTCTACTTCAAGAGAGGAAAATTTTTATTTTAAATTTTGTGGTTGAGCAGTGCATATGTAAGCTGAGTGGAAATTTTTACCCAGCTTGGATGCTTTGCTGAAGGGTGCTGAGAATGAGATTAGAGCTGGGTCCTGTATGCCTAATGAGTAACAGATTCTGATATAAAAACAGAATTCTGTATTTGGATATCTTTGATCTAAGACTACTAAAAAAGAATAATAATTGTGGTTGTAGGCAAGGGCCTCTTTAAAAGATGGGAAAATTAGAACTTAAAAAATAATCATTGACTCTAAACATCCAAACTAATTTCTAAAAAGAAATACATTATTTAAGTGTGAAAATATTTGACTTTTTTTTTCCTCTTGCCAGTGTCTTTTCTCATATCTGTCAGCACTAAAAGCCCTGGCATGCTATAAAAGTTTGTTTTGTCAGTCTTAGATCCCACAGAAAAGAATGCAAGGGACCCTATGGGTACTAAATTTATAACCTTAGATATGTAGGTTTTGATAAGCATTCAAAGATTCTGTTGACTAACCACATCAAATCAAAGCTGTGAACTCCCCCAATCACTAATGATTCCAAAGAACTTGGATGAGATCATTGTATGCAAATCTCCAAGGGTTTAGGGATTAACCCAGGACCCTTGAAGGTAAAAGGCAAACCCCCTCTTGGCTGAGTCCTCCTGTTAGTTTTGTGTAATTATCAAACAGGCCCTGGGAATCTGTCCAGCATCCATCTGAAAACAGAAACATATGCATTTCACTTACAGTTAGCACTGCAGCTACCCTGGAATAGAAGAAAGTCAGCAGGTTCATGTTTATGTAAAGTGCTTTGAGACTTTAACTCTGAACCAGTCCAATGACCTTTGGTGCTGGGAGTGCTAAAACATCTAAGAGCACTCCACCTCCAACGCTGGTTCTGGAAATGGCAGAGCAAATTAGTTGATGAGGCTGTGAAACTCCCAGAAGCACTTCTTCTGGATACTGCATTTATGGGAGTGGGAACTAAACATATCTAAAGGGCGGGAAATGTCGCTTTACTGCTGGTAATGCTGTAACTCAGCTGTGAGCAATTAGGAGTCTTGCAAGTTGAAGGCACTCAGAATTCCACAATTCCAGGCAGCAAGGAGCTTGTAAATGTGTGCTTATAATATGTGTCCTGAGTATACACCTTTTTGATCAAATCATTGGAAATCTCTGTAGAAAAAATAATAGATCGTGAGTACAAAATTCTAATTTGTATTTTAAATGTTTCATGGATAGAATATAAAGGTGGGTTGTCTTGATTTCTAATCCTATGATAAGCCTGTAAAGATTGGATGGCTATGAATGCAAAGTAATCTTGCCCTGCTCATGTGCAGTAATACGTGTGCATGGTAGGAAATAGGTTTCATGATCATTATTCTTGCTTTGTGTTTGAAACCAAGTGTTAATATTAGTCAAATATAACTTCTTAGAATGAACATTTGCATTTGATTTGTTGATAAATTACTTTATAAAATATATTTTTAAAACTTTCCTGCCACGAATTAAGGAAGAAATTGGTATTTAAGAAGCAAAGGTACATGATACCATGTACATACAATGTGCCAAAGGTACATTCAATGAAGTGATATGTTGACTTGAAATATTTATGAATAATTAGTTCCTAGTGAATTAGAAATCAAGACTATGACTGAAGCACATCCATAACTGTATGACTTACTCTGCATTCAGAACTAGCTAAAAAAGGCAATGGCTTTGGTGTATCACAGATGTTCTTTAACCCAGCAGTTTTTAAAAGGCCCCACCCACTGTAAATGTTTTTATTTTTTGATTTTTAAAAGAAATTCTGTGATTTTCCCGCTAAACAATCCCCCATCCTGACAGTGCACTCTTTCTGCTAGGACATGAGAGTCTCCCCAAAATATCTGAAAGACATAAATATTTGGAACTTTTTCAGCAGAAATAAATTCCTGACTGTCATAAAAACATGAGCTCGAGTCAAGCCAGGCTCAATAGCAGTTGCCTGGGTGGGGGCGGGCAGATAGATTAATCAAAACCAGGAATTCTCTCTCCCACACCTCTAGGAGTGAGTCCCTAACATTTCTGTAGCATATAAACAATTTGCCTATAACATAAGGGCAGCTAAAGGGAAAATTCTTAATATTTAATATATAATCTACTTTGTTCCCTTCACAGAGATTTTTTTTTTCACCTGTGTGCTTTAATATTATTTCACCTATTATACTTTCTCTTCTATTCTTCAACTAAATTATTTAGTAAATGCATTAATCTCAGCCTTCATTTGTGCTCTAATGCTTTTCTGATGGGCTTCTCCTCCACAGATGCCTTTTTAAAAGCTGAATTCTGTGTACCTTTTAGACAGCTCCCAATATAACCAGACGCAAGTATAGCTGGGGCAGCTGGAGATATTCACCATCTATGTGGAAAAGAACTTGCGTTAATATTGACCCCGTGCTTTCCCTGCCAGTAACTTTCATACTTTAGTGACATGTGATGGTGACAATGATAGTAATTTGCTGCTGCTTCTTTCCCTCTTCATTCCTAGTTCTTTCTATTTGATTAACTTGACACAAAGCTGCTCAGGGTGAGACAAATCCTGTGGAAGGCTGGAGAACACAAGAAACAGTCTGTATGGTGAGTGGAGCCTCCCAGTCCCAGTTAGGGCCATTATCTACTTGCAAGTCTTGCTAGGGCTGTAAATGCAAAAGTTTAAAATATTAACAGACAGTTATCAAACAGAACCAGCTACTGGGGTCAAGTTTCTATTCCTAGGATTCAAATAGGTAGTATATCCTTTTCTATCTTCACCCAGCAGGCCAATCATGAAAAAAAATGTAAAATTGCTTTTATTTGATACATTATAAGAATATATCCTAGGATCCTTTCTAATCAGAGATCCTACTGATTATGTCACCAACTGAAACCCATCTGTGTATTTGTTCTGGAATGCATACCTAACGTTTTCCTCTCGTCTGCATGAAGCTGAATACATGTTTTCTATTTATCTCAACCTTCTGTTGTTCTTTCTTTCTGATTATTCTCTTTATTTTTTCCTGGGTTCAGATCTAAAACTCATTCTACCTACATCTGTCTTGATTTCTGAGAGTTCTGCTATTTTAATATATCAGTGCTCTGAAATCTTGTTTTTTTAGGTTTACTTTAATATAGATTTTCCTCCCATTAAGCTTTCCAGTAACTTCAGTACAATAACTTACTTGCTTACATGCCTGCTATCAGTGTCATCTGAAGACTCACAGTTTTAAGTCTCTGGCTACCCAGGTTTGGTACCTCAGTAGACACGGATTTTTTGGTAGGCACGTAGTAATGACACCACTTGGAGGGTCCTCTCTAGGAAATTCAAGAAACCCTTTACACTACTGGACATCTGAGAATGGGTGTTCTATTGCCACTAGAACTATCCAAACTTATTTGGACATATGCAGTACATATGTCCTTAGTATATATTTTACAGAGAGGTCATTTAAAGTTATCAATGGCACAGAAAGTCCTTTTTCCTCTGTGAAAATGATGGTGTTTTGTTTTTCTGGGGACGGAGTTATAACTCTTGTAGTTTTAACCTTTCACTTGCGGGTTGTTTTTACCGCCCAGAGAAAAGCTCCCATATCTCTATTTCACAAATGTCTCTCTGCTCGGACTATAATTACTGCTTCCTAGCTATTTAAAATAATGCTGCTCAAAGGTCTTTGGTGTCTTTCAGACTTAATTTGGTCTTTGTTTTTCCCAGCTGAAGGCACACCTGTTTGCTTTTTAGGTCCTATTTACATGTGCACTGCAGCAGGATTGAACTGTTGAAAGTATTATAGCAAGGCTGGTGAACTGGCTGCATTCCAGGGCTTTGTTGTAGGTGGTCCTGACTTGTCATTGGCTGTTGAACATGACATTAAGATTGTATTTGGAAAACTGCTCAAGGAGCAGTGAGTGTTATCCATAACAGATCCAAGTCTCCAGCACTAATTGATAGGGCACGAGTTAGATGGCTGATCAATACTCATTATGATCTAGTCTCCTGCATGCTGGCCTTTATGCTGTAATTTTCAAATGTGTGCTTATTTAATTAGTGTTCTTCTAAAACTGTGAAATCTGCTCTTTTTAGAATCTGTGTGATTGTAGCTATTAGTATGAGATGCTTGTCATAAACCGTGCTGCCTTTAAAGTAACACTAGTACACAGTGTTTTGACCATAAAGACAAGGGAAGATAGAAAGTCTAAAATCTGTTGCATATGATTTACTTTTCTCCTACTGGCATAGTAATTGGCATTTAATAGTTTTCTAATCTTGCAGCCTTTATGTAACACTTTATTCATGCCTGCTTACAGAGACGAACGCACCAAGATAGCCTAAAGTTCATGGCAGGCACATACTTCCAGGTGTGCTGTGTCGGCTTAATCATGACTCTACAGGATAACTGAGAACTCCTTAACAGTTTGAGTCTCAGACTCCATTTCTGTTATTTATATGACATATTGAATGAGACTCATCTGCAAGCAAGTATGTGCCAGGCGCTGGGGAAACAGAGGAGCTGGGCTGGGAAGGGAGAGACCCACTTTGCTGGATGTGGGAAAGTTATATGGAGAAGACAACTGAGTGGAGTCTAGAAAAAATGGAAGGTTTGAGGGGGAGGAAAGGTGAGGACAATGAAGGGAAATCCAGTACAGGAACAAATGGTAAAGCTCACAGATCCAACTCAGCATAATATGTTTGAGGAAATACAAACAATAGTGAATCTATTTGTCAATTGCTTATCGTGTGACAGGCTGTTCTATAATTACATTATTAATATCATTTAGTCATTTGAAACTCTTTATGGGATAAGGTGGAATATTAATTAATAGATAGATACATACATACATAGATAACTGATAGATTATGCATGCATATTTAATGCTTAGAACATCCTTACAATATGAATAAAATTATCTTAGTGTAGATAATAACACTAAGAATCAGAGATGCTGAGAAACATGTCTAGTACATGTTAAAACTGTCTCCAAAGTCCAGGTTCCCTTTTCTGTCCCACACTATGCTTCTGTCAAGTTATATTCACATGTCAAGTCATACTCATAGCGCATCTAAAGATAAGGCAAATTGTAGTTTCCTGCAAGGCCATTGCTATGTCTCATAATCCCTTTCAATTCTCAGAATCACTAAGATATGGCACATTTAATGATGATAATGCCTTTTTAAGAACTGCTTTTCAGCTCTTTTAAGTCGAATACAATGACTTAAAAGTTCTAAGTAAACATTGCAATTAGAATTCAATGACCCTTTTACCCTCCACACACACATATGCACATCAAGGCCCACAGCTTTGTACCATTCCAGGTAATATCTAGAAAACAAGGTAAAAAAAATTTATAATGACTAAAAACATTACTGTAAACATATAATAAGTAAATTCCTTGGGCTAGAATTTTTATAAACAAACTAATTGGAAAAATATATTGGTAATAAATCTAAATACTTCTTGATATAAAATATCAATATTTCATAGGGACCAATTACTTCCTTTCTTGGGAATTCATCCCTAGAAACCCCTCACTGCCCCACACCACAAGGTGACAAACAAAAGGTAACAAACCTTATTATTGATAATATTAATTATTAAAATGTTATATATCAAATATTTAACAATGGGTGAATGACTAAACGATGGCAGACCCTCTGCTACAATTTGCACCTCTTCCAGAGTTTACTCCTCTTCTAGAGTTTCACATCTCAAAATAAAATACCTAAACTTGATAATAAAATAAAAGAAGAACCTGTCAATGCAATGTTGCAGTATTGTTTCAGTGCAATGTTGCAGTGTTGTTGAATAAACTCACTCAAGGAAGTGCCTTTATGTGACTCACATATATTACCTACTAAAGGCTCCCATTCAGTTAAAGTACATGTAAACTTGAAGATTTTTATATTATCAAGCAAGCAATTACAGTTTTATTGAACTACAGCATATTAACTACTTTGGTATCTAACCTAGTGATTCTATTCCAGCATTCGTTCTTCAATCCTACATAAATCCTCTCCCTCTAATTCTCTTTTGAACCAGCTCTATCTTTCCGTTGATTTTCTCATTCATAATATTTGTATGAGTCTTATTTTTAATTGTTTAAAATATATATATTGACTTAGTAAATGGCACCAATTGTTTTAGCCAAAAATCTTGAGGTCAGCCTTAATTTTCTCTTTCTTTTACATCTTATAATTAACCCATTAATAAATCATGCTGCCTCTACATTCAAATCTTACTACTTGTTTCTATCTGGCCTAAATTACTACCACAGCTGTCTAATAGCTCTTCAACAACCCCTCTTATCTCTGTCTATGACCAAACCTCTACAAAGCACTCAACAGGTAGGTCAGGTCAACCCCTACTTTCAAATTTTCAAAGACTCCAACATACGGATAAATACAAAGTTTTTATTTATTATGTGTCGCCAGCCCCAGTCCTATACAATTTGGACTTTCAATGATGCCAACTTCATTTCACACCCCTCCGTGAGTGGATGAAAACATTCCACATGGACTGGCTTGCTTTTTTTCTCCAAACTTGAGGCATGATTACACCTCAGGGCTTTTGAACTTTATCTTCTCTTCCCTCTGCCCATGTTTTTCCCCAAGATATTTTCATGACTCACTTCCACCCTTTTTCACATCTCTCTTTAAATGTCTCGACTTCAGGGAGATTTTCCTCACCATCGTATCTAAAACAGCCTCTCACCCACTGGCTTTCTATCTCCTTTTCCTGATTTTTTTTTTCTTTAAAACACTCCTCACTGCTCATCATCTTATTATATATTTATTGAATAAGTCACTGCCTCCCTGACTAGAATGTAAGCTCCATGAGAACAGAGCTTCGGATCTTGCATTCCCTGCTGCATGCGGTTTGTAGGACAGTGCCTGGAATTTGGCGAGCACCAAATGAGTATTTGTTGAATAAATGAATTGTGGGTTTAAATAGATGACAGGATATTTTGCAGCCATTAGAAAATTGGAAGATGACATGAAAAGATGTATAAAATTTAGTCATCTTATATGAAAACTTAGTAAAAATGTGCAAACAGCATGCTGTGCTCACAAAAATAAATACCAAGAGAAATGGAGAAATAAAATTTGCTTTGTAAGTACAATAGAAGTATAATGATTTCTACTTTCTGTTTCCTGAATTACTTTTATGTTAACAGTGATTTTTTGTTTTAAGGCCTTTAGAAAATCATTATATAATACCTTGAAAAGAAAAAAAAAATCCATATGGTGGTTTCACATTCTTAGTTTTTTCTGCCTATTCCTTTCCCCGTATTTCTTTGGTGTTGAATGCCTTAGACTACCTGTGCCTAATATCTAGGACAGTCATTGGTGAAATTCTGTATCAGGGAGTTTCCTTACCCACTTTTTGTCTGTTTTCCATTCTTAAGCTCCATTTCTTTGATCCTTCCCAGAAAGTGTTTATTCCTGGGACTAAAACTTAATTTGTCAAATCTTAAAAGAGAGGACTGACTTTTTAAAGGTGAAATTCGAGACTTTTGACTTGATCCTCAGGTTATACTTCAAAGACGCTGCCCTGGTACCTGCACCTTGGTCAATAGTTTTCTCTGTAGCTGTTAGTCACTCCTACTGGCTGTGTTTGGGATATAAGCATGTAATCTAAAATTGCCACTGTGGTCTCCAGTTCAGTTGAGAAGGGAGCTAGCTGAGCGTTTTTAGTAGCCACGGCTAGTCTCCCAATTCATGATCCACGTGGAACTTATACTTCGGGCATGCAAGTATGTCAAAATACTTTATCTTTGACAAGCAATGCTTTCCAGAGAGATGCCTAGTTCTAGCCAGTCAGTGTGGTCTTGAACTGTAGTGTCATTTCTGGCAAGAACTTTCAAGCCTGCTTAATGTTAACATCAATTGCCATAATGCACTTTGACACTACTTGGGATTTTACACTAGGTAATCTAAGCTCTCTCAAGTCAAAATCGATGCATCCAAGAATACCTTAGAAATGGAAAAGTTCAAGTATATTCTTGAGTCTACTTTACCTCTACTGTGGTCCTATACAGACTACAATGGATGTTGTACAAAAATCTGTGCCTCAAGTATTTTCAGACACATAATTTTAAAAACTGATTTAGAAAAAATAAGGTTTGGGATGTGTATCACTTTGAATTGTGCTTTATAAGTTTTTTTTTTACATTCTTTTTGGAGTGAAGCGTTCTTATTCAAAGTTATATATAGATAGTCTCTATAATTAGATATGTTCCTCAGTAAAGCAGTTACTGGTGCTAATACTCTTCTTATACCTTGACAAGATACTTCCATAAGTAGACAAGAACATTGAAAAATAAACATCACATGACTGTTTCTCTTTCCAATGAGACAATTTTGAGTGAAGGTGAGGTATGAGTAAAATCAATCAGACCTCTTATTTGACTGATTTATACACCTTTTTTTTTTAATCAAAGTGTCCATTCGACTCTCTGTATAGACACACCCCCAAAATAGTGTAAACAAGTCAGGTGTTCATTGTGCTGGTGTCCAACTCCACCAGAAGGCAGGAAGACAAATTTTATGCCCTAAAGTCCTTTCTATCTCTATGAATAACTAATTATAAGATACATGATTTTTTTTAGTTTCATTAAACTCAACAAGATGAAACTGGACTCCATTTTTTGAGACGCACTTCTAATTTCCATATTCAACATCTATGTGAATAAAAACTGCCTCTACACAACAAATTGTTTTCTAACTACTCTTCCTCTGGTACATCAGTCATACTCATTTGCCTTTCCACTCCTTTCAATCTAGGATGGTTAGTTTCTAAGCTGGTGTGTGTTCGGATGAAAAGAAAACAATGGCGAGAAACTGGGGAAAAACTATTTCAATGCCTACCTATTTCCTGATTGATATTCCATATTATTCTTCTGAAACATTTGGAATTATACGTTGAGATTCAGGAGCTAGTTTTATAGCCCCATCTGGCCTTAATTCTGTACATACAATTGTACATCATGAATTGGTCCACAATTTTGGTTTATGTCTCTATGTTCCTGTTTGATCTGAAAATGAAATCTTACTCTGAACTAAATGAAGAACTTGGCTATGAATCATGCTTATAAAATAAAACAGATAAAATTTTAAATCTTTAAGATTATGTTTGAAATAAAAAAAAAAGATTTCCTTTGGAAACAATGAATCATATCTTCTAATACGTATCCACTGCAAGGTTTTCTCGAGATCAGTTTTGCCTTTACATTGATCATTAAACTTAGCAGTATTAATATTTATTGAACATCTATGAGGTGCCAGTAACAATTCAGAGGACAAAAAAGGTGGTCCCTGTTGTCAAAAATGTTAAAAAGCTGTGTTTCGCCCTTGTGCATAATCACTTGCTAGCCAGAGAGAAAGCATTTTTATCAGAGCTGTTACTTTGTGTGTGTGTGTGTGTGTGTGTGTGTGTGCGTGCGCGCGCACGTGTGTATGTGTGTATTGTCAGGATGTATCCACCCTACTAGTATAATTCTAGTTAAATGCCACAAAATCTGCAGTAAATGCTTTTGAAGGTGCACATCTACATTCCAACATTCTTTTCAAAATTAAATTAAATTTGAAAAAAGGAAAAGAAGATAGGTAACTAGATAACAATAGCTGGAAAGGAATGAATCACAAAGATTGGTGGGACACGGTCCCTGCTATGGAAATGATACATACGATCAAATTAAAGTGCATAGAATCATAAGGATAGAAAATGGAGGTTATGTTTTTCATTCAGCTTATATAGCACAAAGAGACTGTAATGAAAGTTAAAAGAAAATAAAGTCAGTTTGTGTAAAAGGATGTAATTTTTCATTCTGTAATAAATGTTTGGAATGGCCTTCCAGGCAGGGTTTTCGAGGTGAAGGACATGGGGGTTATTCAACAAATTCTAATCTGCTAAATAGTATCCTTTTCGTATTTCTTATGTTGTTATGACTGTACAGTCAAACAGTACTTTTCAGACCCTAATTAGAACCAAACCTACATAAATGATGTTCATGAGAAATCATACAGGGCAAATGGCAGAAAATAAAGGGAGCTATAAATGCATAACTGAAGTCAAATCTGTGCTCTTCAAATCTCCGTTATAAGAAAGAAAATATACTGATTCATTAATTTTAAATACCATTAGAGGAATTTTATGTGTATTGACTTTTCATCCCTCAATTTGTGCTTTAATATATGTTTTAGATCTTGGCAATTTAGTAATTGTATTGATGCTAAGAAATAGATAAATAGATAGATGATAGTCTTATTTGTTGAAATATGTATTTAAAATGTATTAAATATATATTCATATATAATCCAAATTAACAACAACAATAAACAATTTAAATGCCTTGGGAAAAGGAACTAATGAAATAACAGAATTGGAAGAGGCCTCCAGAGGTCATATGTCATATTTGCTATGCAATTCCCCCTCTCCAGCAACCTACACACACACACACACACACACACACACACACACACACCCAGGATTGCATTATATAACCTAAGTAATGCTTACTTTCTGGTTAAAAATAAAACAGAAATGTTGTCAGTCCCCATACCTCTGCATTTCTAAGTTCTCATATAACACTATTATATGTGATAGCGTTTAATGTTCACTTACAGTGCCTTGATAATGCATCCTAGCTTCAGTAGGTTCTAGAAAGTTCTTTTAGGTCTAGGTAGCAAAACTTTCATTTATTCATTCTTCCTTGTCTCCATGGATGCTTAATGCACACTACCAGGTTAGACAGCTGAGACATAAAGATGATCAAAACATCATCGTTGACCTTCAGGAGTTTAGGTGGCAAGATATACAAATAGGCCAGTATATAAAGTGAAATAATAAGAGTGATAATACAGCATGATGAATCTTAAAAGAGATCTATACATGTTGTCATGGGAGCACCAAAGAGGGGGCATATAAATCTCACTGGGAATTCAGAAAAATATTTGTAGGGGAAAAAAATGCTTATGTGAAAATTAGCTGAGCAGAGACAACAACCAAGGACAGTTGAAGTAAAGGGAACAACATGGGAAAGAAACACCAGGTGTATTCAGCAAACCAGTAGTAATTCATGCAAAGAATGTGCATGGAACCCTGGCAAGAGACTGACTAAAGGGATGCACAGAGCCTAACAATGAAGGGCATAACATGGAAACCTTTAGTCAACCTCTATCCTGTAGCTTCAGTAAGTCGTTGGAGGACACGGAGCATGCCCGAATCTGAATTTGTCTGCAATACAGGGGACGGCTTGGAGGAATGTTAGTGCAGGTCAGGGAGGTGACATCTATAAGTGATAAGAGTTATGGTGATAGTTCTGAAAAATAGAAGTCTTGTTGGGAATGGAAAAGAGCAGACTGATTTTACAGTTATTACGGAACAATAATCTATAAAACTTGGTGACTGATTTTGTAGATTACATGAGAAAGGGAGATCTGGTATCCCTCCTAAGTCTCTTAAATGAGAAATAATAATTTAAAACAACTAACAAGTTTGGGGGGAAAGAATTACACATTTCCTGTTCCATTCGATATTTCTGTGGCATACCAGATAGAGATGACCAGTGAGCCAGATAAATGTGAAGCTTGACAAAGATACAAGGGTCAGTAACAGTTAATACCACGGCTTTGGGGGAGGAGGTTATACAAAATGAGATGAACTAAGTTCTGAGGATGAACGGCTGTGAGTAAGGTTATGATGTATCAATATGGTGAACTATTTCACAATAGGAAAATAAATATTTCTATGCAAGTATCTAACACACGCTAATATCTAACAATCTATCTATACATACATATGTACATATCTCCATATATATATATATATATATATATGGAGAGAGAAAAAGAGTGAGTCAAGGGTCTCACTGCCACCCAGGCTGGAGTGCAGTGGTGCAATCATGGCTCAATTTTCCCTCCACTTCCTGGGCTCCAGAGATTCTCCGGCCTCAGCCTCCTGAGTAGATGGGACTACAGATGCACGTCACTATGTGCAGCTGATTTCTCTCTCTCTCTCTTTTTTTTTTCTTTTTAGTAGAGATGAGATTTCTCTATGTTGCCCAGGCTGGTCTCCAATTCCTAGCCTCAAGCAATCCTCCTGACTCAGCCTGCCAATGTGCTGGGACTGCAAGTGTGAGCCACAGGGCCTGGCCATGCTAATACATTTTATAGTTATACAATTTACAAATGGGTTTCTTTCTAACCTACTCAAAGTGACTGTACTTGAGAAGGTTTCTTAAATGTCTATGATGAAAAAACAAAATGCCTGATTGAAGTAAGGCACACTGAGTCTATGTTTCTAACTCGATGGAAATCACCCATAGGGCCCTCAGAAAGAGCAAATTTTAAGAGGTTTATCCTTCTTAAGGATGAAGAATGCTCACCAAGTACAACTGCTTTCTCTTTTTCATATTTCTATGGAACAGTCAACCTTTCTAGGTGAACCTCAAGACTACAAGATGCTATATTTGGAACATCATTAAAATATCCATGTTTTCTCTGTAGCAATGATCTGTTTATGCATTTGTTTATTCTACAAATATTTAATGAGCCTCTCTACTGTGGCACCGTTGTTGGTGCCAGCAATACAGCAATGACAAAGCCAATTCTGCCCTGATCTTATGTAGCTTACATTCTAGATAAGGGTATAAAGAGAGACTGCAGATTTTAGGGTAGAATAGACAGCTTTGTTAGAGAAGGTTGTCAAAGACAGTCTCTCTAATGAGATTACTTGCAAATCAAAGACCTTTCAAATGAAAACTAAACAAAGTGAGATGGAGATGTGAATACTGGGAGCAAGAGCATTTCAGGCTGAGTGAACAGCAAGCGCAATGGCTCGGAGTAGATTATTCTCAGTGTGTTTGAGAAGAATCAAGGAAGCCAGTGAGACAGAAATTCAGTGATCAGCGGGGGAAGGTGGAATGACATGGTGGTCACAATCCATATCATACAGGTGTTTAAGAGATGTGGGGGAAGACCTTGAATTTACCAAGCAGTTTAGAAGTCCCTGGAGAGCAGAGTTGGAGAGAACTATTTCGTTTATGTCACTCTGGTTGCTGTGTGCAGAACAGACTGCAAATACTCCGAGTAGAAGCAAGAAAACTAGGAATCTATCACAGCTATCCAGACAAGAGATAAAACATCCTTAACTTAGATAGGAGCAATTAACAGGAAGCAGTTGGGATCAGGATATATTTTGAAAATAGAGTGACTGGCTAGCTGATGGGTTGTCGATGAAGTGTAAGAGAGTCAAAAAAGACATGAATACAGTTTATTAATTTAAAATTTAAAAATTATACAACTATATTTGAGCCTACGTGAGAGGAAGTGGGCCATGGTGTAAACTAAATCATTCTTTATTATAGCAGACATAAATAATGACTGATAGTAATTAAAAGAAAACGTCAGGGAAAGCATACATTGGTAATATGAAAATAATTTCTACAGGAAACAACTAGAAAAATTAAAAATATTTGGTTCTAACAAATGGGAGTAGGTAATGTGGAGCTACAAGAGGGAATAGAGGGTGTAAAGTTTTTCTTTATAAATCTGTTAATACTAGTAGATTTTAAATATTTGTGTATGTGTTCATTTAATAAAATAAGTGATTATTCATATAATAATATTTTTATGTAAAATGAACACATAATCAGTGGAGGAAGCAGGTGCAGATTAAACATTTTAAGTTTGATGAGAATAAGAAAGAGAAAGATTGAATGAGAACAATATGAAGAAGCCAGGGTGAGCAGAGTATCTTAGTTTGCATTAAATATGAGTGTTTGAGGGGGAATCATACCCAATCTCCTTTTGAATTTAGAATGAGCTATTAAACTGACCAAAAAAATCAAAATGATAGAGTTCAAACTATCTACCTTATTTCTGGTTAAAGCTGGTTTAGAAAATATACATGAGCCACAATTAGGCCTCTATCAACACTCCACCAATGTTTAAACTCTGAGAGAAGCCCACTCGCTGCCCCGTATCTGCTGAACTCCAGTGGGAGGATATAAAAAGAGATGGGTCTCTAGGCCTGCCTTCAGAAGGGAAGCTTCAGCCCTGACTCTGGCTGCTCGCCATCTGGAACCTGGAGCAGCACCAAACACCCATTCTGTGGGTAGGTAAGAAAATACAAAATTCAGAAAGATGAGGATACGCATCACCATTTCCTTTTCTCAATCAGAACGAGCTATGTGAGTAAAGCATCAGAGAGAAAGGTGGAGCCCACTTCCAAAGAAAAAAAAAGAGAGGAAACCCTGACAAAATTTGAAGCAAATTAGATTCCAAAGAAGTTTAGGTAAAAATAAGAACATCTGAGAATTTAATCCTAGATTTTCAATGTAATGGGATTCAATATACCATCACAAGTGTTTCTTAGAGAGAGAAGAGATGCCTTTCTTCCTTGATTTTGTAGAAAATCAACACAAGGATAATAAACTGCTGAGATATAGCCCTGTGAACAGTTTCCATGAAATTTGATTTTCCCACATTTCTCTGTAGCAATGGAGAAGCAATAATCTGCTGAGTAAGTGGGAAAGGTGTTGGGGGGGCGCTGGAAGAGAGAGGTTTCAGAGAGATATGTATTTATAATACATTGTAAATAAAGATGTTAATTTCTCATTGAAGAAAAACGATGACATGTTTTCACACAAAAGAATATGGATCACAAGACACAACGAAAATAACATACACATCTGAGAAACCATTAAACATTCTTTTTGAGAATAAGTATGCTTCTCATACTCAGGCAGGTGCCCATTTTCTATATCTAATTCTTCTAGGCAAGAAAGTTGTTCATACAGAAAAATCAATCCTCCAAATATTTACACATTTAAAACTAGCTTACCTTTCTAAAACACGTCCCATATGATCTGTTCCTACCTCAGTGAGTGAGCTCATGGGCTCCATGAGACTTGAGAATTTAATAGCCACACTGTCGTCCACACTCTGCTGTTCAGCAAGTCTCATGGCTATAAGAATCTGAAGGATGTCTTGCTTTGCCCAGCACTTGCCTTCATCAGTCCTTTAGAACTATCTGCACTCATTCTCTTTTGAGGTGTGTCACATGAATGTCATTTTAAATAAAAGAAGGCAACTCTTTGCATTTAACTAATTATGTTATTCAAGTGCTCATAAGAGCTTGTTTAGCTAAAAATTTTTAGGTGCCAGCTGACCTCAAGGGGAAGCTCTGAAATGTTCTCTCAAAAGTTCAGGATTAGTGTAGTTTCCTTGATGTTGGCTTTTTTATGTGATGAGCAGATGTGCATTATCCTGATATACAATATTAACTGAGTTACAATTTGAGTTGATTAAATAAGTAAAGGAAACATGTTGGTTAATCTACATAGACACACACACACACACACACACACACACAAAATCTGATCTAAGCAATCAAGGTGAGGAGCAACTGGAATAGAAAAAATTAGGCAGGGAACTTTTACCAGAGAAGAATGCTGAGAAAGATGGAGAGAGGGCGGAACTGCATTGTCAATGAGAAAGAAGGCAAACTAGAAAGTTGGGCTGCAGAAGGTGGAAACTGGCAGCTATTGGCATTTGTGTGAACTGTGGACCCATTTTGTTTGATAAAGAATTGAAACTCTTTTCAGAAAAATATGTGTAACTATCCATATGTAAAAGTTTGCATATATGTTCATGAGTGAAAGTTAGGAGTGCCCTATCTAGCACAATGCCATAAAATATGCGTTTTAAAGACAATGCAGGGACCAAAGTATATAGAAAACCTAGTTGAGTTTTAAAGGACATTCAAAGATGCAGAGATTAAACTGTGATTTTCTTTTTAATACCAGGGCAAAAAGTAGTGAAAAATACATAGTCTTGCTCCCCTGAAAAAAAGTGAACCTGAATATGATGCTTCCAGACAAGTGCCTACAGGCTAGACAGATTTCCTAGTATTTCTGGAAATTGAACAAGTTACTTGAAAAGCTCTGCTAAACCCAATCCCATTTACTTCAGTTTCTCCCCTGCTGCACAGAAGTTCCCTGAGGTAGTAAGAGTCCCTTGGAAAAGTGAGTTTAACAGAAAGACTTTGCATGGGTGCTAGGTGTCAACTTGAGCTATTTGGAATTCCTCCTGGTAGCTGACCAAAGGATCGTCATAACTAGTTGTAACTTTCTTAAATTTCTATTTTTAAACAAGAGTCACTGTAGAGCCGGAATGACCTGTTCCCAGGTGAATGAACAAGCAAACATAAATAACTATTCACAAAGAGATAATTTTTATTTAAGTAATAACTACAATAATAAGAGCCCTTTATGGTCCTACACACCTAAGCATCTCTAACAGTTTTTTTCTTAGTTATTCAACATTTTTTCTGTAGTGTCTAGTAAAAACCACATACAAACTGTAAAGTCACTCCTTAGTAAATTTATGTGCATCTTATAGGAATGTGGTATCTTACTAAATTTATGTGCATCTTATAAGAACATGGTGTCACATTTTGACTTCCATAGCAAGCTGTAGAACACTGAGGTACAGGCAGTCTGTTCAGAAAGCTGGTTGTCAAGGAAACTGCACCTTCATCCAATAAAAAACCAAAGGGATCTTCCAAAAACATCTTGGGGAGGAAATATTTCAGTATTTCCTGCCCCGGTGCATGTTTTACTTTGATCAGATGGTGATATTAGTAGTTTTATTAATTTCTTTATAAATCAGTTTTTTAACTTTTTTTCCATTAAATCTTAAACAGGAAGACAAAACTGATGTGTTTACAGGTGTTAATACTCACTTTACATTTCATGGCCTTTCTCAGAGCGTCCTTAGCATGTGTTTGAAAAAGGTTACATGAATCAAGCAGAAAAAGTCCTAAATCTCTTTTATGTGGCAAGCATTCGATTTTCTAATAAGCAAAATATCCAACTGCAGCACACAACTCCTCACTCTTTTTCCTTCTTGACTAGCTCACATGGTTCTGATGTGTACAGAGACTAGGTAACGGGAGAAACATGGAGGGAAATGGCTCGAGAATGATCCAGAATTCAGTTCTGGAGATAACATTTATTAGCTATCGCTTCATGTGTTTAAGCCCCCTTTTTCTTATCTATAAAAGGAAAATAATAATACTTCATCCAGGCAATTGTGGTAAAGAGACACTAAAGCGAAATGTGATAGTGTTTTGTAAATCACAAGAGAGAACGACAACCAGGATGAGAGGTACCTGAAAGGCGCTGTTGCCTAGTGATTAGGAGGGTGCATATAGGAGCCAGACAGACCTGCATTATAACCCTGAATCATCTACTTGTTGACTGCATAGTTTTAGGAAAACTTTTCTCTAGGTCTCAATGATCTCATCTGTAAAACAGGCATAATAATATGTACAGGTAGTTTAAAGGATGTTATAAGGCCTTAATGAGATACTACAGTGTATCTCTCACTTTCGGGAAATGGAAGAATACTCAACTTCTTAAATCTTAACAGATGAAATACTTGCTGGAAAAAGCAGTGATGTATCTTGTGAGTAGCAACGAGAAGGGAGCTGGTTTATTTTGAGAGGGGTGGCTGACACATCTTGAGAGAAAAATTTGAGGCTCAGAAGTAGAAGTCATAAAAGGTGAAAGTTCCTGAAACAGCAGCTAACATCTTAAAGGAAGGGTGATTTTCTATATTATTTAGTAATTTGAAAAAGACTTGCTCTTCCCAGCAATAACTGCAACATGATGATATTATTGATACACACACATGAATTTTAATAATAATAATTTGTATATTACACACCTTTGCATTTTCCCTGCCACCACCCATTTCTAATCTTCATTATTTTATTCCAAGATTACTACATTATCTTCATTGTTATTATTCCCCACAAATGGTTACAACATTAATATTACTAAAATAGCATTTTTAATCATGGGATTCTCTAGGGAAATAAGGAGTCTTACTATGTGTTCCATTACAACCAAGAGCCGCTACAATCCCACAGAGACCTGCCTTTTAAATCCTGTCTCCCATTTCATCCAGCACGAACCCCTTCCTTATGCGGGTTATACCAAACTACCATTAGCATTTGGGGCACTCTTACGCCTTTTCTTTGTTTATTCAAATATCACCTATTATTTAAAAACTGTGCTCAAGTTCTGTCTTTTAATAAATGCTTCCCTGACCTCGCCGGTAAGCTCATGACCTCTCCTTCCTTTGACTTCTCACCGCGCTTAAACTATCCCACTTTCATCTGGCACTTGGTCAGATTTTGTTTGCTTTTTGTATTTTTGCCTAATTTTTTCAACTAGAGACAATAATCATTTATTAAATTTTTTCTTTTGTTTTGTTTTGAGACGGAGTCTCACTTTGTTGCCAGGCTGGAGTGCAGTGGCACTATCTCGGCTCACTGCAACCTCTGCCCCCTGAGTTCAAGCATTTCTCCTGCCTCAGCCTCCCAAGTAGCTGGGACTGCAGGCATGTGCCACCACGCCCAGCTAATTTTTTGTATTTTAGTAGAAACAGGATTTCATCATGTTGGCCAGGATGGTCTCCATCTTTTGACCTCTGCCTGCCTTGGCCTCCCAAAGTCCCGGGATTACAGGCGTGAGCCACCTTGCCCGGCCCCATTTATTAAATTTTTAATAACCCTCACTGCTAGCGCAATGCCTGGTGCATGACATGTATTCAAAATATATTTGCAGATATACACAAGTTTTAAAACCACGGGCTGGGCATTGTTTACATTTTCATATAAATAGAATTCTCTCTTCACCCACACTAACATTAGCTGATGTATTCTAAATACATGTCTGAATAACAGACACTATGCTTTCAGACTCAGCTGTCAACTCTTATTTTTGAGTAGCTAAAGGAGAGAATGATCTGACATTTCAAAAATCTTGGTACATAGCCTACTTTCTCTAGCACAAGAAAAGGTCTGTTAACCTAAAATTTCTAGCTGTGAAATTCTTCTCTTTGCCTTTCAGCTCAAGTTTTCCTTGAATGAAATGTTATCTCCTACACATAGAACCTAAGAATAAAATAGCATCATAGAAGCAAGGCAAAGAGATAGTTATTTTTATTGATGTGGGCAAAAGGCAAACTTAAGATCTATTATAGAAAGCATGGTTCACAGGAAAATCACAGAATAAGTAATTCGTAGTTACTAAAGTAGGTCTCGTCTGATAAGTATCTTCTTCCATTTCTTCACATGTAAAATGATTGCAATCATGATTTTAAATAATACGTCACTTCCCATTTTTTCCTACTTTCATTAGGTGAATTCTAGAGGGAGTCATCATGGGGCTTCCTTTTTACACCTTCTCGAAAATTAGATTTAAAGGCAACATTCATTTAGTTTCTTACACGGTTCCCTGAGATTATTAACACAATATAAAATGTCAGCCTTCAAAGAGCTACGGGTCTAAAAGGGGCATAGGTTAAATTAGATTAGTAAATGTGTTGGGTTAAAGAGGAGAAAACAAAAAGCAAGTTTATGTGGACCAAAACTCTCCTAAAACTTAATCCCATATAACATTTGCATAAAACGTGTGACTTAGCACGTTTTAGGATCTCATAAAGATCTTGTGCGGTAAGCCTTGGCTACATTATATTCTTCCCTCTCTCAATCCGGTTTTTATTAGCATCTGAGGGAAATCGTGGTACAAAAAGATAAGATAGTTTTGCCAAAATGGCAGCATTATTAGTGGCTGAAGTAGGACTCTAGACTATGAATGGTGGTCAGTGTGTCAGAGGCATTTGAACCAGAGCAAATTCACCTTAAATAGGGGCTGGGTAAAATGAGGCTGAAATTTACTGCATTCCTAGAAGGTTAGGCATTTTAAGTCACAGGAGGTATAGGAGGATGGCCCAAGATACAGGTCATAAATACCTTGCTGATAAAACAGGTGGCAGTAAAAAAGCCAGCCAAACCGACCAAAACCAAGATGGTGACATGAGTGAGTCACCCTCACTGTTCATTATATGCTAATTATAATGCATGAGCATGCTAAAAGACACGTCACCAGCACCATGACAGTTTACAGATGCCATGGCAACATCAGGAAGTTACAATATATGGTCTAAAAAGGGGAGGAACCCTCAGTTTTGGGAATTGCCCACACCTTTTCTGGATAACTCATGAATAAACCACCCCTTGTTTATAACATATAATCAGGAAGTAACGATAAGTATCCTTAGTCCAGCAGCTCAAGCTGCTGCTCTATGTACTAGCCATTCTTTATTCCTTTACTTTCTTAATAAGCTTGCTTTCACTTTATGGATCCACCTCAAATTCGTTCTTATGAGAGATCCAAGAACCCTCTCTTGGAGTCTGGATCGAACCCCTTTCCAGTAACAAATGCTCTTAACGTGAGTCAAGTACTTCTCAAGACACTGCTGTAGGACCAAATGTACGGTACTGAACCCTCTAAAGAGAGCCCCTCCCTCTACCACTGTCTCTTCCAAGAATTTACTGTTTAAAAGAGGTCTCATTTATACAGGAAGGGCAGTGGTTCTCTAGCCCTTTCACTTTGAAATTCCCAGAAGTGGGGGAGAAAAACAACCTTCAGACAACCTTCTTAGGGATTTGATAAAATGTTATGTTCATGTCTAGACGTTTCTAGAAGTTCATGCAACAAGGTATGATTCTGGAGTAGAAATCACAGCAATGAGAGAGGACAGAACTTTTATGTTGGTGAGATTAAAAGAGTTTTACAGATCTAACCCCCAGACAAAGAAGAACGTCCTTCCCCTCCTCCTGCAACTTCCCTTTCTTATGCTGACAGTGCAGCAGTAGCACAAAAGACTGCTGGGAACCAACAGCACCCAAATAAAGAAACTGTTCATTCATAAGAGAAGAGCATTTGAAGGGGATATAGCCTTCAGGCACTTTATGCAATGACATCAACCACTGAAAGCTTTATGTGGATGCTCCTCAGTAATGTCTCAGAACTAGGTTGCCGGTCTTTATTTCAGGTTGGAATTGAGTTTCATCACCGATGAAATCTTGAAGCTCATCATTAAAAAAATTGAACACTCTTAGGAAATTCCTCTGCAACAAAAAATGAGACTTCCCAAAACAATGGGAAGGTAGTATTTTAAGGAAGGATACGTGTGATCTTTAAACACTTGAACCACTGTTTTCACTGCAGTAGGGATTCAGTTTGTAGCCATGGTAAGCAGATGATCAACAGCTAACGTTCTACCATGAACACATTCATGTCCCAGTTGCAGCTGTAAGTTCTCAGATGTTAGGTGATTTATCCTCACCAGGTAACAAGAACAGACCTAGTAAGTGTCAGAGCCAGAACTCAAATCCAGGCAGTGCTTCTCCAAGACCCTGCTTTCTAATTTTGACTAATGTCTTTCATCAGCTAGACTTTTACAGTATCCCTTTCTGTCTCTGAAAGTTTTGTCGAGATTGTAGAAGGCTGAAGGAGACGAGGAAAAATATAGAAGACCTAGCAATAACAATCTTCCACGGATAACTTCAGCCTATTTTTGCAATACACACGGAAGACTGGGAAAACAGTGAGAAACTGAACTGATGACCTGGAAAACCAGCTCAGATTAGGAAATGTCAAGTCCGTGGGACCTGCTGAAGGGATGGAGATGAAAGCAAATAAGATTCTCCCATGCCCCCTTTTATTTTTACTTTTTTATTTTATAAAATGAAAGGAAAGAAATGAGGATGAGCTTCATTTTTTTTTTTGTAATAAGCCATGCCTTGTTACATGTCCTGCAAGATGAATTCATATATATTCTCTCCATTGTCTATGCAAACACTGCACTCGTTATAAAAAGGAAATAAACAGCAAGAAACTCTGAGACTGCAGCTAGTATTTGGGAAAAATATTTGTCATACAAGTAAACGAAAGTCACTAATTTGTATTTCACTATGCTATGAACCTGAAAATTCTCATTAAAAATAGCATTTCCTGAAGTGCCACCAGGATATATTGACTGTCAAAGGTGGCACTTCCTGATTGTCTACTCCAGCCCAAGTAAAGTATTTATTCTGCTGTTACATTCAAGTCTTTTTCTTAAATTTTCATGGTGTAGTGAAAATGCATTTGTCTACAGTAGCAGCCTTGACTCTTTCCCATTATATTTGTTCATATAATCACTAATCTGCCGAATTTAATAGTTTACTAGTCACTGCTAACATGTATTCTGAATTTAAGTTGGAATAGGGATAAATCGGTTATATATGCTTCAGGAAAATAAACAGATATGTGTGCAAATTTCAGGAAGGATTTTGTGATGTTTACACATTTTGCAATTTGGTCTAGAACTTGCTATTTTCAGCATAATGTGATTTAAAATACAAATAGCTAAGTTTTATTGACCATTCTCCATGTGCCAGGCACTGTGCTAAGTATTTTGTATGTACTAACTCATTTAATTCTCATATTAGCCCTATGCAGTCAGTACTATTGATCCTACCATTCTATAGATGCATACTGAAGGTTACTCAGTGAGTAAGTGGTACAGCTGAGATTTAAACTCAAGCAGTCTGGCTGTAAAGGGGAATTATCCGCCTCAGCACTATGAACATTTTACCAGGTAATTTTTATTGTGGGGGCCTGTTTTGTACAATGTAGGCTGTTTATCGGCATACCTGGCCTCTCCCTCTAGCTGTCAGTAGCACGGCTTCTACCCTTCTTCCTTGCAGTTGTGACAATCAAAAATGCCTTCAGGCATTGCCAGTTTCCCCTGAGGGATTAAAATGACCCCTGGATGAGAACCACTGCTCTAGAATACACAGTGTCAAAGCAATATTCCCCTCAAGAAGACAAAATTTGAATCTAGGGGGAACAAAAAATCTTACTCTTTAATTTATGGGGGGACAAATACATAAGCAGCACATACACAGATATACAATATATTTGTAGTAATAAAATTCATTAAAAAAAGTCTGAAACTCTCCTTAGGAAGAAAAGATTGAGAAACACTGGGGTAGAACTTATACTCTTGATCTCTATGCTATACTGCACAGTAAGAGGCCAGATGTGTAAGTCTGAACTCTGGAATGAACCCTAATTTGATTACTCCCTGAAAACCATCAAGGAGATAGAATGAGACCATTACCTTCACCTTCCGGAGGGTTCACCATCATCATTTCAGCCTTATGGATTACAAAACTTGGTGCTTTGAGGTTTGGGTTCAACAAAACCCTTCTAACTATTTTTCAAACATTTTCATTCCAGAAAAAAAACTGCAAAACTATATTAGCCAAAAGCAATTTTTCTTAAACTTTTTAATCCTGGGTATATTTCAAAGAAAATTTATCCATATGGTTCTCATTCATTTACTCTTAGTTCATCAAGATGGTGTTTTGTAAAAACCAGTTGACAACCAAGGAGCTGTATGCATGTTTTGTCTTGTTTTGTTTTTTTAACTTGAACCAGGAAGTTGGGCTTCTCTAGGGCTAAATAGATTTAAAACCCTTTAACTTTTTCAATACTTAGCTAAATGTAATTTTGTCTCTTTACTAATCATTAATTTGAAGTCTACTTTTTTGATTTAAAATGTTTTATGGTAGAAAAAGCAACAGCGTGAACAAATGCACTTCATTAGAAGAGAAACTGAAAACTGGAACATAAGAACAAGGATGTGGCCAGAAAATTGCATGTTTGTAGAATACACTGCTTCTGTAATCTAATTTGCTATAGGTTGTACTTAGTAACATAAGGATTACATAACCTCTTTTTAAAGGTAGGGTTATAATTGTCAAGTATTTCTCTGTTTGAGATAATACTGTATATTTATAGGAGACTTGCTAGAAGTTCCTTCCACTTTTTCCTCCATCCCTACCCACCTCCCTACAATCTTTTAACTTTGTAGCCCCCTTTCATCTCTTTGAACACAGCCCCACCATCATTGCTAAAATAAACAGTGGGTTCCATTAGAGCTAAATGTATATGAAAGAAACAGAATAAAAATCAAGCATGCATCTTTGAAAGGTGCTTTACAATTGCATGTTCAATTATATGTTGAACATATCCATCCAAAGGTAAATGTTAAATGTTTAGACATGTTATATTAAAAAAAAACAATTAAATCATTTCAAAAAAGTTCTACAAAATACTGAATAATCAAACTCTCAACTCTTTTATGAAGAGGAAATTGAACTGTTTCCATATGAAAGAAGATGATGAGATCATTTTTCCCTTTAGTATTTCCATCACGAATCTAGCGCTGTGTTAAGCAAAATGCATTAAAAATAGGCAAAAACAATGTATTCAAGGAATAAGTCAATATACTGAAGATATTTAAATGCAACAGAGAGGTGTAGAACTATGCAAGCAAAAGATTGGTTTAGAGATAGTTCCAAATCATTTTGTTACATACACAATTCCACGCCCACAAATAGGTACAGTGTCCTATTGAATCCATGTATGTATGAGAGGGCCCAGAAATCTGCATTTTACAACCTTCCCATCCAAAGTATATGCATAGTGTGTTTGAGACCCACTGATTCAGATAATGGTAATAACGGATTGTTGGGCTAACACAAAGGATTAAATTATCAACTCAGACTTATGTCAGGCAGAGATCTTACCCAGTATTAAGCCTTAATAAATTGTTACAAGGATATAAGCATTTTAAAAAATCTTAAAGGGACCAGAGAGAGGTCTGGGATATTGAGAGGGGCCCGCACATCCTCGTACCCACACTAGACATACAAAACATCTCTACCTCCAGAGAGCTACAGAGCCTATGTGACATTCTCCAGAGCCGTGTTTGGGATCTATATACTCCTGATAATCCTTATCTAGGACATTTTGCTAAGGATATTTCAGAGAAAAGGTTTCATTCTCCTAGAACATATCATTATTTACCGAGAGTCCCATTGAAAAGGACTGGGGGCATCCCCTAGTCTGAGTGAGTGGATCACAGCCTGGCTGTTTTAACTCCTTCCTCAGAAATATAAATGTAATGAGTATTCTACAGACCTGTGATACAGGGACACAGGATTACCCCATGTTGAGTGCTTTCTCAGGCTCCTGGGCTTGGACCTTCTCTATCCTTTCTACCTTAGTTTCCAAACCAACACTC